>KK116925.1:0-33389 GCA_000611955.2 Stegodyphus mimosarum
TATATAAATGATCCTATATTGCTCGCGCGAAATGTCTAGTGTTTTTGATCTGATCACATGACTCATAGCAGGTGTGAAAGTTCTGTGGATGAGTCACAGTTATTTACGTTATAAGGCAGCGGTTCTTAACCTTTTGGCTAACGCTATAATATCTAAACAAAATGGAAAAACTTGAGTACCAACACTACATTTTACAATGATTACTTTTTAATTTCTCAACAGAAATACTAAAACATATGTAGTATATATATATATTGCCATTTGCGCAACCTCTTGGCTATTTGTATTAAATATGCACACCAAAAAAAATATCAGATTAAAAATTGGTTACCATTTTAATTATCAAAATTTAAGTTATAATACTTTTACTCTAAAATTTAGTGTGAAATTTGGGCTTCTTTAAAAGAGATCAATTTCTTTATGTCTGGTCTTATTTCACTTAGTAAATTAGGATCCGTAAATAAATAACCGTAAATTAGGATCCACTTTTAATTTTGTTCTGTATTTAGTTTTCAAATATAACATGCAAGAAAATCCTTATTCACACAAATAGGCAAAAAGGCTATTAAAAAAGGCAATAAAAATAGCACACAAACCACAGTAGAATAAATGCACTCTCTGAAATTCACTGTATTTGTTTATCATAACGACACTCTGGGGCTAGGTTCACTTAACAGAGTTGCATCTCGTTCATTTTATAACTCAAAATGCACAAAAATTACATCATCTGAAGAATTATCTAATCGTTGCCACATATTCTATTCAAATACTACTATAATAAATCTAAAACGATGAATAAAAAAAAATTAAAGCAAACAAATAAACATAAAAAGAAACAGTTTTTTCACAGACGATTCAGTATTTCTCATTCAATTAATTCAGTTATCGCTTCACTACAAGGCAAAAAATACATAAAGCCCCAAAATATCTATATTAAAATTTACGAAGCAAATCTTAAACACTTATTTCCTCGAATAAATTCCAGAATGGATTAAGCATGATTTCATTCGCAATAATAAAAGAAGGCGTTATCGGTGTTGTTACGAAGCTTAGTTTCTCCAGATTGGCAACAAATCCACCGTTCTGCTAAATTTCAAATGTAAACAAATGTGGCTGCTATTGTAAATATAATTAGGCTTAGCGGCACTTAAGCAACTTTTAAATTGTTGATAATTCCACAAATCTTGCTTGCAGATTAACTAAAGGCATAAAAACCTTAACCGGAAGATAAGAACAACATAATTTCACTTTTTAAAGCAAAAAATGCGCAATTTACCAACATATAAGAATAAAAAAGCTGACCTCGCTGAGCCGAGTAACAGAGTGAGTATATATATATATATATACTGAGAAAGTTGACAAATTTTCTATATGTTGTTGAAGGGAAAAAAACTAGAAAAACTAATAGAAATCTGCGCGTAGTGCTGCAAAATTTTTTTATACCATCTAATATGGGAAATGAAATATATGAGAGAATTACTTAAGGATTGTAAGAACCAAGATCCCCTACCTATTTTAATACCATTTTTATAAATTTGCAAATTCATAAAAATTTACACGTTATGCTTATGTATACGTCTGTACATTTTAACATATATATCTTAGCCTTACATTTGCACATTTGACTGTCCGAATATGTTTTAAGGAAACTTGTGCCATATAATTAATAATCAGGGACGTCTGTAAACATCATTTTAATAATTTTGATTGCTTAATTCTCAATAACAAGGCCTGACAGCATGTGACTTACAGAACCCAAAAGGAGGAAATTATGGCCAACCTAGGTTATAGTCAAAGACTTTGAGTGCGACACTTAGGACTCTGTTTTGCTGCGTATAATACTGTGTCTCAAGTAAAACTGTGAAAGCGGAAGTTAACAGTGAATATGTGAATTTACTAGGGGAACATGGAAAATGAGTCGCTCGTGGAAGAACTACAATACCTTCAAAAGCTGAGCTTCTTCAAAATTTGAGAAGAAAGTTCTTTGAAAAAAAAGGAAGAAATAAATACCACTCTAGTTCTCTAAGACGCAAAATTTAATTAAAATGATGCAGGCCGCGAAGCTTTCCAGTAATTATTTCACCCTGAAAAACAGTAGCAAGGTGCAGCATACACATTTTCAATAATAATGCCCTATCTCATTTAGAAATATTTTTAAAACATATGCAACAACAAACTACACTGTGCAAATTTTGAGTGAAACAAGGCGCAATGAGTCTCCAGCAGAGTAGAGTGCCACTTAGAAACAAAGAAAACATAAACGTAGATACCCACTAAAGACATTGTACAATACAATGTATTAACCAAACGTATTTATGATTTTATGTTTCCTCTAACTTTTTTAGTTTCTCAGGACCAGGTTTCCCTCAGGTTTTATAGATATATTTGCTTTATTTAATGATTAAGTAACTGGCAAACACAAAATGAAAACACGGCTGGGTTGCTGCAAGACATCGTTTCTTTTTCAAATTACGTCCAAACAGGCGTTTTTTTACATAACACAGGGAGATAATATTTTGTGGCAAAAATTTGAAGAGTGAAAAATAGTCCTTTAGGGACAAAGCCCTTTTGGAATAAAAAGAATTTATATTAATTCTAAGAGGGAAAATTGTTTTGATTTATGAACATTTCCGTTCACGAACGGCCTTCAGAAAAGAATTAAATTCGTGAACCGATGTTTTCCTGTATTCGGAAAATGTTCATTTCTCTCAAAGTTAAGGATTCCAAATTTTTTAAGATAAGTAAATATATCTACAACTTATATATGAACACAAAGAAAATCAGTCTTCAACAACTAACTCTTCTACAACTAAAATTACGGTAATAAGTTTTCCATCCTCCACGCATACAACGAAGAGGAAAGGTAAATCATAAACCAAAGTTAACATCTTTGCATATGAAGATTAGAAAGTCCCACAGGAATGTATTTCATTATTCCAGGAACCAAAAAGTCGCGAATAACTTCAGCGAACAAATCGCAGAAGAGAAGATATCACCGATAACAATTTATGTTTCTCCCAAAAACAAATCTGCGGTTGAGGAAATGCAGGTAAAATAGAATTCCCCGGTGCAACAAAAACTCAGGTTCTCCAGATAAGCGAAGAGCAAGATGCGGGCAGCTGCTTCCTCTTCGCAGATGAATATATTTATTTTATAACCTTTTAGCTTCACAAGTTCCAGATATACAACTCATTTTTCGCATCAAATCCTAAAAGTCCGGAAATATGTTGTTTTATTTATTATTTTTATTGTTGCAAGGAAATCAGAGTAAGGTCACCGTCTTACCATTTGAAGGCTTTTCTTCCTTCTTTCCCCCAACAGAAGTGGGAGGGGATTCACTGGGGCTTTAGCATATCGGCGAAGAAGCCCCATTGTTTTAATTATCTGTAACACAATGCATAGGACGCACATGTTCAGACACGCTCTTTGCCAAATATATATATACCGCGACTGTGGAAGGTAGAGTAGGCAACTGAACAAACTATTTGAACTGTAGTAACTCAAGCATTCATAACAGTAGATTAATAAAGAATTCGATTTAATTTAATTTAATTTAATGTTCTCATCCATCGCTTGTCGGGTTTTTATAAAACGAAATACTATCAAACAACCCTTTGATTGCTTACTGCTCTGCTCTAAGATGAAGTGCGGCCGCAGAATGATTGACCAAATATAAAGAGGTTTTCCATTTTTTTCCTCGCTGCTAAGCAACGGACGAGATATGAGTGCGAGTTTTGGACATATGCGATAGAAACAATTTTTCCGAACAAGCACATGAAACAGCAGTAACCAGCCAAATCCTTCGCCGAGCGCGCATTTGCGTACCAAGTCTACACTGACGGCTTCCGCCGAACGCACATATGCGCCCGATGGTTTTTGCTAAACGCATATACGCGCCTACAGCAGTTATAGGATTAACTAAATGACTTTAAGCCCTACTAAGACTATAAAAGGGAGTTGTCGCTTCGTCTGTGAAATTAACTACTGAAACTGACAATGGTTTTAAAACAAAAACTTTGATAAAAGCTTTTAACCGAAGAATTGTATGACATGGGGCTTGCAATTTAAATCTCCGCAGCTTTCGATATTATCAGTAACAGAAAGCTGAATTTAAAATTTTAATTAGTTCAATGCTGGAGGCTATAAATGCAAACAACCTAGCAAAGCGTCGGCTCAACCATGCGTACGATTTGATTGCAGCTCGCTAAATGGCGAATCCCGGATAATTAATTCACAGAGCCGGCCGTGAGAATTCCTACCAAGGTCAGCGTTGTTATCAAAAGCTTTCTCTCTAAACTTTCGTGAAGTCTGACTTAAATACCCCTAACTCATTTACATCCTGGTGAGAGCTAACGAAAACTGACAGCACAGTTCCAAATCATAAAAAAGGGGTTAATAAACATAAAAAACATTGACCAACTAAATATTTCGCAAATGGTCTGCATTCAAAAGAACTTAAAATTTCATTTTATGAAATTTTCAGGGAATGTGAAAAATGAGCCTAATTCGGGGCTCGAGCTCTGAACGTCCCGATAGCCAGTCAAATGTACTTTAACTACGCTATGAAACCTCGCAGTACGAAAGGGGAAAGCTTCTTACATTTTCCCCCACTTAAAGGAGACAGGGGTTCAGTCGCCATATATAGGTAGTGACGAATTTTTGTCCACCACATTTTAGTTCAGGAACCAGATTTAAAGTTCTCAGGCTTTTTTCAGAGCAAGAAATGTGAAAAATCATCAATGTCCTCGAAGCGTTCGAATTCCGGACCTCCTGACTGCCGAAAGCACGCGCGATGAAAATTTCTCACGGTGTCTACTTCCGGGCATGGTGGTCATTTTCCCTACTACATGAGATAATTTGAATATCTTACTTCCAATTTTGATCATTTGGATATAATTAACATGTCTACTGATTCTGCAAATTTCAAATTTCTACAGTCTTTTTTCCTCAGTTTAACATTTCAATGATGAGAAGTACATACATTCTGATCAAGCATGACAACGGCTGAAAAGTTAGTCGCCGAAACAAGAACTACAAAAAAGCAAAGAAAAGTTGTACTGAACTGAATGAACAATATTTTACAAGACTACCATCAACTTTAAAAGGCAGATGTAACAATCCAACAGAATGTAAGCCATTTGCTAAGAAATAGAAGATGATTACTTGGAGCATCTGTAAAACGGCAGTAGTTAACATTAACCCAGAATAATAACAATAGTACTAAACTTCCACAAATATTACGACGTAACGCATATATTAAAAATAATGCATACATGTAAAAAATCTGAGATTTAAAATGAATTTAAATCTAACAAGAACAACATTCATTATAAAAGCCAAATTAAAACAGTCAGAAGTTCAAGGCATTTCTTTTTTGCTGATCCCCCAAGACCCACTTTCCCTGTTTCTATGAGAGAAGAGGAACAAGGATTACAAGGAATTTTAGGATACCTTTAGACCGCAAAAATTTAGGATCTTTGAGTCGACATTACGAGATCAGGTCCTGTTCAACATTATATAAGTTATTTCCGGAATTATTAATAATACTTTTTTTCTCTCTTTCTACACCAAAATGTCAAAGTGTAGGCAACACTTGTCCCGATGCTTCGCTTAAATTGTTAAAACATAAGGGGTAAAGAAGAATGTCATCGTTTCATTGATTCTTTTTAAAAAATACCATATTTAGATAAAATTAAAGCGCCCTCACATTTTTAGGATAAATTTTAAGAAATAAAAGGGTGAATATTAGATAAGAAAATGGTTCTGCTTAGAATTCTCTTGTTTCTAATTAGAATGAAAGACAAGCGACTCAAATAAATACAATAACATTATAGAAAGAAAAATTAAGTAACTTTAATAAAACATTTTTAATCTTTGCTTTCAGAAGGACGGCTAACCGGTGTAGCGGATGCAGGCCTAAATTGAAGACGTTGAACTAGACGTGGCTATTACAATTATGGCAATTATACAGTTTATATGTACATATTATACATAATTGTATGTTTATATGTACAATTATGTACCTGTATGGTTTATTTAGTACTTAAACAGTGTATTATTCTATACAATATGATAATGAAACTCCTTCCTCTCATTCAGTAGTTTCTTTTATTAAAATAACCAAGTATAAAACCCCACTAAATTTTAGAATAAAAATATAGCAAAAATAATGGCTCTTATTTTTGAGTAAGTACAGTACAAGGAAAGGGTATCTTTACATATTATTTACATGAAAGAAATATATTTTGCTATATTTTCTATTCCATGTGGTTTTATTTTTCTCGATTTCTAAAAAAATCTTCGGCTTTATACACAACTGCATTATCACTTCATTTCGTTCAACAATTATTGCTCTTTTGACAATACAATGTAATAAAACCATGTATTGATTTGCATTTTGAGCATAACTGATAATAGTTTAGAAAAACCAATTTTTATAAGTACTCGGGTGAAAACTAATGTTATATGGTTATAATAACCGAATAAATGTTATATGATCATAACAACTAACGACTGTTTTATGGGTCATAGTATCTTAAAGTGAAATAAAATTACAAGGTAAGTCATTAAGCCGACTGTACAAGGAACGAACGGGGAAAATAGCTTTATTAGTAAAACTTCATAACACTAATGATACGAATATGTCAGTTAACTGAACTAAACAAATAATAATATTATACAACTAAAAAGATATTTGAAAATCATGTGCGTGGAGAATAGAAAATCGTAAAGCAGAACGGAGCGAACCAATCAATTTTGCAAATGTTTAATGACCTACGATGAAAAAACGATGTGAAGGTAGTACGGTATTTATTTGGAAACCACAAAAATATTCAGTACATAGCTGCCGTTTATTGACAAAATATATTAAAAATTAAGAGAGATTCTTAATTTATTTAAATGTTTACTGCTATTATTAACTTAACATTTAGAATATACTGATCAAATAGCAACAATCCTTAAAAATCATTACGCAATAAAAGAATTTCGTAAATATGAAAGAAATGTTTTTGTGTTTATTTCAGATGCCATACCTCGTCTAGTTTGATTAATATGTTAATGGAAATACCGTCAGATGAAAGAAATAATGACATTAATAACGAAAATTTCTAAAGACTTTCAGCAACGAGACTACTTCATTCAGTTTCCACCTGGGTATTACTAATGTGTAACAAAAGTTTCATAATGAAATAAAACTAGCTTGGGACGAACAAGCAAATATAAAATTGGATGGAATAATTATGGATGGAAAGAATGTACACAATAAAGAAGAAAAACTGTTATTCGGCTGAATGGAATTAAAAATGAAAACTAAACTTTAACGCATTTAGGCAAAACATAATTGCGTTTTCCAAACGGCAAGAGAATTCTTTGAAATTTCTTTTTTTTAAAACCTTGATTATATGAAATTTGATGTGCTACGATTCAGAAAGCAACAGAAAGCGAATCTTCGGCAAGTTCCTGGAATTTAATGATACAATAAATTTACGTATTTTTACACGTGAAAGAAAATCACTTGAAGCACAGAATAGAATATTGTTCGACATATATGTAAAACTGAGTCGATAAATAAATAAATATATATGCTAAAACATTTCGCATCGATACTGCATTTCCACGGACATCTGATGTGAATAAATGGAAGTTTGAAAAAACAAATCAGATATTTCAGTACAATTACTAAACTGTTTTTTTTTGGTGTGTGTGTGTATGAGTCTGTGTCAAAATATTTTTACTACCTATGAGACGCAAATGATTTTTATCTATATTATGAAATGGAAACACGTATAATATGTGAAAATGTGTGCGTGAACAATCTAACGCACAATTTATTTTCAAAAAGAGATCAAGATTTTTTTTTGGTGTGTGTGTAATCTTAGTAATTTTAGGATAAAGCAACCCAGTTCAATGCTATCCACATAATTATTTTACTTTCTAAATATAAAAACCTAAAAGTATGAGTAAATATCAATAAACATCACGAATCCCGATGATAAAAAGTCTGTCTTCACATTTCACTCTATATTACCACCAAACATTTACTGCGGAAGAATATTTTTTTTTATTGTAAACATTGCCACTTAGCACCCGATGGAATCAGAAGACAGCTCAGTTTTCGTATTTGCACCAAAACGGTACAAGTATGATGCTAGGCAAGCTAAGGATACATTCTCTAAAACTCCCTCAGCATCGGTGGTAGTGCTCTTGCTAAACCAACCGCTGGCACCCTAATCGGTCCTCCTTCTTTCCCGGTAACAGACAAGGGCATATCAATCCACAAGCACCTCTTCTGTATAGCTGCAGAACTTCGTGACGTCGCCTCCTTCAAACCTTCCGCAGCAAGGGACTCGGTTTCAGATCTTTCCACGCTCTACAATCTTATCCATCGAAGGTCAGCCACGCGAAAGGGGACGAAGCTCTAAGCCATTTAAGATCCTACCTAATAAATTACACAACATTCCTTGCCCCCATACCTTCAGAGAGGGGGCGTTGTGAAGATGCCGATAGCTTAGCATTCGATCAGCTCTCTCCGTTCGGGCAGGCGTGAACAAGATGACTCTTTAATGGAAGTTCTGCTCACCGAAAGTAAAAGCGGGCAAGGGCTAGAGGGAGTGGATGTTGATTATTATGAGATTCGAGCCGGGGAAGCAGACGGAGTGGAGTAGTAATGTTTATTCGCATCGCTGGTTCGGGAAATTCGACGCCGCTTCCCTTCTTCTAAACGGAAATGTTAGGGAGTAGTCAAGTTTCTGTTTTTTTTTTTCACAGAGTACAGATAATTAATGAAACTTTTACAACGTGACGAAAAACGACACTGAAATTATACACTAGAACTGGAGCTCTAATTTAATAATGTGGTATCTTCTTTTACATTAGAATGTAAACACTCTCTTAAGCCAAAAACAAAATGATTAAATTAAATGAAGTATAAATTACGATTTCAGAGATTGCCAGTTGCTTTACGGAAGCTGTTGAATAACCTTAACGATGATAACAGAAGTTTTGTTGATATTATCGTCATGAAAGTTTCAGTAAAAGACTTTATAAAGAAGGACTTACGAAATAATGTCTTTTAAATTTAAGAAACTACAAGTTATTACTACAGATTTCAGCAACAGAGGAGACTCAAATGTTTAGATAGAATTCGTTCACTTAACGATAACTGAATAAGTAATGCTTAAAACTACGCAAAATTTAAAATTAGATTGTCGATGGTTTTATAGAAAACCTCTATGCATGCATAAATTCATTAGATTAATTTTATAATGGCCAAAGACACTATGCCAGTCTCCCCAACAGATGCCTTCGCGAAAGGCTGTTTCAAGAAAGTTGGCTTCTTCAGCTGTTTTATCCACTCGGCAACTGGGGAACCCTTAAGCATCCATGAATTAGACTGCAGTATTCCATCAGAAATACATTAGAATATATTAACTAATGATTTCAATACACTATTTCCCAAGTATTTAAAAAGCCACATATCATAGAACTTAATCTTTTTAGTTTCTGCTTTGCTCGAAAAATTATGTTGAAAATGCTGTTTCTTTTACTATTATTTAATAATTTCTTTATTTAAATAACATATCCAAGACTTGTTATACAGCATTTATTTTGGATACAGAAGCTCAGTTTAGATTTATTTTGAAATCCATAGGAGTTTTATATAAAAACATCATTATGTCTGAGGTTACATTTTACTTAATTTTAAATTTCAAATCGGCAAGTTTCTGTTCTTTAGTTATAATTTCGGTTATAATTAAAGATTAAAAACGGTAAAAAGCCATTAATATGAAGGGAAAAAAAGATGCCTACAGCTTTTTTAAAACAAATACGCTACCAGATTCAAAACTTTTTTAAGAAGGCCACAATAATATAACTCGTTTTGTGCGTAATTAAATGATTAGTTATTACATTTCACGTAATAGTAAAAATGAAGCTTTCTTTCAATATATACTATCATATTTTAAATTTCATGTAGAATAAAATACTCATTAAATAAAAATTCCGTAGTCTTCTGTTAACGGGACCAGATTCAGAAATGTATGTATGTATTTATGAATGTATGTGTTCAGGTATGCATACACACATGATTCTAACTCCGGCCCTCCCGACTGCCTGCCAGAAGTACTTTCAATTATACAACAAAGTAGGAAGTACTAAGTAGTACTAAGTAGGAAGAAAACATTTTCACGTGCATACATATCTTATACAGATTTCTAAATCCGGTAACGATAACAGAAAAGTACCAAAAATGTTAAGACCTTAAACGTACCTTACAATTAAAAAGGAATATACAAAATTCTAATGTAAAGACGTAAGCATACAAAAAAAAATGCTTGTGCTAGAAATTTTAAGAAAAAAATTATTTTTTTATCTATAGCACGATTACTAACAAATAAAAAGCGATTATTATTAAAAACGTAAAGTTACAGTAAGATAAGAAAATAGAGATAAACATTCTCTGATATAATTTAGATACTAAAATATTAATCTAAATTGAGAAATCTAACTGCATTCAGTTTTTGACGAAATATCAACCAACAGAGATACTCTTTGCAGTAGTAATGTAGAAAGAGTATTATATAAATGCATAAAATTTAAAAGATATTATATCATTGCACACATGCTAAGGTACTGAGCGCCAAGAACTATTTAATAAAATGCATTGTATGCAGACCGATTCTGCATAGTATTTATCCAAAGAGAAATCTGTAATACCATTTCAGATCGATCAGATATTTGAAAAATTAGCAATGTCCTTCCAGGGACTCTAACTCCGGACCTCCTGATTACCTTCCCTGTAGAGCGAAGACATGCAGTAAGAAAGGGCAAAATTATTTACAGCTTTCCCTTTTAAAGGGTGACTCGGGAGAAGGGGACCTAGTAGCTAAATCCTCGTCGTGACTAATTATTGTCAGTTACATATTCGTTCGGGAGTCACATGTAGAGTTCATTATAATTTTCAAAGCAGGGAAAGCAAAAAATCCTGCGCCCTTTCCGTCCTTCCAAATCTGGCCACCCGATTGCCGGCCGGAAGTGCTTTCAGTTACACCACAAAGGCACGAGCTAAGTAGGAAGAAAATATTTTATAGCATAATTAACACGAATTCACAAATGAAGGTTATACTATAAAATGGAACCAGATCTTCACAATTACTGACTTAGAAACACAGACAATTTTTTCTTCATACATCAATTCCATTAACTTTAAACAATTATTGATTAACCATATTACTACTCGATTCCTAATTAAACTTATCATTAACCTGTTACTTCAAGAAAAGCAGCCCGCGGCTCAGCTTGAATATGCATGCTTAAAGCAAATATCTTTACAAACTAGAAGTATTCATTATAGGGAAATAAGAGCAAAATTAAATCTGGAGTCTTAAATAACAACAATTAAAATGTCTCCACATTCTTTCAGCACCGATGGCACGGTTAGTAACGTAGAAGCCTTTAAAGCGTGATGTCTGCGAGTCGAATCTATCTAGCAGCAGGGGCGTATTAAATAAATAATGATTTAGCTCATTTGAAATTTTTATTTTTAATTCAAGCTGATGAAATATGTGACACACTGAAAGAAAATGCAGGCTTTTCTAACCTTATTGACAGTACATGGATTTAAAGATTTTAAGCTATCGTCGAGAGAGAGGACAAAAAAAGAAGGCAAGGAAGGTGGTTGATTTCTTTTAAAGTAGCTTCCTTTTTCACCAATTCATTTACTAAGATAAATTATATTTATTATAAAAAATTTCAAAATATAAAATTATACCATCGCGCATACTGAAACTGCTGTTTTATCAGAATTTAAACCGCTTTGAGAAAAAAAAAATTCCTCCACAATTCGAAGAAAACACACATCATTAACATTCATAAAAATTTCGCAATATATCGTCGGAAGATAAGATGGATCTGCATTATCCAATATTGTATCTTTTATATCTCACAAGCATACATTATGAAAACAAATTTAAATTGTGATAAATTTCAGCGTGCTAAACATAAGTATTTCATATTTAAAAAATTTTACAATAAATATGCTTTTTGAATTGTAAATACAATTGTGAAAAAATATAATAAGTTAGAATAAAATTTAAAAATAAACCTTATTGTTATTTCCTTAAAAATATTTTTTATAAATAAATGTTCTTTCAAAATACACTGCCCTCCGAAAGTTAAGGAACAGCATGTTTTTTGTGTCTAATTTGAGAATGAAGTAACATAGAAACAAAAAATTTAGAAGAAATGTTCACTAAACAGTTCTTTAATGAAAGCGACATAGAACGTTTCTAAAATTCAACCCGACACAAACATGAATTACAACAAAAAATTGCACTCTTGGCAGAGGAATCCAGTCTTGTAGAAACAGTATATCACAGTTTTTTGAGGGAAAATGTGGTACTAACATTACAAGAATGGATTTTAATAAAGAATGTGTCTACCCATAGCAGCAATACATTGGCGGCAGCGATGTTCCATGCTGTCAATTAAGTTGTCGGTCAGTGAAATAAGTATTAAGTATTAAGAAATAGTCAATTAAGTTGTCGGTCAGTGAAGTCGGTCAGTGAAGCAACAACCAGACAGAGTAATCCTTGTTCAAGCTCCTCCAACGACTTTGAAAGAGGACTTAAAGCAGCAACCCGTCTCCCAAGGTTGTCCAAAAAATGCTCTATCGAATTCAGGTCTGAGGACTGAGCTGGCCGTTCCATCCACTCCACACAGTGACCCTCAAAATATTCTTCAGCAACCCGAGCTCGGTGCGGTTACGCATTGTCCCCCATCCGAAGAAATCCAGGACCAACAGCACCGGCATATGGGAGGATATACTGATGAAGGATCTTCTCACCATATCTCACACCGCCCAAAGTTCCTCCATGGAATACATGCAGACCAGTGTGACCACCGAGAGTGATCCCAGCCCAGACCATTATTCCGCTACCTCTGTAACTGTGTCTTTTCACAGTGTGGGATTGGTTGTATCTGATGCGTTATTCCCTCCAGATCAGATGATGGCCTGAACCAGGACTCGTCTGTGAAGAGAACAGACGTCCATTGTTGACTGGTCCAGGAGACGTTCTGTTGCCCAACATAAATGGGCATCTCTGTGCTTTCGGGTCAAGGGGGCACAAACGACTGGTCGTCTTGCATACAGACTTGCGCTGTGCAGGCGTCTGCCCACTGTAGTAGCTGAGATTCTTGCTCTTGTTGCCACTAAATGATCTGCCATGAGCTGAAGCACGGTAATGTTGCTCCTCCTTTGGGCCGAAAGAGTAAAATAATGGTCTTCCCAAGCTGTTGTAACTCTTGGTCTGCTTGCCTTCTAAACAACCTCGGATTCAAACTGATTCCGTAGCCGGGTGGGCCCCATTATGAGAGACATTGAGATGCCTTGTAGCATTAGCTTGTGGCATTCTCATTTCCACCCATCTGATCGCTCGCCCTCTCAACGAATCGTTCAAACGAGTTCTCCAGGACATTGATAGACTATCCAGGATATTGTAAACGAAAATGCTAACAACAATTGAAGATCAATATTCGTGAACAAAACTTACAATTTTTGTAGTTTTTCTCCTGTAAAAATATTCATTTTTAAAGTAAAAGTGGTAGCTACAGTTTTTAAAAATATTTTCTTAAAATTCTTTACTCTCATGCATATAAACTGTCAATTTAAATGTTACTGACATTTTTGTAATGGTGAGCTTTGAAAAACATGATTTTCCTTAATTTTTGGAGGGCAGTGTAAAATAATATTAAAAGAACAAACAATATCGGAAGAAAAAAAAAACACGCTGCTGGAAGATGAATTCCATAGGCAAATTTTTCTTTTGAAGTACTATATACTGCCAACTACACTGCCGATGTTTGTAGCTACTTAAGGAATTTAAATAGCATTACTGTTGCTCTAAAAGTAAAGTTTGATTTTTTTTCGTCTACTTTCGTTACTCATACGCAGTAAGCAATTACGTTGCTCATGCGCAGTAGTCGTTACTAGTACCCACTAGACGGTTCCACAAAAATTAATGTTAAAGAATCTGTAGTAATGCAGAATTCGTGCAAAATCGATAATTCAAAAGATGTGAGCTTCCCTTGAAGAATAAAATGCTAAACAGTTATTTAAGCTAATTTAAAAGAAATCACATCTAAAACTTGCACGAAGGAGCACTTTTAAATAAATTATTAACAGTCTCTATGCAGTTTTTGAATTTAAGAGCTGTAGTATTATTTATGATTTACTGCGCGTAAGAAGATATGTCATCCCATGCCAAAAACAAATTCAGTTCTAAATAACAATTATTAATTATTAACAGCTATTTTAAAAGCTAATGTTATTCTTCATTATTAGTAAGTTTAAGAAAATAAGTTAATTAAGCCTACAATAAGTTTAATTAAGCCACATCTCTTATGCAGAAATTTACGATTTAAAAAATATTTTAAGAACTTTTTATTGCCTATGTATCAATATTTAATAATACCGGTTAACTAAATTTAAAAAAAAAGTTATTTACATAAACCACTTACAGAGAACTATGTTATAAATACGTGCAAAATCCAACTATAGATTTGAATTAATTTAACCGAGACTGTGGCCACTGAAAAATGAGGGTAAAAACAAGTGTTTTCAGAGTTTCAAATTAATATTTAAACAGATTAAAGTAATACGAAGATGAGAATGCTCGAAATGGCTTCCAACGAATTTTTGGTATCCGGGGTACCTCTATCGAAACTCACCCCCCCCCGCCGTTTCGGAGTAGATTATGCCACAAACAAACAGACAGAGATTATTAATTGTTAATTTAATAGTACAGATGCGCATCGCATTTCGAGAGTATAGACACAGGCCTTTTTTCCTTGTTCAGAAAAACACGAAGTATTTCTCTAAATTTAATAATTCCAAAGTTCCTTTTTAACAGAGCATTCCCTTTAATTTAAAAATTTCTATGTTTCTTTTTAACACAGTATTACTGTAAAGTTAATACCAATACACCGATAAAATACCAGAATTAGTAAAATACTTTTTATATATCTTTTAAGTCACCATTAATATTAAGAAGCTTTCAGCAAAGTGGTCATGAAGTACTTCAATCTACTGAAAAAATACCGAACAGAATTTTTTAAAAAATCCGCCTTTTATAGCACAACCTGATAGAATAATTAAAAAAAAGATGTTTTAGATAAACATTACAGTAAAAGTTTGTTTTAAACTTCCATTAGTGTTCAGCATTAATGTTGGCGTTACCTGTAATGAGACACATCTCATGGCGATATCGACTAATGCCTTTCAATTTTCCATTAAATACACACTGACGAATAAATGGGGAAAATGCATTTTATCGCTTTTAGAAGACCGCAAATTGTCGAATGATATTATAAGTAAAATGGAGATAGCTTAATTAACAAAATGAAGGCTACTTTAACACAGCCTGGGAAAAAAAACCTGCTTTAAGAATTTTTTCAAATTAACAGGCGTTTGATTATCTCTTTCGATAAAAGCTTGAATAGATTGAAAAACTCGAAAAACCTTATATGCTCGAGAAAACTTATGTGCTCGAAAGTAATCTAAATATATTCATAGTTCCTGTTTGAAAGCTTAGTTAATAAATACTTTTCAAAATAATCGCTGTTAATGCAAGTGTTGCACTAATTATAGAACCATTGTACGCAACAACCTCGGCCATAATTACGCCTCTTAGAAACTCGGGATCAACGTCCTTAAAATTCACCTTTTTTCTCTGATCTGCAATCAGATAGTGTACTTCAAATTACTAAGACTGCTGAACACTAGAATTCGACAATGTGTCGAATCCCGGCAAAAAAACACGAGACTGTATATAGAATTTCGTAGTTTTCTCTAGGTATAATATAAATACACACCAGTTTACTTTAAATGACACAGAGCTCTTAAATGCTTTGTTTTTAAATAAACTTGTACCAGATCATTTTTTACATTTTCTAAAATTCGAGGTTTTTAAAGTACGGGAAATGCGATAAGGAACTGAAGTGAAGTCACGAGGTCAGTCCTGGAATACAACCACAGACTACGCGATTTTACGCGTAGATTGTGACGCGATTTTTGTAAATACTAAGTACAGTACATGCATTGAGTGAAAACATCAGTCTATAAGGGCGTTATTATATTGAAAAGTGTTCTGTAACTACGATTACTAACAGAAAAATAAAACAGATATTTTAAATTATTGTTTGCTTGTCCTGTCGCTCTTTATTTTAAACAGATTTTCTACAGAAAATTTCAGAATATACGTGTAACCGAGCTTTCTTTAAGAACTGCCTTTCGATAAATGCAACATAAATTAACTAACTCGTGTTGTCCAGGAATTCAAATTTCACTATCATAATCGAAGGGAAATAGTTGAAGCTTTGATTAATTCACATTCTTCGTATAAACTACTTAATGATAGTCAGTCATTACCAGTACCAATGAAGAGCTTTTCTTAAGCAGATGAAAGAATAATTTCTTGAAGACTACAGCGAAATATTATCCTGCTATGAAAAATTTATAACAATTCCTAGAAATTTCAAGAAATCTTTTTGCCTTCTTCATGAATTTATACGTTTTCGGAAGAGATACTTTGAAATATTTAATGCAGAAGTAGGTATAATGTTTAACATGCTCACGCAATAAAACGCAGACTCAAACGTATGGTAGAGGATAAAACAGACGTGAAATTGTTTAGTTTATAGTTTTTATTAGAAGTACTTTTCGATTAAAAAACACTATATAATGTCAGTTATTACTGCCCCTTGGAAATAAATAAAAGTAGATGAACAAAGTATGTTCATCTATTCAAATTCTCTAGCTTCAGAAAACAGAATTGCTTCAAAATTCCATTATAACGCATTTAAAATTTACAGCGAACGATTTCAAAAAGAAATTAAACATTAAACTTAGCGAAAGTAACTGATTTCTACTGTGTTGTTGGAATTTAATAGGGAAATGAACAGCATTCGATATTATCAACCAATTCGAGACCAATTTTCTGCTATAGTTTCATTCGTAAAACCTTTATTAAATCTTGTTCAGAAACCATATCTGAACGTACATGGTGAAACTGTCAGCAAGCCATTAGCCGGGAACCTGAAACATCAAATATTAATGCGAAGCATGGAGAATTTGAAGCTTTCGTTGTGGACGAGAGACGAATATGAACTTCTGACAGGAACTCGAGCAGAAATGAATGGGTATTAGAACAGGAATGGTAATTTCAGATTCTTAATTACATCTCAGCAAAATTTGACGTTGATGGTCAATGTTCCTAAGACTGATGACCGAAATTATTTTAAAAGCATTAATTTATTTGATTATTACAAAATTACCAGTTTTTCAAAATGCAATAAAACTAATAAATACGTGTAAAAAAATCGAGCGTACCCTATCTTCATGTACCTCACGTAAAAGAAAGAGATAAAAATTCAGCAACATAATGCTACGAAGTTTTCCAGCTTTTAGGCACAGGGTGAAATTCCTATCCACAAAATGATCCAACGACTAAGATTTCTTTACACGTAACTTAATTGTAATCAGCAGATCATAATTTTTAAAGGTTTTCCATCCACCACAAAGAAACGAACAGGAAGAAATATTGCTTCAGTTGGCCACATAACCGTAGATCTATGGTCTTCAAACTTTTTTGTTTCACGGAACTTATAGAATTGTAAGGTTTTTATTCGAGGATCGCAATCGCACTCTTAGAAAAATATATCTTAAAAAATAATATTTGAAGTAAATTAATATGTCATAGATACTTTATGTAAAAACAGTTCAAGAAAAGACTTTTATTTGCATTAAAAATTTTTAACATAAAATTAATGTAATTTACTCATTAACAGCATGAACTCGTGCTCTAGGTATCACCTATACTTGCATTATATTTAGTGAAATGTTGTATACACCAACTGTCGACGTGTAGCTCTGCTAATGCTATCTGCAGTCACAGTTCTTATTCTGTATTTAATTTGTGTATACATGTTACGGTGAAACACCGAAATCTGGAGAATGTCGACTTTCACCAGTGAATGTCAACATTTACATAGTCGCTTGGTGTATGTCCGAAATATTTTCCAAATACTCTTATTTCTGACTTACACCAGTGAATATGTTGAATATATGAGAATATTATATTTTCTTCTCCGTAATTCAGTCACGAAAAAACATACAAGTACTTAAAACACACAATACATTCAAAATGAGAAAGGGAAATAATAGAAGTTAAAAAACTTACTTAATTATACAGTACGTAAATGAGAAAATAAAATAATAGTAATAAAAAACTTACTAAATTATGTGATTCAAATCTAATTAGTTTCAACAACTTAAACTATTATGAGACTTTGAATTGCACAAGAGGCCCTTGCTTTTACAACTGCATTTATAGGAAACAGCCAGTCGCCTCTCTTTTCGACCTACACCAGTGCATATCTGTGATTGTCGACATACACCGGTGAAGGTCCGAATGTACAAGAATACAATGTTATATTTGATCTTTCACCGACGTATTTGGTGAATGTTGACATTCTCCGGTGAAAGTCAACATTCTCCAATTTCGGTCTTTCACAGTAACATACACTCACGTTTGTGAAAATTGCAACACCATGAAGGAGTTACGAGAGTGAGCTGAAATTTTCAGGAAATGCAAAGTAGCGCATGATATGCAAATGATTAGAATTGCAAATCCGTTGCGCATGCGTA
The DNA here is from genome assembly GCA_000611955.2 of Stegodyphus mimosarum. Classification (NCBI taxonomy): domain Eukaryota; kingdom Metazoa; phylum Arthropoda; class Arachnida; order Araneae; family Eresidae; genus Stegodyphus; species Stegodyphus mimosarum. The sequence goes on from KK116925.1 coordinate 18,704, forward strand.
TGCTGAGCAGCGCCCTCTGAACGGCTGATGGATCCGAATAAATAGACGGCTGTAGCGAGGCGTGTATGGTTATCGGTGGTTATCTGCTAGTGGTAAACGTTAACTCAATCTGTACTTATGCCTCGTCGACGAAAGAGAGCGAGATTTGAACAACTTACAGAGTTTGAACGAGGGAGAATCATCGGCCTTCGTGAAGCTGGATTGTCGTATCGTGCAGTAGCCTCTCGTGTGCAGCGTAATAGCAGCACAGTGATGCGCGTTTGGAAGCAGTGGACGGACGAGTGTCGGACAACTCGGAAATCCGGGAGTGGACCCCGAAATGTGACGTCAGCTCGCGATGATAGACACCTGGTCCGCATGGCGCGGACGGACCGTACAGCTTCCTCTAGACAATTGGCAGCACTGTGGTCAATAGCTACAGGTGTTTCATTGTGTGCTTCATCAATTCGTAGACGTCTGCTGCAGTGTGGACTGCGCGCACGGACTCCTTTATACAGGATCCCCCTAACGCACGACCATCGCCGCCTGCGGCTACAATGGGCCAATCAGCATAGAGACTGGCGTGCTGATTGGCAGCATGTCGTGTTTTCTGACGAATCCCGCTTTAATTTGTGGTACCATGATGGCCGCATTCGTGTCAGACGCTATGCCGGTGAACGCCACCTTCCGGAGTGCATTATCGAACGCCACAGTGGACGAACACCCGGAGTTATGGTCTGGGGCGCCATAGCATATCATAGACGATCTCAATTGCTACGAATTGTGGGCAATCTGAACAGCAACCGGTATATCCGTGAAGTTCTACAGCCCGAAGCTGTTCCCTTCCTTCAAAGCTTGCCAGGCGCTGTATTTCAACAGGACAATGCCCGCCCTCATACTGCTCGGATTGTTAAATCCTTCTTTGCAGCGCAGCAGGTACAGCTTCTTCCTTGGCCTGCGTGTTCCCCGGATATGTCGCCAATTGAACATGTGTGGGATGTCATTGGTCGGCGTCTTGCTCGTGATCCTCGTCCTGTTGCGTCTGCAGACGAACTTTGGGTACGCGTACAAACGATATGGAATGCTCTTCCTCAGTCAGACATTCAAACTTTGTTTGACTCCATGCCACGTCGTGTAACAGCACTTATTGCGGCGCGTGGTGGCCACACAAAATACTGATTCTGATCTCTTGTTCTTGTTTGTTTGCTTTGAACATTTAATCATTTATTTGTACCACTACCACTCAACTGTGTATTAAATTGCATTCAATTATGACGATTCCTTCTTGGTGTTGCAATTTTCACAAACGTGAGTGTATATACGTACTTTGTTTTTGTTGCCGCATACACAGAGAAAGATTTACCAGTTAAATACGTTGTCTGTATTGGCATTAAAATATTTGTAGCTGCGTGAGAAATTACATTTAAAAGAAACAGAGATTGCTCTTTTTTTAAATTTTTAACTTGTTGATATGTCGATAAGTTATTAATTTTCCTTCATTGAAAAACCTTCTGAATTATCCTAGTACTAGAACGTATTTTTATCCAGTAATGTTTTGTTAGATTTTTATTCAGGGACATATTCTCTTATAGTTTTCTTTAACTGTAAAATGTGCTCCGTTGTATAATTTTTAACACTGCCGTGTTAATTCAATTCATTTTCAATCAGAAGCATAATGCACGCCATTCTCTTTGACAAATGCTGACCACATGCTTAAGTTTAAAATTAATCTGTAGTTAAAGGTATCTTTATTTTTTTAGTCGAATAGTGTGAGTGCTTTATAATTTAATTTCCGAATTTTTATTTTAACTTGCGAAAATACAGTTTGAAGATCACTGATGTAGACTAAAAAGCTAAAAAATCGAGTGCCATTCCAGGTACGTTTTTCATTAACGAAACCGCTTGTTTCAAACTAATGGACAGGATATTTAAAAACAGCTGGATAGAGGCTTATTATTTCCTTAAATTCTAAACTTGAGCTCCAGTCTTTCTATGAGAACAAACATTTTACATGAAATAACCGCGGAAGATAAAAATGTGAAACTTTTATCATTATTGCAGTCCTATAGTGAAACATACATATATTTTAAATGTAATAGATGACATTACAGTTATTATAATCATGGACAGTGAGTAAAGTGGCATCGATGAAAAAAAAAGTTAAATGTATGTTGCGGTATCGCAAAACTAAATCACCCATCAACAGCGGTTTACACGTTTATACGAACACTATCCTTCAGATATTAACATCGATATGAAAAATTTTAAAGACCGATTGCATTGGCGACCTTCCTAGAAGTGACAGACATATGATGAAAGGTGAGACGATTGCTGACAGCGTTCGTAAAATCGGACACAGAACATATCAAGAATGGAGTTTTTGCCACATCAATTCGAGATACTCTCAATTTTAAGCCCAGGATAACATATGCTGTCTAAAGTGTTACAAAGCAATGGCGAGAATTGAAATACTGACTTAATTAATATTCGTCAAGTTACAAATTCGGCACAATATGAAATTTACTTATGTAATAGTAATTTTCATTAAAAACTCAATTAATGCAGGAACCGTTTCCAAACAAACATTCATGCCTAAGTATAATAGTCTTTTCCCGCAATAATATTTTGTATTCAAGGAAAAATGTTATGCTCATCCTACATCTCCAAATGATAAATCTAATGAAGGGTAGGTAAAGATTAAGTAAGATTTTTTGAATAAGACAAAACAAACGAGGGTTATAAAGGAAGGAATGCAGGACTTTCTAAGGAAACCGGCAAGCATTCACTAAAATAATTTAGAGAACCTAACAAAAACATTTGCAATGAAGAATGTTTTGAAAGGATCGGCAGAAGTTTGAAAATAAAATAGAGTTTTTTAAACGGTCTTCCTTCCAGTAAACAAGAATCCTGTAGCATTCCTAGTGCTTTAATAGTAACAATAACACCAAATTCTATATCTTTGCCGACACAGTTCGCCGAATTATACTTAAAAAATATTTTCAAGTGGACAGTTAAAGAAACAAATTTAAAGAACAAATACCATTAAACCCAAGATAGAACCATAATCACTAAAGAAAGAAGCTTTGATTTTGCATTTGTCACTAAAGATTTAATAAAGATCTCGAATTGTTTCAGTAAATAGGAAAGGAAAATTAGCCTAAGATAGTAAATTCAATTTTGAATATGTCTACGAACTTTGTATAAAGAGGTTTGGAATGAAAATTTTTATTTTAAAATCAAATCGCAAAATTAATTTTTAGAGAACTAAAGCCTTTACGCTATGAAGAAAAAAATTTTTAAATAATTTAAATTAAAATAATAACATTTTAAATACAATAAAAATTTTAAATAATTTCTCACCCACAAATTCTGAAACCGTTTTCATAAAATTGCATATTGTTACGAAATACCCAGCAGATAGTTCCCTGCAAAGCGGGGTTATGGTTGCCAGAAAGTAGCAATGAAAGGCAAGATTGCCAGATTTGGCGCGAAATCGCCCATTTCGTGACATCTAGCGACAAAATTGGCTATTTGCCATAGACGGAGCTAGAACATTCTACAACGAATTCTTAACGGTTTTCCCGAGAATGTTCTCGAAGACAAGTCAAAAGCTATACATACCTTGCCTGTACGCGGAGAGTAGAGTGAAGCGTGAGGAGTATCGAGAGTATCTTAAGCTCAGCAGTAGTGGCTTGAGTTCAGAGATTAGCTCGAGAGAATTTCACCGAGTCGGGAGCTGTATACTTTAGTGCTTTGCCGTGAAGCTGTCGTCACCGTTATAGCCTGAAGGCTGTGTTGCTGATATTTTCAGCGTGTTTGTCGTTGTTTTTCGACGACTGTAAAGCGTCTTTGGAACTGTTCTGTGCAATACTGATGAATAAATTGTGTTTTAATTCCTCATCAAGCCTTACCGTCGATCACTCGAAATCCACGAACCAGTAGAACGCAACAATATTTTATTTTAAGAAACTTTATAACTGGAATGAATATTTAAGAAAGCAAAGCCTGCATCTACCTTTTTCTTATATCTTATATAAAACAAATAACGCCGGATCTAGAAAAAATAAATTTCCCCACAGAAAGCTAAGACTCGGTTCATTTAAATCTTTTAAATTACTGCACATCTTTTCATTCCTTGACTAATTAAATTAAAATTTTACTGCCAGTTTGTAAAGAGGGGAATGAATTCAAAATTAGATTTCTTGGAAAAAGAGGGTAATTATCTTAACTTTATTTTCTTGAAACTTTTACTTCTGTAATGGAGGTTGTCAAGTAAAGGGATTCGACTATATATCTCATAACAATTAACATACACGTCGAAGCCAGGGTGCATTTATAAAAATACTTTTCTTCAACATTTATCTTTTGTTCTACTTTTTTAGTAAAGCGTAGCAAACGCCAGATACCGCAGTAAAATGTTGTAAGAAAAGTAATAAGCAATAAAAATAATTTTTTAATATAATTTATTCTAAATAAACTTGTTCTTGGCATGCACTACAATTTTTACTTTAAAAATTATTAAGATGGCTTGCTTAAAATGTGGCGACTACTACTTTCATTTTAAGTCATTTAATTATGCGGCTTTTTAAAAAATCATCGATGCCACGACAAACTAGGAAATCTGCAAAATCGTTGTTTCGGGGGAGGGGGTAGGAATGAATTTAAACATGGGTTTACCCGCGTTTGGTTTCGAAACAAATACAGTAGTGACTTCTCCATAACAACACTTTCGTACGCATTTTTATCGTTTCTTAAAACAGAATCAACTACTAAAAGAACGACTTCAAAAATACCCGCAACTGAAAAAGTACAAAACACAGTTTGTTTGTTGTGCTTCCATGGAAATGGAAGTTGTGTAAAGCGAATTTTAAATAGTCATTACTGCTACTTTCGAAAATCAAGCACGGAGGATACATTGAAATGCAGCATAACATGCACAGTTTATATAACTGCCATTGCGTTGCCCTGAACAATAGCGAATAGAAATAAATTACACTTATATAGTTTGGGCTACATTCAGTGAGGCTCTGAGTACTTTCGCTACCAACTGCTTTTAAAAATCATATACCTTTATATATTCCTAATAGATTTCTTTTTAAAACTTTTCGTTATCCTGTTTACCTTCGGTTTTTAAAGGTTCCAGAAAGGGTATCTTCGTGGAGGATTTCACAGTAAAAATATCGACCCGTATTTGCGATACATATGAGGAAAGCCGTGAAACTCTCACACATATGGCTCTGCCAATTGCCGGGAAAAGAAACCGAAGTGAAATACTATTGTTCTATCGATTTTAAAAGTTCCTAAACTGCTGGCAAACCTACAAAAATCAACTTGCTCTTAAGGAGGCACGAGATGATCACAAAAGAAAATTTACCCAGTCTTAGAATGAATATCTATTACTTAACACGATAAAAAGTATTATTAAATATAACATATTTTTAGTACTTCTGAATTCAACAACAGTAGTAACAATTAATTCTGCGAACTGAAAAAAAAAGCAGTATGGAAAGGAATTATGTCACGTTTAAGGCAATTTTCTAAACGCTTCTGTTATAAAAAGGTAATAAAATGAAAGCACAGAAACAAATTCGGCTGGAGCGAAAGCGATCTAACCATTTCAAAGTTCCTGAAGTTCTGTCCGAGTCTTTGCTCGGATAGGACTTCAGGTAGTCCGATATGAATTTTACTTAGAGGGCAGCTGGAAAGCAGAGGAAAGATTAAATGCTCCGATGACAAAAATTAATTTTAACAAATATTACTTTAAAAGTTTTACATAATGAATCTGATTTTATTGTGATTAAAAGCGTTGCATATTCTACATGAAATCACAATATATCATACAGAGATAAAATGTAAAACATTGAACAATGCATATAGTTTCGCTAGCTAGGTATGATTCGCTGCAAAACATGACATACCTCATTAAACATGAAAGAGAGTCCAAAATTCGTTTCAAGAAAAATCTTGTTCGAAGTTTCATGATTTTAAGAAAAAATTGTGAATATTTTTTATGTTCATCATAATAATATAACTACCTGCTTAGAATAAATATAAGCGAAAAATTAATTGCAATATCTTTGACTTTATGCTTTATAAGTCAAAACCAAATATACAAGAAGTGAAGGTAATAATGGGAAACAGAAACATTTTGAACAAGGCGAAAAAAGAGTCACGATTTAATGATGATACAAAAGGATAATGACATTAAAATAAATCGTCAAAGATAAAGATAATTTACGTCACTTTATTAATATTATATTAAACCCTAATAACTAATTCCCTTTAAATCACAAGTAAAGATAATTTTGTTGCACCAAATCAGTTAAAATAAAAACAAGCCGTAATTATTTATGAGTTATACTGGAATAAAGTTTAAATAACACAGCAAAAAAACCGAGAGGTTAACTTACACTAATACATCAACTTCTGATAATCAACGTAAAAAAATAATCCACAGATGCTATTTAACTTTCCAAGATTCATTACAAATCAACCGTTGGCTATTATTATAGATACTGCTTACCTTACATTTATGCTCCGTTGCATCCAATATGGACCATTGCTTAACCATGCCATACAAAAAATACATGATTCGCACATGTCTTACATAAATCCAAATATTAAATGCAAGCGCACTCTAAAAAATCGGTCACTTGATGTCCAGTGCCTTTCAATGATTATAAGACACAGTATGTTTGTCTTTGCTTAACACAAATGTTTGGTTATTGAAAGATTGTCGATATTCAAAATAGTCAAGATATTTTTGAATGACACTGAAGAAGTGAATAGGAAAGATATTTTTCCTGTCATTGTTGTTTTAAATGCTTTGATGGAATTCTAAATTATTAACGTTAACTCCGACGGTTAAGAAATATTGAAGAAATGCTGATGTGAACTTCAGAAATAAATTAAAGAAATAAGGATGTGGTATTTGTTTTGTAGCCAGCATTTACAATATAATAAAGTCAAAATCGTCATTTCATGAGAGAAAATTTCCAGGTTTAGAATGAAAAATTATCTTTTAACATAGAGTATCTTTTTCTTTTCTTTTTTTTTTCCTTTACGAATGCATCTCTTTACAATCAAAAAGCATGCTTTTCAAACAGACAATCTGTTATTTTTCTCATATTTCACAAAATATTTTTTTAAAGTATTCCATTTTATGCATAATCGAACCCTACACAAAAATGTTCCACAAATCTGAGAAGCTTCTTTAGTTCACTGTAATTTCATTGCAGTTAATAAAAAGAATTATTCATTCGAATAAGGAAAATATTTTTCAAATATTAAGAAACTGTTTCATTATTTTTACAAAGGCAAAAAGCATGTATATGATGACAAATACCCTACACGCTTTAGCATGAGTAGCAGGACAACTAACCGCTCACGGACTTCCCGGTACAAACATAGCTGTCCAACTAGTGATCGCCTCCATATGAGTTCGCAACTCCAACCGGTCAACAGATGGCGCTCGCACGGTAATAACGTCACGAGTGACGTCCCATCTCCCGTGTTTCTGCTCGGTTTGAGAAGTTACTTGGGCGAACATTTTTGCTATCGTCGGTAGAAAACTTCTGGGTAAGCAAATAAGGCAGCAAATAAGTAACTTTCTTATTTTCCGTTTCGGACTGCGCGAGCAAGATAATTCGGGAATCCTAGAAATGAAGAGTTTCTGAAGAAAGCACTTTTATTTTCTTCCCTGGAGAACATACATTGTCCGGGAGACTAATACAAGTTAATGATTAAATATAAAAACAATTACACTATAAATGTTAGAAAGTAACAACATATTGTTAATTTTTATTTAACATATTGTTAATTGTTAATTTTGAAGAATATTTAAATAGTTAATTTATCAAAGTATTGATTCTTTTTGAAATTTTACTGTTACTATTTTTGATAATTCTAACAGTTTCATCAATAGCAAAATGAATTAATTTAATTTATCCGTTTCAAATAATGTTTAACTATTAATTATAAAATAAAGTATTGGCATTTAAACAAATTATTTTTCTAACTTCATGTAAGAATTCATTTATTTCAATTAGAACTTGAAAGCCAACAAATTTTTAATTCCTCCCCCCCCAACGAAAATGTAACTGCTAATACATCATAATTTATTATTTATTTCAGGCAGACCTTTTCAAATACTTCTGTTTTTTTTTTTTTTTCAATTCTCTTGAGGTATAAAATCAAAGAGATTAAAAACAGCTGAATTAAAACTTCAAAATAATCACTCGTTAATTATTTAATGGTTTTCTAGACATTAGATTTACCAATGGATAGTACTGATGAATTTAATACTGAACGAATTTAATGTGAAATAGATTTTTATCTATAGTTTACTACCAGTTTCTTTTGATAAATTGTTATTTATTTATTTGTTTCAAATACTTTTGCTGATTCAAATAATAATTAAAAAAAAAGATCATACAATAGAGTACCTGTTTTTTTAAGAAACTCTTAAATACGCCATATCTTGGGCTGAAATGCTCGATAAATATACAGGCTAAACACTTTAATTATAAAGCAATTACAAAAAGTAATTGTGGTTACATTGTGCAACGTAATTCTAATACAAAAGTCCGATAGCTTCTGTTATAGAAATTAGAATCAATATTCGACAGGCACTAACACTGATAATGAAAAAATTCAGATGAAAAGAAAGGTTCAAATTAAAACGCCACAAATACGTTCATTCATTTGTGTGATATAATATCAATTTGAAGCCTTTTTCATACATTAATGAATTAAATATCATCTAAAAATAATTTAAAAAAAATATGTTTATTTAAGCAACTTATTCACTCTACAGCTAACACAACTAACAGCTTAAAAAAGTTAAACTGCTTAGAGGAATATTCCCATTTTAACATGAATAGTTTGGCAGTAAAATCCTTTGTAAAATATATGCTATCGAATTAAACTTTATTATATCTGGTATTTTAGAGTTGTTTTTTGTTCTATCAATATTATTCGCTGCTTTTCGGAATACTTCGTAATCGCTTCAGTATGAGCCATCCCAGCCATTTGAATGGCACCGTAATCTTGTAATAAAAATCATGTAAAAATTCCCGCTCAAAGTAAAAAAGTTTCCTAATTACTACGTACATGAAAAGCATTGCCTTCTAGATTTGCCTCGACTCACGCAGGAACAAGTTACGAGTTGCTTAAAAAGTATCAGATCATAGTTTCAGTTTTATTATTTAACATTATATTATTATCAATGTTAAAAAATAAAATCATCATACTCTCGAAACTTTGGTACCCATTTTAAAACTACAATTTGCATAAAGGCCAATAAATTAACTTAGAATACGCGAATTACCGTTTCTGATTAATTCGATCGATAGTGAGAAAACAATTTCTTCAACAATAAATCCAAGCAGAGCTTACAGGGGCTTTCCTCAAACTGAGAAAGATCTACAGTTTCGAAAGAGGGTGGAAAATCTTAAAGGTTTCAGATTTTAACAGTCGCCCAAAAGGGTTTGTAAAGATTTTAACGCTGTCGCTGACCTCGCGGTCTACAAGTCTGCTATTACACTCACTCCTAATAACTTTTTTTTTAAGCTTTATTACTAAACGCCATTTTCTTCGCACTTACGCAATATACAATTCAACATGAAAATTTAAAAAAATTTAAAAGCAGCACAGAAGTATACGTTTAGAATTTCCGATGTAGCGTCAAGTGTTTGCATATATTTTTCTGTTTTTTTTTCCAGTATTTTCTCAGTTTATCATATAAATGTTCAGTGTTTTTACTAAGATGACTTTACAATTATTTTTCAACATTTTAGTAATAACGTTTCATACGTTTACTTTATTTATTAAATATCGCGTGCTTGGCGCTTACGCCACATTTAATTCGATTCAATACCAAAATATTTAAAAACAGTGTATCTTCAGAATTTCCGGTGGGCAGTCCTGAGCGCTGGAGATAAAATGTTTTATTCTGTAAATTATTGCCATTGCTCGCTTAGATTGAGTTTGTCAACCAAAAATTTGTTATGTTTTACAAAGTATGAAATAGATAATAAAATGAAATAGATAATGTAATATAATAAAACATGAAATAGATAATATAAAATAATATAATACAAATATGAAATCGATAATTCGATTATCGATTCATATTTCGGCTTCCGGGTGTTCGTGTTCGGTGGAGCACTAGGTTATTCAAAATTTTATGGCTCTAGATACCGTTGTTTTTTCACAATGCAATAAATATGCATATATTCCTACAGATTCTTCATTATTTAATTTCATTGACTACAACCACAGGGCGATAATATTTGGTGGCAACCATCTGAAAAGTGATACGCCGTTTACAGTCATTCAACGCAAAATGCCGTTTCCAGACTATTTTCGCATTCGGGACTCACTCCCTTTTGGGGCGAAAAAAGTTATTTGACTGATTCAAAAATGTTGCTTATTGCATTTCTTGAAATTAAAAAAGTTATAAGAGGAGAATATTTTCCTGTTTCGAAGAATAACAATTGGATTAGATATTTGCATAATTCAAAATTCACCGATGCTGCACCCCATACATCCCCTTCTAAATAACGAAGAAACCTTATTGAGTTATCTAGCGACACCGTGCTGTAAGAAGATTAAATTCAGTGGAAGTTATCTAACTGAATTTTGGTTAGATAAACTAGTGTTTGATTACCCAAAACTCAACAGAAACGCTTTTACATTTTTGATGCGGTTTCTTTTAATACGTACATAACAATGTCACACAAAAGTGATTGGATACTTTGAGTTTTAAAAAATAATAGTCCAAATATAATACCCACATTAAATTGAAATTACAAAATATATTTTTCTTTGAAGTAAGCAATTATCTAGTATTCATCTACAGTAAACACATTGTCCAAAATTAAAATATTCGGCTAAAAAAATTAATATTTTCATTTAAATTAAGGGAAATACATTTTGTATTCTCGCGTAATTTCGCGGAATCATAATTTTTATTATCATAATTATCATATCATTATGATAATTTTTACTTCCTTGTACGAAGCAAAGGATGTATCGCAATCGCGAAAATTTCGGATATCATATTTCAACGGAAATATCCATTTTGACTATATTTTTGTGTGACATCTGTAGATACTGACAGAATATGGGGCTCATTTTGACAGAACAGTTTGTAAAATTGAAACAAAATGGATTTTTTCATGACGTTAGTACGTAGGCATGTATGTATGTATATCGCATAAAAATGAGTAACCATACTTAAAATTTTCTATATGTTGCTATAACATCTAGCTGCGCACATTTTTTTATTGCAATCGACAGTAAAAAAATTGTGTATATATAGATAAACGCCTCTTACTCGGGTTAAAGTCTTTACTCGACTTCATTTTTGCAATCGTTGATCGTAATTATATACTTCCAATAACACAAGTATTTTAAATGACGAAAATATTCATATTTTGGCAATGTCAAATTAAAAAAAAATTCTTTTCGGACAAATAACGAGATTTAACTTGTAATGCAGTTTCCCGGTTTCTATACTTATACTCGGTAAAGTTTTATACTCGTTCTGAGAAGAAAAATTAGAAGAAGTTCGACCCTTGTAAAATAAAAATTAACAGGGACATCACTAACACTTCGTTAGTTCGATAACACTTCGTTAGGAAAGAAATACATATTTTTAGAATGGTTCAAAATTGGCTTTTTATATCATTTTCAACTTGTCTCGAGACACCGAGGAATAATGAAGGAAGTCAGAATAAATTGAGGAAATGAGTTGAAATAAAGTGCTGCCAAAGTGTGTATAATTTAATAGGCCGCACAAAGAAGTCATATGCTGTCCATGCACTTGAAACACTTCGTTAGGAAAGAAATACATATTTTTAGAATAAAATATAGTTCGGATATAATATAGTTCGGAATAGTTCGGATAAAATTGTTTGTGAGCCATACTGAGCTTTCTTAATACGCTTATAAAGATTTCCTGACATGCTCATAATAATTTCATAACACTCTATGCAAGTTTAAGCGTATAATTAAAGAAGGTATGGGCATTTAACAACAGCTCGGATTTGTAGCTTTTCATTCGTCGCACTCATCTCAGTCCCATTATTGGGTTTAATCGGGAATATTCATAATCACTAAGTTTACAAATCGAGAGCAAAACTTTTATTAATAATAATAATAATATTTATATGAGCATTTCATAATTTATTTTTGGCCATTGCACGTGTTTCTATTTTTTTCATAAATTTCCTTTTGTTATTCAAAAATCACTGCGCAAAAAATGTAAATCATAATCGAAAATGATTTACATTTTTATTTGTAAATTTTAACAATCAGAATTTCGATCTTTAAGTTTAGTGATAATATTGTTATTTCACAGGCTTCGTAAAAAATTATTTTGTTCAGGCAAAAGGTAATTATTTTTTTTAATCGGCAGTTAAAATTTTCCTGCATTTTTTTCTTTATCCGTTTGTCAGGACTTTGTGTTCTGTGTATCCTTTTTGGAAACATGGTAATTTCTGTAAAGTGTTCTTAACCTCCAATAGTCAGTCCTGAACTGGAACAGGGAGCGGAAGGTACGCTACGTTCTGGTGTATCTGCTGGGCTGGATAATAACTGCACATGAAGGGATTTGAAATCCTCTTTTATTCAATCACTATTAAATACAAACCTCCCAATTCGGGAGAGATACAGAAAGTAAAAGACCACACTTGGCTCTAACGTAACAATCAAATAATTTTAAAACTAAACCTAAAATAGAAATTAAATCAACTTTGCTTCGCAGAGCAATTCGCGGAGATTGGCCTCTACCGAAAAGGGTGCGTAGCAAGGTATACTAAATACTACCGCACTTTAATTTGTTTTACAATGCAATCACGTAGTAAGCACTATGGCATATAAATTTAAACTGCTAGCTGGTCAGGCGAACGTTGAGCGGCGTGACCGTGATCTGAGGCAAAGCTCTCACACACCGAGAGGTTTCTACCTCTGACTTAAATAGTGCTTGGCTGAACTTCAAAATTAGCATAAGCTAAAAACGCGCGCTTCTTCTGACGAGAAGTTGAAGCAGAGAGGAGATAGAAAAGATTTAAATTAAAATAAACTTGGTTAGTTTAACTAAAACCTTACAGGTTTTTTGATTGAATTTTCTATCACACAGCCATGCATTTGACACTTTTGATTCTATGTAGATAGTTCCTTGCGCTTTTCCCACATTTCGGTTATTTAAAAAAGTAAAAAACGCTAACTGTGTAAGGATAAAAATACTATTCTTTGCAAAATCTATGGACTCAAAAGTAACGCTTGGAGAAGTTTAATTATGCCTTTTTTAAATTAGTAAAATAAAATTCTGATTTCGAATTAAATTCAGAAAGTTTCTAGGTTTTCTATTTTATTTCAATTCATCCACATATTAACCTCCTGTCCTGAGATGTAATTTTTTTTGTTTCATCTGCACGTGTTTTGCATAGTCTTGGCATTTTTCATTTTCTGTTTTGTTGCTTTATTTTTTCTTTGCATTCATTCATGAGACAGAAATATTTGAAACCTTTCAGTAGCCTGCTGAAAAGCTATACTTTGTGAGTGAGTTATCTGATAAAACGCTTCACCGGATTTGCTAGAAATGTTTTCTATAAGTCTAGGGCATTAAAAATTAATGATATATACTACAAGATTATTGTGCATATTTTGAATTTTGATGGTGTTTCCAAAATGTTTGCAATACGATACGTTTTTGGAAAACAAATAGTTTGTATGAGAGGAAAAAGGACCTTAACATAAGAGAAGGCCTCATATTTATCAGCTTAAAATGTCGACGGCATTTTAAAAAATATATAAAGGTTTGAAAACCATACTTTGAAGTAAAACTGCACATTAAAAAACACTCGTTATTTTTATATATGAAATCAATTTTGAACGTGCGAATGTTTCAATTAATTTTATATATAAAAATAACAAGTAATTTATTAGTCTAAACAAACAAAAGGTTGAAATAAACAATCCGATCCAATATTATCAATCTAGTTCTGAAATTCAAATATGCTATGCCCTCATGTGTCAAAGATGTGGCAAACGCTTTGCACGAGTCACAATTCCGCACGAGCGTCTTTAAATTAAAGTTTCATTTTTTATCAACACAAAACTGTTTTTATGGCACTGAGGTATTATTTGCAAGTGTTTTTTGAAGTGCAGAATCACTTTAGAAGCAAAAGGATGACTAACTATTTCAAAAGAAACAATCTCTGCCCTTTGAAAAGACTAGAGACCATTACAGCAGGCCAGCATTTTCTTCATTTGAAAGAAATAAGGCAGTACAGTGGCGCAATGAGATAAAATATTAATTAGAAAAAGATTTTCATTCCCAAATTCAGATGCACATTCGATAGATTCAGTTCCCATTTCCCAATTCAGATGTAAATTCGATAGATTCAGTTCACATTTCCCAATTCAGATGCCCATTCGATAGATTCAGTTCCCATTTCCCAATTCACATGCACATTCGACAGATTCAGTTCACATTTCCCAATTCAGATGCATATTCGATAGAGGATGTGCATCTGAATCGCATTTGACAGAGGATGTGCATCTAGCCTTACAAACCTACATAAAGAGGTCTAAAGATTCAGATTTTTTTCTTCTTACAAGGATTAAAAAGAGCGTGAACAATTAACAAATCTCATGAAATTGAAAGTAGCCAAGTATCCTGATTTCAGCTCCAAGGAGA
>KK116925.1:33442-87167 GCA_000611955.2 Stegodyphus mimosarum
AAATTCTCCTAGACACTCATTGCCTTAAAAAGACTAAACTGTTAAAAGAGAGGAATTTGTAGAGTCATTAGGTTATTTAGAAGCAGGAGAGATGAAAAATGAGCAACGCCTTCGCCGGGAATCGAACCACGAACCTCTCGGTTACGCGTCGAAAGCGATGACCACTACACCACGAAGGTTTGCGAAGAAGGCGCGAGAAATACCTTAAAAACTGAACCTCATGTAACACTAATTAACCGTACTATTTAACAACATGATAAAGTGTGGTGATATGCATTCACGAACTGCGGAACAATGGAGTTGGACATTCTATTATTATCAAAATATGGCATTTATTTTCACGTTATTCCTAAATTTTTTTGTCGAAAATTTCAGTTTTATTTGTTTTACAATATAGTTTTATATAGCATGGTTCATATTCGATATTTTTCAGTTTGTGTTACGATGCTATGTGCTAATCCAAAAAATGCTTTCAATTTAACTACTAGTTTTCGAGAAATCAAGTATTTCTGCACATGCAGAGATAATTCTGGAAAGAAGTGTACATAAATACATTATATTTTCCTTTGAAATAACACGAAACGACATATCACGCAAGGCCTTAGTAAATTTCTTATAAGATAATTTGTTCATATCAGAGGGATACGCTTTACAGGCATTTTAGAAAAAATATTTTGAAATATTTAGGTGAAAATGATATTTTTTTTCTGTTATGTCCAATCATAAAAGACTCTCAAGTAAGACAAAAATATTCATGTTTAATGTCTGAGACCGACATGGAATTCAGTATCAATAAAAAAATACAACTAATAAGGAATAATCCGCAAAAATATCAACCTGAACAAAAGGGAGCTTAGGATGAAATACATGTGTTACGTTTCTACCAAGGAATATACATAAATTACAAATTCGAGTGAAATACTGAAGTCAAGAAAACTATTTAGATTCTGCAAGCGCTTTCCTCTACAGAACAGCAGCACCATACCATCTCAACAATCGGAAGTTTTCAGGTAAGCATTGCCGGCTAGCCATCGATTATCAAGGGTTGAGGCGAAATACCCTTCTTGGCCGAAGAACTGAGTCCATTAGCGTGCGAGAAATGAGTTTAATGCCCGACCATTCGTCGCATCGCTGACAGATTTATATCGACCATCTTCTGATAACGAGAGAAGCATGAGTTATCTCGAAAGAGTGATTAGTAATTTCTAAGATTTGTTTCGTTTTATACACATCACAAATATACAGACTGAGACTCTGATAATTAAAGGTCAAAAAATTTAATTAAATTTTTATAATACATCAATACACAAAATAATTCATACCATTAATTTACCTTTTTCATCCGAGATCGAAAGCGTTTTTCGATGACGTAGAGGTCTCATTATTCATATCCTCAGAAGATGGGAACTAGCCAGGTGTCGGTGCGGACATAAGACAGCGGAGAACCACACCAATTGTCGGTGGACTGCTCTTCGATGGACAGTCTCCAGCTCAAAGACTTATACATGGTTTATCACGATGCAATTGTAGCCGATCAGGTATACAACTCTAAAACATTTTCACGTTCATACACAATTAATTGTGGATGAGTGTACTGCAATCTAATGAACTCTGAATGAGATCATTCTGAATTCTGAATGAGATAAATTTTTAAGCTCGAATATACCATCACGGTAGCAGGTGAACTAAGAGTTCGCATCGCACTGTGTCCTCTAAAAATGCGCTATTAACTGGACAACTTGATTTACAATTCTGAGCTTACAGCTTGAAGCCAAAGAGCAGGAATTCATAAAAAATCTCGTTTCTAACAGTCAAAGATAATGTTTAAAAGATGAGTTTAAATAGACAGCGCATAAATATTATATAACTATATTGTTATTAATCAGTTCCTTCGCTTCAAATTTGAAGAACGCAGGTGTGAGCTATAGCTTAATTTCTAAAAACTGATTTTTATACAAATTACATACAGTCAAGGCAATCCATAATCTCTCTTTTATATACCTCTACTGCAAACATTTCGGGAAAATTAATGTGAAAAGAATTTTTACCAAGTTCTAAATCAGCTAAAATTTCCCATAAACTTAATTTATTATGCACCTGTCTCACAATATTTCTAATTCTCCAAACTATACTCTACAACCTCTATCATACATAAAACTTAATGACAAATGTAAAATTATAAAAAAAAATAAATAAGCAAAGAAATTAAAAAAAACTGAAAGGTTTCAGATTTTAAATTAGTCCAAAAGGTCGTTTTTTTACCGTTCTGCGTGTTACCTTTATTTATTAAATACCATGTTCTTCGCACTTAAACCACAAAATTCAGTTCAACAACAGTATCGCAATATAATTTTTAAATGATTATATCTTTAGAATTTCTGATACACAGTTCCGCGCGCTTTAGATAAAAAGGTTTTTTTTGTCGTAGAGTGTTGCCATTGCTCGCTTTTAAATCGTTTGAGATTGTTCATCAAAAATTCTTTAAAGTTTTACAAAATATGAAATAGATAATAAAACAAATTCTAAATTCGGGCTTCCAGATGCGCATATTCGGGTGGAAACGTACGTTATTCAGAATTGGATGGCTTTAGATACCGTTGCTTTATCACATTTGGCGAAATATACATACATTTACCCAGATTTTTCATTATTTAATCATTATTTAATTTCTTTAAATATAATACAGGGCGGTAACATTTGGTGGCAACAAACTGAAAAGTAATACAGACGTTTATAGTGATTCAACGCAAAATCGCAAAAAGAAGACAAAAGTCCTTCAGGGACAAAGCCCCTTCGGACTACTAATAATAAAAACAGTAGATGGTTACAATTCTCCACTAGCATTTCAACTAACAAATGGGTTGAGACTTAACGGAGGCAAAGCTGGACAGCCTAAGGCCAGCGCAAGCAATTTAAGATATTTGGAGACTGATTGATAAGATTGTGTCACAGTTTGATAAGAGATTAGTTATTAGACAATATTTTAATCATTTTTTGACTTTAATCTTCTTAATTATTAACTACATTAAGTGTTAGAATCCTTTGCATTATTAAACTCAAACTTTTATTCTCAGTATTTCGACTATATTATAGTGTAATTTTTAGTTCCTATTCTTATCTCTATCTTGTTTAACTCAACAATTTTCGCCACATTTTTATCTTATTTTTACGTGATCACTTAATTCATTCTTTTTGCTTTAATTCATTCTTTTTATTTTAGGGGAAAACGCAACGATTACTTCAGCAGTTTGACTTGCACAGTAACAGAATTTCACGTTTTCGCGAGAAATTTTTACTGTTTCGAAAATAATGTTTTCATTATTAGAAACTTTTCATTACTTAATCGACAGCAACATTATCATGTTGGAACATTTTCTTTAGCAAGCCTTTCAGTGAGGTTCCAAAACTGTGCCAAATGTTGCCATCATCTGGAAGATAATAACGTTCTTTTGGGCTTACAGACTGGCATTCGAAAGATAACATGAAAACTGACATACGTATTTCCATTTTATTACATTAAAAATTGCAAATATTAAAGATCGTTTTAAGGAATAAAATTTAAAGGTAGATGTCTCTTTATTTGCAGTACAATATTGCTTCAAACTTCTGACATAAAAAATACTGAAAACAACATAATATAAGATTTATGAGATGAATGAGAATAAAGTTACTTTTTGAAAGAAAATCTACAGAGCAAAAAGAATTTTACTGAAAATGAATCTAACACTGCCGACAAAAAAAAAAGGTCCGGACAAAATCCTTCTACCCTAAAGGTTTTTGAATCCAGCTTTGCCGAACGAATCTGACTCCTTCGCTAACTGTTGATAGTCGTTTGGCATTCCTTTTATCTTCGCTAGGAGATCGATATTTTAGAACTCAAAAAGCGATACATCTACTTCCATTTCCGTGTGTTTTAAGAGCAGTTTTATTCAACGTGATATTATGGAAATAAATATACTCAAAGTTTCAAAGGAATAGATCTGCAAGTTCAAGAGGAGACTTTGGAGTGCAGGAAAGCACTTTGCAACGGATAAAATTTGATTAACGCAAGTAAAATTTTTGTATATGATAACAGATAAATATTTCACGGCTAGCCATCTACACCCCTTTTCTTAAACCATTTAAATTCCAACAGATCTGCACTTTTAAATTTCAAAAAGCTTTGAATGCGGGACAACACTTTGGAATAGATAACATTCGTTAACGCAAATAATACTTTTGTAAAGCTTGATAAAAATTTTGCAGATAGCCATACTACTCTTTTATACTTCATAGGCATTATATAAATATATTGTTATTAATCAGTTCCTTCGCTTCAAATTTGAAGAACGCAGTTGTGAGCTATAGTTTAACTCTAAAAACTTATTTTTATGCAAATTACATACGGGTAAATCCTTAGTCAATGATTTTGTTTGCCCTAGTGATTGACTGATCAAAGTGATTGAAAACAAACCCCAGGCGAATTACCAGTGTCCATTAGTCTTCGCCACTCTATCATTGTTTATTATAAATAAGCATATTTATAAATTTAATCAAAAATATATAACAAATAGAGGCATCAGTTTTCGAAAGAGTTTCGAAATGTCTGTTTCCATCCAGGTTCTTAACTTAAAAATCTGCAGAGCTCAACAGAATACCAGTTATAAATACATTCTAACAAATAATCGATTCTATGGAGATACAATTACTGTTATATCATACGAAACTTATTACAAAAACGGAATGCTAAAGAAAATACAAAATCTAAAATTTACATTAAAACCATTTCTTCATTCTAGCATGCGAATGTGGATGAAAAAAGGGAGAAAAATTAACCAAATAAATAACTACATTCAAAACAACAGAATTCATACAATATTAAGTTACACACAAAACGTATAACTGGTGCATACGAGAACTTGATATTATAACGAAGTAGAATACTAACAAAACTGTCTGCTCGGTTGATTAAGTAAAATGAGGAAATAATTTAACCGAACTTTAAACTTATAAGAAACTTTTGCGCAGAATAACTAGTATCTTTTTTTGTTTTTGTTTTAAATGCACTGTGCCAACATTTGGCGGAACATACCATTAAATACGTTCAGGAGGTTAAATCGGGAAACTCAGACACGGTAATTTCAAATTTGCTTCCCAATAGCATTAGTTACAAAGTCTAGCTCTGTTTCTTTAATTTTGCCATTATATCTAGCTTATTGTGCAGATCAGCCGAATTTCGACAATCACAGAACTCACACAGAATACAACAACACTATGGTAATTGATCATAAGAAATCAGATACCACTATATGTGGTACGAATGTTCTTTGTTAACTGAATGTTTTTTGACAACCTAGTATCAAAGCAAAGCACAAAACCAAAGTTCGAAGCAAATGAAATATTTCTGCGACTTTCAGATATCCAAATCATTATGTAGAATGCACTAAGAGAAATCTCTAGGTATGGTGTTAGGCATTATATACAGTGCAGAAAGACAAAGCGTTATTAACAACACTTCATTCATCAAATAGGAAAGTTCCTTACGCTCTATCTACAGATAATGTTCTAAAGACAAATTAATGAGCCGAAATCAAGCTACTCAATATGAAATAATAGTACACGAACTACTAAGAATAATATGTACAGACAATTGGAACATGCATTACGAGAGGCCACCTGCTTAAGTCCATCTAAAATACTTCAACAAATATATTGCAAAGAACTTAAAGACGCATATACTTACGTTTACAACAAGAGAAAGTACTTACCGCCAAAGCTTTGGAAACGAGTCAAGTCAATTCATTACATTAAATTAGAAGGATTAGTGACAGGGAAACATTGACTTCCTAGTCAACATACACAATCTACTGGCAGCTGTTCAGTACATATAAATTTAACTGACGAATTAGTGATATACAACTTCCTGGTTTTATTAATACCTTATTTTCTAGTTCTAAATGGATTAAGTCTGAATGATTTCTTACTTAACACGTAGTTTTATTTACGATCGCTAAGTGTCAATAGTCAACCAATCGCTAGACAAATAGATATCGCAAAACAAAGTCGACGTGTATCATACTTACAAGATCTGATCGCTATATAGCAGATTCTACGATAGACTCTCGATTAACTATATTAAAGTACCATCTACATTTAATACAGAATCACGACTATTCAGAAGTCAGTAACCATTATCAGTTAGCCAAAATCATGGTTAATCCGAAAGAGTTAAAACAAAACACAGGTAGAAAGAATAGCCTGAAGAATTTTATAACTAACAAAAAAAAATACTATTAATAATTTAGCTGCATTTTTAAACAGTTTAATTTAGAGAATAAAATTAACTTGTTAATGAAAATCAAATCAGCATTTTAATAAGAAAGACGCACTTCAAAACAGCTAGAGCAATGTTTTAGTTTACATACGGTTGGCAAGAAAGTAATACAATAGAAGTCCAGAAATCCGCAATGCTTGGGACCAGAGGTTGTGTGGATTTTAGGATTTTGCGGATTTCAGGACAGAAAAGCCAAATCATAATATTCAAACTAAAAGTGCAAAATAAATAAGGCATATTAGATACATTTACTTAAATTATTATGTACAATAATATACATTATTACATTATTTTATTACATGCATTAAATTATTATATATATATATATTATATTATTCATTTATATTAGTGATTAATACAATAGAGATGTGTAAAAATAAGGGATACTAATAAAGCATAAATTATTTCTTTTTTTTTTACTTGTTTCAAACATTTTGCTGATAAAGATTTGTTTTAAAACTTTAGGTACTCTAGAGTAAGTTTTTTTTAAAATTCTACAGGGTCATAATCTCTTGCTCTGTGACACAGCTCTGTTGTTCTAAATATTTTAGGTATTTTTCACCATGTTCCAAACCCTCATTAAAAGATATTTTCTCACTCTTATAAAATTCATTATCTGTGTCGATGTCGGAATCGTTTTCTTGCTGTGGCGAGTTCAGCAAATGATTTCATCAATAGTTATCTAATATGCCAGTGTTGGCTGATCTGAACACATCACCCATACTGAAAACCTCTTCTGGGTTAAGATCTTTTTTTGCCGCTAACACAGAATCATTATTATTCGGTAATTCTGACATAATTATTGGATAAATATTTTTTCTTTCATTCTCCATTCTGCGGTTTCTGGAACCTATAAATTCAATGTTTATATTTTGAGAGGCAGTGCGGATTTCAGGAGTTAGCGGATTTTTGGTACTTGACTGTATCTGTATTTTATTGTGAAACGAAACTCAGTTTTTTTCCTATACAAAAAATACACTTTAATCAGTTAAATATCTTCCATTCTGTTCGATGACCTTTTGCTAGCCCTTTGCAAACTTCATGATTTCGCGCTTATAGAATTTCTGGTCTTTATTAGCAAAGACCTCAATCAGTGCGATTCAGAATCGTCGTTTTTACTAAAATTTTTATCTTTAAAACGTTTCATGAACTTCGAAATAAATGACAGTTCGATGGTGCAAAGTCAGGGTTATAAGGGGGATGCGGCGTCCCCTCCCGTCCAAACTCCAATAATTTTATACCTGTTGCTGAACATATACGTGCTCTCGCATTATCGTGGTGGAACACGATTCCTTTGCGATTTGCCAATTCTCACCTTTTCTCTTTAATTGTTTCCTCCAGTTTCAAAAGTTGTGGGCAGTAAATATCTGAGCTGATCGCTTGGTTGCTTGGAAGAAGCTCAAAATACACAACACTTTTGTAATTCCACCAAATTGACAGCATGATCTTTTTCTGATGCAATTTAGCTTTCGATATGATTTGTCCTGATTCATCATGCTTGGACTATGATCATTTTCGACTAAAGTTACTGTAGACGATCCATTTTTCATCGCCAGTGATAATTCTTTTCAAAAAAGGATCGATTGTATTACGTTTGAAAGGCGGATTGCCAATATTCATTCGCTGTAAGTGAATTTCTTTCAATTCATGTGGAACACAAATATCGAACTTCTTAATGAGTCCAAGACATCTTATGTAATTTCCATCTGTTGTGTGTGATACATTTTAATTTTGCAATATCTCGCATAGTTATATGACGATTCAATTATGGCTTTAATTTTGTCTTCATCAGCTTCAAAAAGTCGGCCAGAACGTTTGTCACCTTCAAGTGAAAAATCTCCAGCACAAAATTTTTTTAACCAATTCTGATATACGTATTTTGTTAAGCAAGCAACTCCAGAAACTTCACATATCTCTTAGTGCCTTTACGAAAATAAAAATAAAAATAATTCAATATGATCGAAAAAGTTTATTTTTTCACCCCATGTTAATATTGATCATAAACTAACAGTTGTAAGTAAAAATACATGGAATTTGTTTCTATTGCAATCTGAAAGTGTCAGCTCTCAAATCTGAAAAGGAAAAAAAAATCTACATATGATTCACAGAAAACTAACAAAACGAACGTAACGCTGTCTGTTTGTGGAAACCGAAATTTCTTGTCAACCCAATATTACTTGAGCTTTCGAAAATTTGGTTTGGTAGATTATGGCAAAGTACACTAGAGCTATCTGCTTTAGGTGAGGCATGCTTTCGTGGAGGGCGTTTTAAGGGAAATTGAGTCGTATCCAGGTTACACATGTGGATAACCGCGGAAACGCACATGCAGCCAGCCCGTTCGCCAGGAATCGAACTCAGGTCGGAAGTACCAGTGTTCAGGGTTTTTATCGTTCGGCCGCTGGTGGGCGTTGCTTTCTAGGTGAATCAATGGGAAACTTAAATTAATGGCTTTACTCTTAATTTCTTTGTACGGTTTGGGAATTTTATTTTTTACAGATGATTTATCAATGTTTATTTATTACAGATTATACAATTAAATTATTCATTGTTGTGAACAATTCTTAAACACTGTGACATCATCTGCTGTTACTGCAGTTATCCCACGCATTTTCTCCCTTTTTGTATGTTCTGTAAAAATTCTACATAATTTTCATGTTTCGTGATAGCAATTTTTCCATCGTTCTGCAATAAACAAACTTATTGTTTTTAGATACGACCGGGTTAATTATCATACCAGTTGATTCGTCCCTGGTTAACCGTTATTTGAATGTATTTAGTTTGGATGCATCTGCTAAGCAATGTTAATCTAAGAAAAGGAGAACGGAAAGGGTAGAGTAACATATAATCTTAACTGCGTACACTCAAAATGAATCGTTACGGCCTAAAACGAGTTAGGATAAAAAATTTTCGTAGTTATTTTTATACTATAATATAAACAACAACAAAAGTTAGTGTTTCCCTCACTAAGACTTCCATGAAGATCTCTCTTTCCTTACGCAGATAATTCTCACGCGGGTTTCGTTTTTGTTTAACTCGTTATTTCAGACCCAGGTGAGTTTCTGTTCGGACAGCGTCCATCACTGCTAACTTATAATACAAATTAAAAAAAAATAACTTCTATTAAATTTATCTTTTATCAAATTCTACATACATTTCCGACCGGCAGCATATCGACGATATCGGATAATATGTAACCAAATAATTTGCAATAATATGACTAAATGATCCTCAAAGAAATGTAAACAAAAGAAGAAACTTCCCAATTCCGGAAATAAGAAAATCCAACAACCACTTGGATTGAAAACAAAATGGCGCAAGCGAGTAAATGATCCAAACAGGAAGAAATTTCTCAAAAATGCTGGTTGGTAGCAAAAATCAAGACGCAAGAGAAACACGCCGACGTGGAAAATAAGACAGGCAAATCGACAAAATTTTGTAAAATCCCAATCGATTTCGAGGGCCAAACGGGTTCCCCCTTCATCAAGGGAATTGGATTAAGAATTTCTATTAGGGAATTGGATTTTCTTGAAGCTTTTCACATTCACAAAAATTTATCCTGTTTAGTTAATGACTTTCAATTCCAATCCAGTCTTGCCTAATGCCTTCAAAATTCTACTAACTTAATCCTTCATTTTTCGTTACTATTTCTGTCGATAGATGGCGCTATCGGCTCTTCCACTCGTCGCCTGTGGGTACAAATATGATCGACATTCGCGTTCTCACTTTCGCAAAATTTTTTGCTCTTGATGAAGAGGGACCCGTTTTGCCCTCGAAATCGACTGGGATTTTACAAAAATCTACACCGAATACAAGGTTCTCGATTTGCCTGTCTTATTTTCCACTTCGACGTGTTTCTCTTGCGTCTTGATATAGAGATGATATTTCACTCCACCACTGCACTTTATACAATGAAAGCTCTTTCTCGGAGACGGCATAGACGTCTTATACAATGTGATCATTTTCTACCATAGTGCACAATGCATTCTGTACTCAATATCCTCCAGGCCGAATACAGCATGTCACAAGCAATGCTCATCACAGCCAGTGATAAGTCGTCCTTTAAGATCATCAAGGTCGAGACTCCATCAAGACCTTGAATTTCAAATAACGTCACAAAAAAGTCACATGGGTTATATCCGGGGAGCGAAGCGGCGATGCAAGTGGAGAAAAAGCGATTTAAGTGACCTTTTCTTCTACAGAGTAAAGCAGCAGCCTTTGTACCGATAGACCAATATGCTGTGTTGGTGAATCCGGTCCAACAGTTACCCTACACAGCAGATGCTTCAGTTGAAGTTTTGAAATGACAAAAACTAGCCAACATATCATGATACCTTTGCGTGGTAACGGTACAGGAGATCCCCGCTCTAAAAAAAGGGAAAAATAATAGTCCGCTGTTGAAATATGCTGTGAAACCACACCAAACGGCGAATTTTGAGGAATGCAATGGGACTTCACGAACTGCATGGAATTGTTCGGATGTCTCAATTCGAGAATTGTGAGTGTGTACAGTCCCATTTATACAAAAATGCGCCTCATCATCGCACAGAATTCTCCACGACAAACATCATCGACCTTTTTCCAGGAAAGAAATGTCAAAGCAAAAACCATCCGTTTATCATAATCGTTATATTTTAATTCCTGCACGTGGTTTACCTTGTATGGATAGAAAGGAAGAACGTTTCGCAGGATCTGCCATAACGGTTGAAAGATTTATATCCAATTGTCGCGCTCTTTCCTGGGCTTTGCTACTGACATCAGTAACTGTCGTTTGTCATCAGTAACTGTCGTCGTGACCGTCTGTTCTGACATCGATTTTTGCCCTCTACTAAACCGAACTGCTAAAGATCTTGTTTCTTCAAATTTTCAAAATCATAACTTTAAACTACGCAGGTTGTAGGTTATTAAACTCACGAAAAGTAGCGGTTGAGTTCGATTGATGGAAGTTAAATTAACTTCATACGGAACGCACGCTGACGTAAAGTGACAAACTGAATTATTCACGTTGCTGTTATTTACGTAACCGAATAATTAATGTTGTGTGATTTTACCTTCGTTTCATGCAAATTTTCAGCCGAATAAAACAACGTCCCAACTTCCCCTATCAACAACTTTAAGAACATTTTTTTTCCTGGAATCCTTTTTTCCCATGCCGTCATTAGCCCACCTAGCAAACTTGGCAGCATTCCAGCTAATAGATTCGAGCCTCGAGTAGTGCCGATTTAGAAAAAACACATGTACATAAATTTAGATTCGTTCTAGGCAGTTAAACAAAGAGACTTACAAACACATAATTCCGTCAAATGTATAAGTAAAAATTTCAGATATCCTTATTTCTCTTAAAAGACTACAGGAGATGAAAAACTAATTCTATTTTTAAATCGGAAAAATGATATAGTTCCATTTAAAGATAAAACGCTTAAAATATATGGCCCGTGTCTTTCTGAAACACTAAAAGATTTGCCATAAAAATGACCACATACATAAATCTATGAATAATGTAACTTTAGCGTTCCAAATCGTAACTAAATTATTCAAGCATTAAAGTTTGTAGGAATTTCTTCCATCAGTGTCAAATTTCCAAAATTGTAATATGTATGATTGTACATAAATTTTTATTTTCATATGCCAGAGGTAATCGTCTGTCCAAATCTGAAATGATCGCTTAAGCGATTAGAAATGAAATGCACACTTATTTTCAGGACCCATTCACTAAAGGAAGTTTAATGCGCTTAAGAATGCTACATTCCAGCTCTATATTTAAATGCAATTAAACAAGCCGCTAAGAAAGAATGTGCATGTAACAGTCCTCACATTCACTTGCGTCTTTGGAAAACGGCTCCATTTAAAGGAAATCAGAACATATTTTATCGAAATGAAGTAATAACACCTTAGCTTGTTTCAGTTATTCGTTTCTCATTGAAATGAATTAAGAACACATTCGCTTCCGATTTTTGAAAGAAATGACATCGTTTTAATGAAGATATAATGACACCATTATTGAAAGAAAAAAGCACACTTTAATAGCTCAAAACGTTTTAAAAATGGCTTTTAAAAATATTTTAATCAGCTTTGCACGAGTATTAAAAAACTGGAAACTGTTCCTCATATTTAAATTATAGATTAACACTTGAAAAAATTTTTAAGCTAAAAAATACAAGAGGCCTACTATCTTAGGAAATAATCAGCAGAAATTCAAGATACAGGACATAAATAAGATCACATATTTAGAACAGTAATGCAAAATGTTAGAATGAATGTATATATTAACCCTATCCGACACGTTACTTTTTAAAATTGGAATTTCAAAGAAAAAGTGGTAGGCAGTCTAATCAGGCCTAAAGCAATACATAGGTAAAATTTTGTAAAGATAGCATTAACGGCTTTAATCCTGTGCATGTGCCCGAATGCGTATAAAGAAAAAACATTTACTTGAATATATGATATTTACATTATTTGCATTTCATATTTACACTCTCGTCTATTTGTTTTGGTCTATTCGCCATGGTGGTACTTTTCGAAGCAAGTGATAAAGTCTTTGAAAAAGCACAACCAAATATTTCATGTTTTGCACATGTACCTGGATCCGTATCAGACTATCTAAACGCAATACGTTTAGCATTTTTAGTGCTTCAGAAGTGGTCAGCCCTCTCTGATCTATTTGCAAAAAAAATAAAAATCAGAAAAGAATAAACTAATATTATATCTACAATTAAGATAATATAAACTATAAAATAAAATTAAATAAACATCTACAACTAAAAGCTCTCAAAACGTAGCGCTAACACGAACAACGAAAGCGAAAGAAAAAAAAAAGAGACATACTCTAGTGAAAAATCAAAGAGCTACCTGATAAAATTACCCCTGACCTTCATAAAAACATCCCAACAATGTCTTTGTTGATAACCAAACAGAAGAATCTATCTGCCTAAGGAAGGGACGCCTTCAAAACGCGCTCATGTAACCAACTCGTATGCCCGGAATGCTCGTATGGCCGGAAACCAGCTCGTATCCCAAGTCGAACTACCAATATTCAACGAATTTACCGCTCCGCGCCTACTGTATAGAGGAAACCATAGCTTTGAAAGCAACGGTTTTAAAAGAAACATGAAATAATGTTAGAATTATGAAACTAGGTTTGATACAAAAATGAATTTATAATAAAAGAGTATTTAAAAACGTTATTTTCTTATGAACGTACTTCAAACACCTCAAAGCTTTTATGATGACTTGTATTTTGGAAACATCATTGTGCCTTTTAAAGATACGAGTAAAATTTCTACGAAAATATTCATTGCGCAAGAAAATATTACTGTAAAAGATTATGAAATTATGAGGGAAACGACAAAAGTAAAGTTGTAAAAGAGAGAATTTGAATGATGCGTAACAACTAAAATGGCACATAGTTTATTATTCTATATTCTTTCATTCTTCTGCGCTAAACATGCCTTTATTACAGCATCGCAGAAAAGAGATCACATGATCAAACACATACGAAATTAATCTTTTTGGAAAAGAATCCACAATGATGGAAAGTCAAGATTGATGAGGAAGATTATCATCCATTCCCAACAAAAAGCACAACAATCTATTTTTGAATCAAATACAGGATATAAATGTACAAGTTCTTTCTTCGCATTCATCCTTTGTGCGAGTTTCGTTTATCAAAACTAAACCTCTATTATTCGTCTAGTGGCATCAGCTACTTCGTTGAGTTCCAAGTCTCTAGGGTTACAATGCAAGTAAAGCAGCCAGGTTGTTCTTGATATCATTAATCTCAATTGGCGACGAGGTGAAAGATTTATGAACGCCAACAGTATTTCCCAAGATGCTAAGAACAGCATGCGCATGAACTTTCCTATAGATAATTACACCTTTTACGGTCCAAAAATTTGGCATTTCTACATTAGTTGCAGTTTAAATATTTTACACTTTGGGCGAGATCCAAGTTCCCGACTTCATTGCCAAAATAACTCGAAGAAGGATAAATTTTAATATGTAACGAAATATCTTTAATATGACTGCGTGTGCTTTCAGACAATTGCGATGTCTTTTGGAATGCTGGCTTTAAAGAATATGTAGCGATATCCAATAACATTAATTAATTATACTCTAAGCAAGAAACACAGCTCACTTTCCACTTTCTAAGATAATCACCGTGAAAAGAACCACTGTGTAAAAAGAAAAGACATTCGATAAAGGGTATTTAAGCTCTTTTAAAGAGAAGAGGTAATATAATATTATAGAAATAGGAAACTCTCTTAAAAATAGCAATACAAAAAGGAAAAATTTAAGAAGGGATTAATAAATATTATTTTATGATTAGATACATAACAGATGATTCAGTTAGGATAACTATTAAAAAGTGGTTTTAAACCTTTTATTAATTATCTTAATGATGTAAATGTTAATAAAAATTATCAGTTATAAAGTAATTAACAATACACATTATTAATAGCAAAATAAATATTATTTAAAATGTGAATAAAATATTTAAACTGTTGTTTCAAAGCTGGTTTGGAAAACAATTCCATAATTTAAAAGAAAGATAAAAGATCTTTTACCGTAAGATGATTAACAACAGAAGAAAACTGTGACATGAAAAACAAAAAGCTAGATTAAAGCAAAGAAAAAGCTAGATTATACTGATTTCTGACTTAAAATAAAAGAGAGAAAGAGTAAAGGTAAAAAATATGCTTACAGAAGTTTTACTTTTTTTGTGTACAAATCTATAAATCAGGACAAAAATATTTTTAGGCACACTTTCAGAGTGCGGACAGGTTTAAAAGGAAAAAAAAGCTGCCCCCCCCCAAAAAAAAATTATTGAAAAGGTTAAACAAAAATTACACACACGAAATACTTATCGGAAACCAGTAAGCATATTAAAACAAAAGTACATAAAAAATCAACTACATGCACTTATTTTACAGCAGCGTCCCCTTTTAAAAAATAGGAAAAAATTGTCAGTCATTCCTCAATCCTATGAAATAAGCAAATAAAAACGAGTGATATAAATTTTACTAAATGAGGATTGCTACTTATATAAAATCAAAAATTGATATACATCGCGTACATATATATACATACATATAATTTTAAAAATGTGTTTTGTTAAATATATTAATAGTATAAAAGTTATTATAAAAATACTTATGTTAGTAGCTAATCACTCTACTTGATACATGAAATAATAAACAATGTAGCTTGACAATGAAATTAAAAATCTTACACCATAGGAAATGATTACTCAAAGAAAGCAAATTATCAAACATCACCGATGATTAATAGGGCTCGCATCATAATGTAAAGTAACGAAAGAGGATGGCAAGCATGCCAATACAATATATAACTTTAGTACTATTGGAAATTTACTAACAACGATGTCTGGCACGCAGAGCAGCAATTTTAGAATTACCCCAGTAAAATAAAACATAAGAATACAAAAAGTGAATACCCAACTGAAACAAAAAAAATTTACAGAAAATCAATGTAAATATCAGCATGAAAACAGAAAATCAATGTAAGTATCAGCATGAAAACAGAAAATCAATGTAAGTATCAGCATGAAAAACGAAGTTGGATAAAATTTTAATACTAAGTTCAGAAAGAATGCTTTAATATTGAGTTCTAAGGCTAGACATTCCAGTTTAATAAGAGAAAAAAAAAGACAGAGAGAAAAGAAGCACGGCAGTTTGGGTAATATTTCAGTAAATGATTATTTTTCACACGAAATAAGATTCATGTTGAGTTAGTTAAATTCATTGCAGTGTATTAAGATTGTACCTCTTAAGCTAATTAAATATTAATGTTATGGAAAAAGGAACTAAAAAGATTTAGCTTTGAAACTTTTCTCTTGATGACAAAGAAGAGTTTTAAGTTTAATTCAAAACTTGAAAACAATAAAGCTTGAAATAAAGACGCCTGTGTAGTTTGTTTTTTAGCTTTAAAAGTTTCATAGATAAAAAGCTACATATACAGGTAATTAGGCTCTAACCAAATGGTTGCCGAAATAAAAGAACTAACTCACTTTTGCGAAGTTTCGTATCCTGAACATAAATTTGAAATTTCAGACTATTGCTCATTTAAGACCCCTAGATAAAAAATAATTTAATGGAACTTCTTTTTATCAATGACTGATGTGTCTTCGGAAAGTAATGATTTATTTTCATTACAAATAATAGTTGTATTGTAATTTCTCCTTTGTGATCTAGATTCTTATTTTTTCTTACTCATAGCCCAGTTTTCTACGAATAGTTCTTATTAAAAATGTTGATATAAAATCAATCACTTAATTAACATTTCGACCAAATGTTAAATGTGGCGTTCATTACCTTATTTTTTAAATAAATCTCAGATCTGTAACAAATTTTCCAGTTTCCTTATCATTTTAATCTCAGACGCCACGAATTTTATTAAAACATCTGTGCAACAGAAAATAAATTTAAATCTGTAATTAAATTTTATTTATATTACAAAAACTTAAAGATCTGAGGGCATTTGTGAACATCTCGTTGGGCCTGACTGTTTAATTTCATTATAGTTATGACGGAAAACCTTTCAATGTTATTAAATTCAACTTCTTAATCATATTACTCATTAAAACAACAAAGCATCTCCTTTCAATGAAAGAAAAATAAAACTAGTAATTAGATATTTAGATCGATTTTATACTACTTTTTTATAATACAAGATATTACCTATGAACTGTCAAATTGACGTTATATAAGTATAATAGCACACACAAAACATGAAAATCAGGTATATTAGAAAGTAATAATAAAAGTTACCGATAAATGTATTAGATATTCTAAATTAACTATCAATTTAATTCCTTTCAAAAATGTATTCTCATTTACGTAATTGGAAATTTACTCTAGAGCTCTAGAGCGTTTGAGCTAAGTATTACACGAACATATTTTCCGATATAAACACTACAAGGAGATGATGTTTGTAAGGATGCCCACTTGGTCGTGTAACCTAGGTGAAAATGTTATTTTTGACACTAAAAACATGACAGCTTCAAACAATTTCGTTTCTACTCACTTGCAACAGTAAATTATATTGCTTTATTTACTGTAATTAAAAAAGAAAAGTGTAAGCCAAATATAAAACTCATAATTCACGATTAGCAAAGAAATTTTCACTGAATTTAACCATCGGTTCAGTTATAAAAACCATTATTTGATAGGGTACGCGTAGGTACAATATTTGAAATGGGAAAAACTTAAATTTCTTTTGTTCCATTAAAAGTTTCATTATCTCCTTCATTATCCGATCAAAGTAAGACCAGGATGGGCCAGTTTCGAAGAAATTATTTTCATATTTAAAAGAACTGACTAGTGTAAGAAAATCCTTTATTCTCCAGTATTGTATTCTTTTTAATTAAAAGAAATTACTTTTAAGAAGTAAGTAGTAATTGAATATTAAATTATAATTTTCAGTTAAACGAACATATAAATATAGCCTCAATAATTAATACCTGCAGCAAATACTTGATGCTCGGATAATCAAGTATCTACCGTTTCAAAATTAGAAACGACATCAAAATAACATAGAAAGTAGAAAGAAATTACGTAAAAAAATCAAAAACATTTTGAGTTTATGTATACGGATATTTTTAACAAATTATATAATTTCACGAAACTGTATTTGTAAGCGCTATCGGTTAATTTGTAATTGTAGATTTAATTGCAAAACGTAATCCTAAAGTTCCAACAAGATTTCTTCTAAAAACTGAATTAAGAGTTTCTAATAGCTCAATAATATTACGTTATTACATGGTTAATGGATGGGACTAAACACGCTTCGTTAATATGTAATAACTGTTAATATATTTAATAATGTAGTTCAGATACTAATGCTGAGATTAAATTAAACTGAAGAGACAAATAAATTTTAATGAACTTGCTTAACAGAAAGCTTTGTACTAATATGTAATTATTGCGTAATGAAACGCAATACGCTACTCCTCAAAGGTATCCAAATATATAAGAAATAATTCAATTCTAAGAAGAAGATTTCTTTTCCAACCTCCCATTTCTATTTTTAAATAAAAATTTGATAGCTTTTATTTCTAGAACTAAAATGTTGGATATTTGTACAAGTTTCGACAACATTAACAAAGAGAAAATATTGGTTTCCAGTAAAATCGCAAACCTAATCTAATTATCTGATTTTGTTCAAATGTTCCTTAGAAACAGACAAAGGAAAGTTTTATTTTGATTGATGAAGCGGCTGGAGATAAAATGTTAGAACAATTTTCAGAGAAAAAAACTGCTTTCTACTAAATTCCGTACTAATCGATTCTTCTGTAGTTTAGTCCTGCTAGCATTCAGTCTATGGAAATGGAAAGCAAAAAATAATATATACGAATTCAAGTACATTATAATCGTAGATTTGTATCCACAATAATATTTCAAACTCGTGAAATATTAAAAATGATCAAAAACGCGATCAATAACTGTACACCGTTGAAAATTTGATTTCGATTACCAGTTACAGTACACTTAAAATTTCAGGATTAATATAAAAATATAAAAAATCAAAAAATAACTTTAAAAAAACTGGAAAGCTTTCAGATTTTACATTACACGCAAAGGGGCGTTTTATTAACGTTTTCTGTGTTACCTTTATTTATTAAATATCATGTTCTGCGCACTTAAAGCAAAAAATTCAATTCAACAGCAATATCGCAAAATAATTTTAAAATGAGATAGATACCTTTATAATTTCTGACACACAATCTGGCGCGCTGGAGGTAAAAACGTTTTTTTTTTCTTCCGTATACTATTGCCATCGTTGCTTTGATATCGTTGAGTTTGTTAATCAAAAATTTGTTTAAGTTTTATAAAATATAACATATATAACAAAACAAATTCCAAATTTGGGCTTCTAAATGCCCGTATACGGAAGAGGATTACGTTATTAAAAATTTTATGGCTCTGTTTTTTATCACAATGCGAGAAACATACAGGCATTTATGCAAATTCTTCATTATTTAATTTCTTTAAATATAACACAGGGCGATAATATTTGGTGGCAACAGTTTGTAAAATGATGGGGACATTTACAGTGAATCGACGCAAAATGCCAAAATGAAATTAATAGCCCTTCTGAGCTAATGGCTCCTTTGGGCTAAACATTTAAAAAGTCAAATACTATAAGTAAAAAATCTACAGTATAAAAAATCAAATACTTTTATGATAGTCTATAAAAATCAAATACTTACTTTTGGTGTACTGTTCCAAAATTTAGTTGCATAAATATAAATTGTGCTACAAATTTATGGTAATGTAAGATGATTGTGGCGATCAGAGGAGTTTGAAGGGATGGACATTACAAAAGTTACCATTTCCTTGCCTGGAGTCGAGCTCGTAGGTTTCGAATGACAAAAGTGAAAAGCTCATCGATACCACCAACAGAAACACTTGGAAACAACATACTTAATTTCTTTTAAGACGGAAAACCTTTCAATCTTATTATTAAATTCATCTTTTCAATCACATTGTTCATTAAAAAAAACAAAAAGGCATCTCCTTTCAATGAACGAAAAATAAAACTAGTAATTAAATATTTAAATCGCTTTCTTATAATACTACTTTCTTATAATACAATATATTACTCATTAAATTTCAAATGATTTTGAGTCATTTTGGAGAAATTTTACAAGTAACAAAAGGAAATTTATATAAATCACGGGAAAAAAGGCAAATATGATCCACTTCATAATTAAATGCAAATTTACTCGGCCGATGCCAGCGCAGAGAATAAATAAAACGGTACCATTATTCATACCTACATAAAATGGGAATTTATTAAAAATGTAATCCTTTCAGTTACGAAGGCTAAATATCGAAATTTGAGCTTTCATATTTTCCCCTAATTATTAAAATGCCTATTAACGCATAAAAAGTTTACAGCAACTAATGCTACAAGTAAATATATTTCTTGTCGCTCATTCAATTTCAGTAAATTGCACTTAGCTAACATGCGTTCCGCCACACAAAATTTAATCATCTTAAAATATTTTAAACAGAAATCAGAACACAAAGTTTAAACAGAAACAGAAAATTTTCTAGAAAGCGTCCTTATTTTATTACGCAAGATAATTCAAATAACTTAAAAGCACAGCAGAACTAGCTAACCGTAATTTGATTTTGATGAAATACATACAAATCGTTCGGAAAACATAGCTTTAACTTCATATCCTTAACAGTCAATCTCAGATATATACTTCTAATTATAGAGTTTCTAAAAATAGAGTAGAGAATTTTATAAGATTTCTTTCGAAATTGGGAATAGATATATGAATTTTTTTCCATAATCAGCTAACAAATTTTTTATTATGTGTTAAAGTGCCAAATGCAGCACGTCCCATAACTTTTAGGGCAAAATTTAGTGAGGCCTGAGCAATTAATTTCTCAGAACTAGCCACAGTGTTCAATCGCGAAAACAAGTTACTTTTACTCTGAGATTTACAGGAAATTCACGCAAAAATTATTGATTACTTAATTTTGATTAATAATAAGCACTAAAATGTGATTAAAGTCAACAAATTCATTCCGTTTCTTCAAACATATTCCAGATAAAAATATTCAAACTTATTAAATAATTATGAATATTTTACTATTCGACATATTGTTCTACTAGGATATAAATTCTGTTCACACGGAAGTTCAATCTACATAAAAATTCAGTTCTTACATCAGCGCCGAAACTATTCTCATAAAACTCTTTCAATTATTGAGAAACTATGCTATTGGGAGCAATATTACTACGCTACTAGGTTTGCTTTTATATAATGTCACTGATTTCTCGGCTGCTCAAAAGCAGTTCTTCTCCACTTCCCTTTGTGCTTTCGTTTCTTCCACTTTTGTAAGTAAGTAATGTCAGTGCTGGAAAAAGCCTTGTGTGCTGGAAAAAACCTTCTCTACCAACTTTGATTGGAAGTACAAGATTAGGATCAATGCTTAAGAAATTAAAGCATGTAGCCACTTCTTGCGAACACCTTGCGTATATACAGGATGGTTTCAGTATCATGATCAAAATATATGATTATCAAAATTAATAGCATCACTTCTTCAAATCGTATTATTTTTAGTTCTGTTTTGACTTTTACTGACAATTGTGACACATTTCATAAAAGTGCTGCTCTGATATTTTTAGTTTAAGAAGTTCGTTAACAATTCTAAATTGCAGATAAAATTAATAACTCACGGCGTAACTTTTTATCACTGTAAACGAAGGGTAATACTTTTCAATATGCGAAAATTAAAAATTCATGTCATAATAAAACAGAAATTTTTGCATATCAGTCGTCATATGTATATTTGTATATTCATTGTAACTCTGTAAAATTTTATTTCAAATAAATGCCGCTGATAGCGGATGGTGGATAGTTTACATCAATAGAGCACAAAAGCTGAAAGTCGAAAAGATGGTGCAGCTGCTCTATTGATGGTCTCCTGTCTCCTGCATATCAGTCGCATATTTATCTTCCACCATAAAATTGCATTGCTTACCAACTTTAACAAAATAAATCATTTAAACGTAGCCTGGGCGTCTTAATAACATTCTACAAACAACAACAACAAAAATATGAAAGACATACTCTATCCCAAGATATATCATGTTAAAAACATTTACCACACTTCAGTATATACAAACATTTAAAGATACAGATACATTATCGTAAAATGTTTAAAGAAGTTCGATACATATTTTTTATAAAAGTTTCTGAACACCTGCAACATTTATAAACTTTTTTTTAAAAAAATCCTTTTCTCCTTTCATTTTTGCCTTTTTATTCTATTCAAAAAAATTTAAGCTTCTATAAGCTACGATCTCTGTCTTCGAAAACAATTCCAAGTAATAACTAAAGATTAAAAAAAAACAGCCCTATTTAAAAGTCAAGTCGTGCCATTTATTGCACGCCGTTTATTTTGATAACTTTCGAAATCTCTCTCTAGTACTTATAAAATACTCCTAGTTACATAGCAACGAGGCAAACGGAGCTTTCGAAAGGAGTAAAGCAATTCAACAGTGAATTGAAAACAGCTTCCGCTTTTTATTTCTATCTCCAACTTATAAACGACAAAGAAGCTACGCGCGACAGAACACTAATTACTAAGAAAAAAGAAATACGAAAGATTCATGTTATTTTT
The DNA here is from genome assembly GCA_000611955.2 of Stegodyphus mimosarum. NCBI lineage: Eukaryota > Metazoa > Arthropoda > Arachnida > Araneae > Eresidae > Stegodyphus > Stegodyphus mimosarum. The sequence continues at coordinate 55,916 of KK116925.1, forward strand.
CATTTCTTTTAATACGGGCAGATTATTATCTTCTACAGAGAGGAAGAGGAGAGAGTGCATCGAATTTCAAACATTTCATTACATTCTCGGGCTCCATGTCATCGATCAAGTGTCAGCATTGTTCCCCTTCATAAAAGTTTCCGGCACAATCGACTTCAGATGATTTTAAGCCCAGGAGCAGAACAAAAATATGAGGGTATGAAGGCCGTCTCGGGAAAAGAAGATTTGTTGTCTTCAAAAGCATTTATCCTTTTTATTATTATTTCCTTTCAAGAAGCACAGCTTAAACATGCGCTTGTGAGGAAATTTTCTGGAGCTGCAGGATTACTACAGGCATTGCAACTTGTTAGCTCAAAAGTAAAGACTTTTCTGTTATGTGTCTTTTTAAGACATATAAGTAACCAGAAGAAAAATGAGAAAAGATAGAACTTGGTATTATAAAGACCAACAACAAAAGCATTAGTGACAGAAGCATTGAAGCACGACAAGGCTTAATTTCGAATACAAGAAGGAGAACATTACCACATTCATCACGATGCGAATGTTTCCAGAAAGCTGAATCGTTATGAATATTTTGACCTATCAATTCGAGCAAAAGAGAGAGGTGAAACAATGTTAACATAAATACTGCTAAATATTTTTGAATACATCTCTTCATAATTTTATCTTTATGTATTTTTAAAAATGGTTAAGCCTTTATTAGTCAAAAGGGGCTTTGCTCCTGAAGGACTATTGTTTTCGTTTTGGGATTTTGCGTCGGAAACATTAAAAGTCTGAATCACTTTTCAAACTGTTGTCACAAAATATTGCAGCCTTGTATTACGTTTAAAGAAATTAAATAATGAAGAATCTGCATAAATTTATATGTATTTCTCCAAATGTCATAAAGCAACGGTACCTAGAGCCATCCAATTTTGAATAACGTAAATTTCCACCCGAACATGCGCATCCGGAAGCCCGAATTTGGAATTTGTTTTATTATCTATTTCATATTTTGTAAAACTTTAACGAATTTTTGATGAACAAACTCAAACGATTTAAAAGCGAGCAATGGCAACGCTCTACGGAGGAAAAAACATTACTTAAAGCGCGCGGAACTGTGTATCGGAAATTCTAAAGACATACTCATTTTAAAATTAATTTCCGATATTGCTGTTGAACTGAATTTTACGGTTTAAGTGCGAAGACCATGATATTTAATAAATAAAGGTAACACACAAAATGCTAAAAAAACGCCCCTCTGAACTAATTAAAAATCTGAAAAAATCTTTCTTTTCTTTTATTTATTTATTTACTTACTCATTTAATTAGCGCATTTTGTACAGTAATTTTATGTTTGTTTACTGAGCACGTTACTAAATTTTGAATCTGTGACCATTTATTATGCTTCGTAAGTAAAATCTTTACTAGGTCTCGATGACAACTTTTCTAGCCAAGTTGGTCATATTTAACAATCACTCTCTAATTTAGTGACACTCTGCAAGTTTCCGGAAAAAATAAGAACTCTTTTGAAGCCATTTTTAAGTACATCTTACGAATACGTAACACTTAACAATGTATACAAGAATGAGTAAAAATACATAATTAATAAAAATAACTAAAACAGAAATATATCTATAAGGAGTTTTAGTTTTTATTAAACTAAAAGTGCAGACTACTTTGCTGCTGTACCCGATATTCAATTTAAAGACAAATTTTAATTAAACGGTATAGTACAAAAATAACTAAATCATTTACTAAAATTTACAGCTTAAGATGAGAATATAAAGATCAACAACAAAATATAGTTTCTGTGTAGTTTACAGAAATTACGGCAAAAACTGCAGTTTCAGTAGCTCGATTTTTAATCCTAAAGCTTTCGAAAATCAAGCAAGAAACTAACTATTCGAAATTTAAACTTCTTAAATTTGGCAAATAGAAGGAAATTCAATCAACGTATTTCTCTACGCGTAATGTCAAATCTATACAAAAATCGCACAAAATCAAGCAGCCTAACTAGTAAATGCTATATAATTAAAATTTCGACACTCAATGAATTTCCTTACTTTACCAACTGCATTGGCAAATTTCTATCGCAGGGTTCTGTTATATAGGAATATGAAAGGGCAGAAAACATAAAAAAAATGTTTTAACATTCGTATTTAAGTTACGATATGAATTCATAGTAAATGAAAATGCATCAAGTAAAATTAATGTAATATAGCAATATATGTTTTATGTCGTTTAATACGTAGAACAGAAATGAAGCGTAAAACCATTTTTCAGTTTCACGGGGAAAGTCCCGTGAGTGATGACAAAATTGTTTATAAGAAGTAAGTTGATGGATGGATTTAAAATATTTTTAAGTTCTCGGAAAGTGTAAATAACTGTAAATATTTACTATTCCATTACTATGAAAATTATTCCATTACTATGAACATTGTTTTATATTTTGTATGTTATCATTACTTGGTGACCACACCTGCACTGACTTTAAATGAGATACAACGCAATAAATTCTTTCATTGTAAGGAACGAAATGTATTTTATTTTGGGAAATTCGTTACCTGTTTAAAAGGTAATAAACAATTTTCAACAGGAAGTTAATTCTCGCCCACCCTGTAGAAGACATATTCATATAATGACACAATCACCTCTTTCATACATATTCGTGGAAGAAGTTTTACACTGGAAAAGAATTGTGCGATGAATGTAATATATTCAAAATATTAAAATGCGATGAGTATTATTCAAAACATTTAAAATAAATCTCAAGATTCCATTTAAAAACAGGCCTGCGAGTAATTGTACACTTTATTTTGTTACTGTAATTAATATGAATGTCGTTTTTAAAACGAGAGCGTGTTAAGTAGGACATAAAACGCACTTCTACTGCCATAAAATTGGAAAAAAAATATTACAGAAGCCCATTTCGTTTCTATGACAATGTCAGCTTCCTTCAAATGAAACATTTTAACATTTACCTTCCTATAAATGGCAATAACCTGATTTATTTTTCAACCACACTTCAAGTCAAATAGATAAATGAAGGCAAACTACAATAATCCAATTAAACCGACAATTAATTTAGGCGAACCTAGTATTATACAAAGAAGTAGAAATTTCAAACAGAGGCAGAAAGCACCAAAAACGTCTTATTAAAAACATTATAAGAACATTTATAAGGTATTTCTCCCGCCTTCTTCGCATGCCTTCGTGGTGTAGTGATCTGCATGTTCGACGCGTAACCGAGAGGTCCGTGGTTCGATTCCCGGCGAAGGAGTTGCTCATTTTTCAATAACCTAATGTCTCTACACATTTACACACAAATATTCGAGTTTGTCTTTTATTCTTTTTAGCAAATAATTTTCATTTTCACTGGAGGGTTTCTTAATAATACTTTAATCAGTTTTATTAATTTTAATTAACACAGATTAGATTTTATTTAAAAAGAAAATATACGATTCCTTCTGAAATTAGACGATAAGGACTTTAAGATTTTTTTTATATTTCATGCACGATATTTAGAAAAGTAACAAACCACTTAACAGCAAATCAATATAATTAAAATTCGTTTTCCCGTAAACCGTATATAAGACAATTCAAAATGAAAATAGATAGAGCCTTATAAGATGAAAAGCTGGTTTTTAAATCTGCTGATCTTTGAACATAAAGAACATAATAAAATACGTCATGGTATCCCTTCATTCGACCAAATGAAAATGACGTCTTTAGATTTTAAAATTACATAACTTAACAAAACAGTGCATCGAAATCACTTCTCTGGTAGTATGCTTCTTTTAGCCTCCTCAATATGCCTTATAATACTATCCATTTTTATTAAAAATCTTGGCTATATGTAAGCAACTTAAAAAGGAACTACACAAAACAACGAAATATTTCTAAAAAGGGGATTACAGTCATCAGATATAGAATCTGGGCTACAAAAGAAAAGAAAACACCGAAAGGTAAAGCCGCGGAAAAGCATACCTACGCGTATATTTGACCTATACCCCCCCCACATACATGGAATTTTAAACCCAGAAAACACTAGTCAAAGATTTATTAGGTGCGCTTAAAGAGATTCGCATTTAAATACATTCTGAAAAGTTCGTCACAATTTTATACCTATGGTTTCAGTTACCAATCAAACTATTCAAATTCAAAATCGTTTTTCAACAGTGAATAATCATGCTTTCAATTCCAGTTATTTTGTTACATCGAAACGAAGAAAAAAATCTAGAGATTTTCCCGAAAAATTAGAAATTAGGTTAAAATTCTTATATGAACTTTATTTAAAAGATTTTCTTCCGTTCTATTCCCTTGTGCAAGCAGTAAAATTCTGAAAGTTTCAGTTTGTTCATTAAACAAAAATATGTACTAGGAATCGATAAAACGCCTAGCGAATCACGTAACGCCACTGACGAACCGTCAATTCTCATATTTAAAAAGAAATTAAATGTAGAACGTGTCCTAATGAGTGCCTTTTATAATTTTGTTTTAAACGACGGCAGACAGTTTGTTTTAAAATATGTAAAAATTTCGAAACTTTAAAGCCAATAGAGTTTTAAATGTTTAAATTTTAAAATAATGAGCGTTAACTGAAAAAAAAATTCAAAATTGATTCAAATTCAATTTTCATACAAATTCCATTCAAAGATTTTTTCCGCTCTATGCGATGGAAGCAGGAAAATTCTGAAATTTTTAGTTTGTTCATTAAATGAAGGTATGTAAAAAAATAGCTTTAACATTCAATTTAAAAAAAACTAAATCGAGTTTTAATATAGTGACTGCATTCTATTGTCATTCCCTAAGAATGTGTATACAAAATAACGATAACAAACTTTTGGCTATAGCGACAGACACCAGGAGTGAACTAAATAAACGCTTATAAAAAGAGGCTTTCTTGCCTCTTACTATTAGGATGCATCACACATGGGCAAAATCCTGTAAGCCAAAACTGAAACACATAAAAAGAAATGATATCATTACGTATCACCAAAAAAATTGAAAACTCATCCAAATTACAACACCGTGAAAGTTATGGTGATTCTCATATGTAATTACGATGCTTTATTTGAATAACGCGTAACCCTACCTCAAACACCGGCCTTCATTATGTAATATCAGTCTTCATTTTATCAGGACTTAGCATTCTGTGTGTATTCTTTGAGAACATGGTAAATTCTGTAAAGGGTTCTTATCCTTACGTTCTAAGTCCTGAACTGGAACAGGGAGCGGAAGGTACGCTATGTTCTGATGTAACTGCTGGGCTGGAGAATAACTGCACGTAAAGGGATTTGAAATCCTCTTTTATTAATTCACTATTAATAACAAACCTCCCAATTCGGGAGAGATACAGAAAGTAAAAGACCACACTTTGGTCGAACTTAACAATCAAATAAATTTAAATACTAAACCTAAAATAGAACTTAATTAAACTTTGCTTCGCAGAGCAATTCGCGGAAGTTGGCCTCTATCTAAAAGGGTGCGTAGCAAGGTATACTAAATACTACCGCACTTTAATTTATTTTACAATGCAATCACGTAGTAAGCACTATGGCTTATAAATTTAAACTGCTAGCTGGTCAGGCGAACGTTGAGCAGCGTGACCGTGATCTGAGGCAAAGCTCTCACACACCGAGAGGTTTCTACCTCTGGCTTAAATAGTGCTTGGCTGAACTTCAAAAATTAGCATAAGCTAAAAACGCGCGCTTCTTCTGACAGGAAGTTGAAGCAGAGAGGAGATAGAAAAGATTTAAATTAAAATAAACTTGGTTAGTTTAACTAAAACCTTACAATTTAAGCATTTAATCTGCAAACCACTGTAAAAAAAGGGTGATTCTGCAGAATCCTCGCCTTATTTTGTCGGATAATGCTGGAGTTTATAAAGCACAACGAGTGCATGATTCTTTCATTTGTGAATTTGAGAAAGCGCCTAAACCATACTCTTCGGATTTAACCTTGTAACTTTAAAGAATAAGGATATAATCCGTGGCATTCGTTTTCTAGATAACAGACGCTCCACTCTCCAACCATTAACGGAACATGATTGACTATAAATATATTAAGACTTATAGGTCTGCAAAGCTCTGCGCATAACGTCGATGACCACGTCGAAAGACAGCAAATGTTTCGCAGAAATCTTTCTTTCGTTTGTGTTGTAAATATATAATTTTCATTACCAAAGTTCCGATCCTTGTTGAATTATATTTCTTAGTATTGTATCTTATTATAAAACAAAAGCCTTAAAACTATGCAGTCAAATACCTGAGACGAAACTAAAAGACAAAATTATAGTTTTACAGGCAGTCAATTAACGAAAAGCCATGAAAGTAAATAATTTTAAGGGACCCTTAAATCAAAGCACTTATGGCCTGAGAGAATATAACTTTTCATTTTGTCTAAGGATCGTAGCAAAGTTGCAATCTTTAGACCCAGTTGCGTGTGATAAACCGAGCTATACTGCTTCTAATCCGACACACGAGGGACATTCTCATCGTCGTAAAATGTCACAGTTGTCCTCTGAGAGCGGGGAAATGACTCCGATGGGTTTTCCCTTCCGGAAATTCACAAGGGGTGAAGAGATTGCTCCCTGTTGCTCTCTCGGAAGATAGACGATTTAAGTAATGTGCACTCTGATCCTTTTCTAATATCTTAGAGGCGTTAAATTTTCGCGAGGGCTTTACTGTTAATGGAATTAATTCCAATAAATATTGAGAATAAAGATCCGATGTTAGCGTGCTTAACCCGATTATATCCATTTATTCACAATCGAAATAAGGATTTAAGCAGCTTTTCAAAATATATGCGCAGTAACCCATCTGTCATCCAGGAAATGTAATCCAAAAGCACGAAGAAATGTACAAACAAGAGTACACCAGCCAAATGACATATTTCATAAAAAATATTTTAGCAGAAGAATTTCATCCAGAAAAGATCGTTTAATACGTGAAAACAAAACATAAATGAGTCGTGAAAATTTTTTATTTGTTTATATACAATATACGTATAAATCGTACTTTTCAGAACTGAAGCCACCAATAAACTTATTTTTACTCTCATTATTCACTTGACAGCTAACTCCCTGAATAAAAACTAAATGGAGAATGGGGGGGGATGTTTGCAGCATAAGTTTAATTTTAAGATTTGGAATTATTTATATTAGAACTCGTATTAAAGAAATCTTAAACCAGTAAACTAATAGCCGCTTATCCGAAAATACAATACTAAATGCAGTTGACTCATGTGAAATTTAACGTTAAACAAAAAACGTAACTTTAGTCTGGCTCAAATTTTGAACAAAATAGTTTTTCCGTCTGAAGAAGAGTTACCTATATCTTACCACCCTCGAAATAGATCAAAATTTATTCAGAATCTGAACCAAACAAAAGTTACTTTTTTGCCTAATTTTAATGATAAATTTATTTCAAATCTTCCGTATCATCTTATCACGTCGCTTATGTCCATATTTTAATGTCTGTCTATGTCTGTTAACTAAACCTATTCTACAGCAAGCCTCCTTACCTCTTCTTAACAGAGTTTTTAACAAAAACTTTCCCTTTGAATGAGAAAGGGGAATGATACAAATATCATCTATAAAAAGTGTTTTTAAGAAAGCAAAAATTACAGAGATAGAACTTTATTAGGTAAAATTATATTAAAGCAGAATGAAAATTAAATTAATATATGTAAGAGTTACACAGCAGCATAAGCATTATAAACGGAGAGAATTCTGTTTTCGGCTACCGATGCCGAATATAAACATTTAAATGTACTGCAAGACAAAACAGCAGTATTATTGCTTCAGAAGTTCATTACCGCTTCCTAATTTATTTTTAGCAGAATCAGAATAACAAACTGATTTCGAAGGAAGACATCTCATCGATACTTTAAAGCAGACTGAAAGTTTTCACTTAATTAAACCCGTATGAATATTGAACTTTGCCTACTTGTCATGAAAGTTCGATATTCCAAACACTTTTATATATTATATAGAATAAATTAGACAACTTAAAGTTCAAAAATGCGTCTTTAAAGTAATACAGCAATTCTAAGTATGATAGCAAACTTCATTTAAGAGGGGGGCGGGGAGATTCAATCATTTTCTGTCATTCGATGAATTTCAGTTTATTTTTATAATCATATTTACGTTTTCTTCACTTTCTATTTCGAACTAAACAATATAAAATAAAATGAGAAGCATTTCATTTTCAAACCCACAGAGAAATAAGAGTAATGAAAAAAACATAATTTGGCTAAAAGAAAATAATTTACATTTTTCTTGCGATCTGTTCACAATATTTAACCAGCACATTTTTGTGAATTAAATCCATTTCGGAACTGCATGAGTACTATCGAAAATACCATACTTACAATTTTCTACGTTTTTGAAGTTACCAGAAAAAAATACGCAACTATGAGAGAAGAATTTCAAACTTAACGATCTTTCCTAAATTCTGAAAATAATTTAATTTTCAAAATGTTTAACAAATTTTGATATGATCCGAACATGTGACCAGAAACAGCGTGATAAACATTTGAAATACATGAAAGAAATTATAAGGTATTCTCTCCCTCCTTTCTGCATGCCCTCGTCATGTAACGGTAGCACACTCGGCGCGTATTCAGGTTCAGGTTCGATTCCCAGCGAGGGCATTGCACATTTTTCAGCTTCCTGACATCGAAAATAACCTAATGACTCTACAATACTATGATAAGTTTTATAATCTAATATTTTTTAATAAAAGTATACGAAACTTAAATTTTCACAAAGGTTCTTTACAAAGAAGGCAGAATTCCTCCCAAGATGGAATGTTCGAGTCTCATAATACACACCAGCCTCTTAAAACAAAAGAAATAATAATTTTTTGTAAAAATGGTACGCAAATGCAAACATAACTGCAAAATGCCGATATTTTATACAAGAATTTAGAGCTTAGAATACTTTACTTAAAAAATAAGAGTTTTCATGTTTCTGAGAATAATATAATGACGCAAAAGAAACGTTTCTCTCGAGTACTGCCTTCGAGATTTACTCGAATTTCGATATTTTTATAATGAAACCTTTTAAAAAGAACTATTTGCCAAAAAAAGGTTTCTTTAATAATTCCACCCTTTTATTTCTTCCTGTGTAAGAAAAACAAACAGAGGTCTCATCTTTCTTCCATTTCAACGAAAACAAAACGAGAATTTGTATTGGATGCAAATTGCAGTTCTATTTCCATAAACAAAACAGAAGCGAGAGGCAGACCGCCAATGGAAAAGAGAAAAAGAAATTGCCGTAATATCTCGAAATTGTAACTCAAAGCGCTCCGATGGTAATAACAATCCAAACTGTCAAAAAGCCCGAACCATTATTGCTTTCATTTTCAGCACGTCGCTTACGGCTGGTGGCCATAAAACTGTAACCGTAACGACGCTAATAGAAGTGGACGGCGGAGGCTAACTCACAGCCTTTCAGCAGACAAACAAGAAAGGTTTTCTTCCCCTTGTCAAAAAGGAAAATGAATAAATTGGAGGATCTGGCAACGGCCTGTGGCTTTGAACATTTAATGTAATAAATATTTAAGGGAACGGAGGAATATTGTATATTTTATGAATTCAAAAGTGTTTCATGTAAGGTACTCAGTTGTAAATGTGATAAGAGTGATTCTTTTAAAAATCCTTATTGACTTTTCTTGAAATTATGACTATGTTAGAAAAGCATATTTCAGGAATGTGTATATAGTGTTTGATTTCAACAAATATTCAATTTCCTTTTTGGATTCTTTTGCTTTCCTCTATTTTTACTTTGAAATAAATCGGGGGGAGTGATAATTTTACAGCAATGCTAACAAGATTGTTCAAAGCTATGTCAAAGAAATAATATATAAGTTATGCGCGCTTGAAAAAAAAACAAAAGAAGAAGTTTAGCTGCTTGAAAAAAAAAACAGAAATAGTAAAAAATATTGTAAAGCATTAAAAGAAAATGTAAATATAACAAATGAAGGTAAAACATATAGTGCAGGTGAATTTTAAATGCTTCATTCAATAAATTGTTTCTACCTGTAACTTCGAATCACATACCAATTTGCGATATATTTTTTTTCGTCATATTTAATATTATGAGAATAAAAATAGTTAAATAATATGAAAATGTTATCTAGCGTTTACAAATTCATATTTAAAATTAATTTGCTGCTTCTCATGATTAAGTATTAAGGGTAAGTTTGGAAAAAAACTTAAAATTCGGTTTTCACAAAATAAACGTTTTTGCAGTTCGTATGTTTTGAAAATGCTCATGCGTATCATTTTTAGTTAAAAATGAATGATATTTGGAAGAAACTATCTTGTTATACACTGGTGTGCAAAAATTACGGACAAGACGGTTTTTTCAATATAACTTTGTACAAAAGCTTTCCAAATCAACACATTTAATACCGTAAGATCCCCAATACGTAAGGACGTGAGTAATGTAAGCAACACTTACTAAAAGTGAAATCAGATGGATAAAAAGAAGCTTTATTGAAAAAGTAGCATGGAGCGCAATGCGACTGAAGGCCGAAACATCCCTGCGATGGGTGTCCAGCAAGAAATATCCGGTCTTTAATAGAGGATATGATCTCCCCTGACTGCTAGGCAGGTTTCACATCATTTGTGCATGCTGGATATGTGGTTGTTAATGAGCGGTTGTTAATAATTTTCATGATAGGCGGGCTTTTCATAACATTTCCAATGGGGTATTGGTTTCCATTCCTCTTCCACTACTTTCCAAATTTCATTAATCGTGGTGGGTTTGCGTTTAGAAAGAGCTCTTTCCAAGAGACGAAAAGCACACCAGTCCATCGGTGAAATGTCAGGGAGCTTCGCAGAAAAACGTTGAAAAGGTATATAGAAAATACTAGTATCAGTATTCAGTTTTTCAAGGAATGCAGTGGCACTTTGCGGAGTAAGACTTCTGGTTTTCTCTTGATGAAATTTCTCTCTTTGAATGTCACTGGGATAAAGAAATAGCATTTTTCTGTAAATATCGCACGTAAAACTTGACAGTATCGGACGTAACTCTTGACAGTATGTTGAATTGATTTTAACATTTATCCCCACTCTTCTTAATTTTTATTTCCCATTATAAAAGAATTCTGCGACAATCATAAATTCCTTAGTAAAACTTTCTTTGCACTGAAGGAAATTTGTTTTTCGGTAATAAATACACTTTTTTATTATTTTTTATTGCAGTCATTTAAGTAAATCTATGCTTCATCAAGTTGAAAATGTGTTTCTATCACCTCCAGCTAAACAGTTTTCATATGAGTTCTGCGTTGAGCCGCATGCCTCGGCAAAAGCTCGCGAGTATTGTATTTTTGAGCTTTTTTAAAGTGGTAAACTTATTATTTTATTTACTTGCAAATCATTTTGCGTCAGTGGATTTTCCCTTGTTATCAACGATTTAACTTTAGAAACAGTGAGTACCTTTTTCGATCATTCGTTCGAGTCTTCTTCCCATGTAGAAGTAAAGACTGACGGTTTTGCCATTTCCGATTAATAATACTGATTATTTTGCACTTAGAAATTTTAATACCATGCACTACACAACATTTTTGAATTATAGAATAGGAATATTTTTCTTCGGGAAGCGCAAAAACGTATCCTTAAATCTACAGCTTGTTTACATGAGCCATTTTGACAGAACAATAAATTTAAAAGCAGCAGCCAATAGTTTTCATTTTAAATAATAAGCTACAATCAGAAGTCTCAAAAGTACACGTTATACACTGGCTCATATACACACGGGGAAAACCACGAAAACGCCCATGCAGCCAGCCCGTTCGCGGGATTCGAACCTCGGACCGAACTACCAGTGTTCAGAGTCTTTACCGCTCGCCCGCTGGTGGGCCTAATGATTTTTAGAGAATTTAACTAACGACAGACACGTTACAATAGTTATTAATCTATGTGAAATGCAAACGTGTGCAATAAGAATTCCTGAAAGATAATCTGAGATGCAGTAATGAATTTCTACTAATGAGTTTTAATTGCTTTAGGTTTTTTTTTTATTTGAAGTCATCAGAAATAATTAACCAACGCTTTTCAGCTTCTTCATTTCTCTCTTTTTCTTGTGTCTTCTTCTCTCCCCTCCCGCACGGAAATCAAACGTGTTTAAAATTTTCAGAACACGAATTTAAAAAAGGATGCAATTTTAACTACATAATCACATGGATTCAATGCAGAAAAGGAAAACAAATCAGACCTTACAAAAATGATATAGGACACTATATAAAGAAAGCAATAGCGCTCCTACAAAGTACAAATAAAATAAACTAAGCAATCTTTTAAGAATTATCAAAAAGCAAATTATAAGACTAGCGCCCAGGAAAACAGCAGGAAAGCAAACCCATCATTAAAAGCATAACCAACTCGGAATAAATCTCCTTTATGCATTTAATAATCCGGGTTCCGCCAGATCGTATACGCATTGCGTGGAAAACATTTCTGCATCGCCGAGGTCCTAACTACATAAATTCCCTAGTGTGCTTCTGCTGTCTCATAATTAATTCAAACAGCAATCTTCCTCCTGAACAGCATTATTACAACTTCACAGGAATAGTAGCTACACTTGTTACGTAATACCTTTCTTTTTGGACGTCTTCCTCTTAGCAGGAGAGAAAGAAAAGCTTATTGCGATATAAAAATAAAAAAAAGTAATTACATTAGAAATGTGTGCCCTTCCCCGAACACAAAATATTAACAGTTCTTTTTTTATTTCTAATCGAAAATTCGTGCTTCTACCTCGAAGAGTAAGAGATTTATTTCGTTAGTTTTTCTGAAATGGCTTATGCGATATATCAAATTTTGAGTGTTGTTATCGAAATTTTTTCTTTCAAGCTCGTTTCTTGTCTTTTACACTACTTATGATGCATACTTTCGTCGCTTCATTCTGAGGTACACGGCAGTATCATTTACAGTTTATTATTTTCTTTACTTTTATACAATATTTTAAAATTACTTCGTTCATTCGCCTTATTCAATTTTCCTAAAGTACACATGGATCGACAGATACTTTCGTATTTATTAGAAAAGTTTTAATGAAATTCGTTTATTAAATTTTTGAGTGAATTAATTAAAAAGTACTCTAACCTACTTGCGGAACTTTTTTTAACTGAAAGTCAAAACGCTAGAGAAACATATAAGTTTATTCTACAGATACTTACATCTTTATTGCAAATTTCTGGGTCAGTCGTGAATAATGTAGCAAATAAATATTCAGAAGCTTTTCTTTTTTCTCGTTTTAATATTCATTAATTCTTAAACTCATGACGCTGAGGTATTTTCAAAATTAAAAAAAAGATGCCTGTGAACTAAAAACTTTATTTTTAATTTTAAACCCAAATTCTCTTAGTTTTATTCAAGATTTAAGAAAATTACATTTTCTTTATGCATATACACACACCCAGAACACGCCTATACCGTTTGTGTAAAATTAAAATTGACATTATAAATGAATGTAATAGACGAGTTGTTCAGTAAAATTAACTAAAACTTTGGTTGAGAACTTCTTATGATTCCAAATCTTATTAGGCATTAAAAAAACCATGTTGTGTCAACTTACATCCGCTAAATGTAATAACGTCTCACCCAAAGTGCCATTTATGTGTGTGTTTATGCAAGGGTATCTTTCATATATATATACATACATACATATTTAATAGCAATAGTCCCATGGCTTTTCATTTTCCTTTAGTTAGTTCCCATTTTTGCCCTAAAATCACTAACTGCTAATAATAAATCGCTCTAAACTGCATTAATTGTCGTCATATGAGTATAACATAACGTCAGATAGCGCAGGAACTTACACAACATTTCAGTCAATAACAATTTGAACTTGGGAACCCAAACTTAGTACTAACCAATCAAAATTAATGTAATTAAAACTAAACCAAAACTAAATCATTCTAGAGATCTTGAACGCCGGTTACCTCTGCTTCATAAATTACATGGTTATAATGAAAAATAAAATGTAAAGTTGTGATTAAGAACAGGAGCATAGATTGCATCGATTAAGCTCTCTACGTCCATATCATGAAATGTCAGAAATAAAACTACTGAATCAGTTATCACTGCAACTACATTTTTATGCATTTACATGTCAACAAAATCTAGATTATTACTAATAAATACGTGAAATTATACCTATATGTCTCTAAATTGTACCTACAAAAACTTTCTGAAAACTCACTGGGCCCTAGAATACCATTTACGCAATTTACGAAGCGGCAACGCTATCCCGGGCTAATCAGTAGACGATTTTTGAGCTGAAATGTGTTTAAGCATAGCTGAAGACTATATCACGAGGAGCAGACTCAAAGAAATAAGCAAGTACGGCATTTCATTGTGGATCGTAGCAATAGCATAATCGAGTAAAAAGGAGCCCTTACAGACATGAGTATGTATCTGCCTAAGCTTCAGCACGTTTAAGGCTTTTCCCTCCGTATTTCAATGACCTCGTATGTCCCATGTAATTTGATCCCAGTGCGCATTTACATTTAATTAATAATCATAATAGCAGGTCTGTTGTCTTCATGGGGGACGTAGAGAGAAGTTAAGTGGTATGATTTATTGGATGTTAATCGTGTTTGAAGCATGTAGTTCCTGAAATGCGAGGGGATTATTTTTATATGCTTCGCTCCTCGATGCTCTCGGTAGGACAAAGTCAGGGTGGCAAGTCTGGCTGTAACTTCCAAAGGACGACGCAATTTCCACAAAATGCTCCGAAAATGTGGGTGATGACCTAACAGGGAAGAAACTGTATTGTCTCGCTGAAACTACTCTTTATGGATTTCACGGTTTAGTTCGGATAGGAATGATTTCAGAATGCGTATCACTTAGTGATTAATAAAAATAGTGATTGTACGGATACAGGTATAAAGACAAGAGGACCGGACACCAGAATTTTGCAATACGTTAGTGCCACAGCATAAACTGTGCAGTTCCACCCCAGTTTTCAGACGGAGCACTCCAGAGGGGGGGGTCTGAGGTTCTCCCGTTTCTCTTTTCCTCTACCAACAAGCACTCAAGAGGAATTTCGGCTCGCCGTGTATTTTGAGTGTCTCCTTAACATGTAGACACTATACATCTACAAACATTCATGTCTTATCCGGGATTTGAACTCGGGCCCATTGATACGGCAGTCAGCGTAACTAAACATTATACCGCCTGGGAGGCACAAATAACGGTACACCAGACGTTGAAATTCGCATTGTGAAAAAACATTTGTTTAATTTCGTGGAAATTTTTAATAATTTTACAACCATTTTTAATATTTTATTTATTTTTAATATTTTATTTAATTTTATTTTCAATATTTTATGACCAATTTTAATATTATTGCTCTAGCCTTCAAACGAAAGATATGATGTTTAAAACCGCAACGAATTTCCATGCGGCGCGGCATATAAATCTCTTTTTAGTTTACTATCCTATAACAATTACTATACTCAATGCGAAGGAATTTCTCGAATACTTTGTATATTTCCAAATACACGCTCATACGTCCACGTACAAAAAAGTCCATTCGAAGAGTTTGTTTT
This sequence comes from Stegodyphus mimosarum, assembly GCA_000611955.2. Lineage (NCBI taxonomy): Eukaryota > Metazoa > Arthropoda > Arachnida > Araneae > Eresidae > Stegodyphus > Stegodyphus mimosarum. Next base: position 71,461 of record KK116925.1, read on the forward strand.
TCTCTTGATGTGTCAGAAGCATTACATGCGCATATAAAAATTCACGCGCAAGTGTATAGAAAGCATTCTTACAGAAACGATGAACAGATATTCCTCAATAAAAGACTTTATGAGTTATCACTGTCGATTGACTGATTAATTGACTTCGTGTAGATTATCTACTTTAGAAGCCTGGCTTTTATGCAGTACTTTCTGAAAGAAACTGGCAAAAAATCACATTATAGACAGGACATACCACTAATACCATGTACAACCAGTCAACTAGAGAACTACCATTGTTCAGCGGTTTTACTCATTTGCAAACTGACAGAGACCAAAAGTAGATAAAAAGTGCATTATAGTTTTTATATTTGTCCGTATGATTCAGATTTTTAAAATTGAAATTAACGTACTTAATTTCGTATTTAAATATCAATAGTCTGTTACTGCACAATGAAATTTGTCATGGCCATTATCTCTCTAAGAAGGCCATTATTTCCACAAATACTGGATAATATTTCTGAGAACATAAGTATATAATGGCATTGAACACTCCCGATAGTCATAGTCTTTAAGGTGACCACTTCAGAGAAGACCAATATCAGCAGTACCGTAGATGACCTTCTTAGAGAATTAAAATTGTATTGAAAAAACTGCACAGAAAAAGGCTGTAGGTGTTAATATGTTATATTAAGATCACGACAAGAAGAATGGCAAAGCAATAATTTATTCTAACAAATACAGTTTGAAAAATTGAAGAACTTCAGAAATATTCACGGGATTAGCAGTATACGAAGAAAGCCCTAAGCTAATGCACTATGAAACATATTCATTAGTTCTATATTGATCATGGAGGTATCCTCCAATTACGAAACTCCAATTGCGAAGAATACACAGAAGTTATTTTGCTTTAAACGTTTCTTGAGTAAGAGTCGCTTCGAGGAAAGGTATTTCTATCCAATACTGTGGATCTTAGTTAAGAAGAAGATTATGGAATAATGAAATACCATGTAAGCCGATCACATAAAGCTTCTCACTAATGCTCTTTTCTTGAAGAAGAGATATTGTTTTCAGCGAAACAACTAGGTTTCATATATAATGCATTTATTATTCAGTTACAATATGTATACTTCAGACTGTGTTTTGAAATATCACAAAGCTTGCTTTTCTGTTGTTCTTATTATGCATTTGTACTCGCATCAGGAAATTTTGCTTAACTCCTATTTTTAGCTTTATTATTTATTTTCATATAAATCCCAAAGAAAAATACATATTATATATATATCATGATATCATACACAATTTGTATAAGATCAAATTGTAAGATCGTTCAGAAAATTTTCTTATAAAGAACAATAAAATCGAGGCAGCGGCTTAGTTAAATCATTCGATAACATTTTCTGACTTTTTATAAGGATCTTGAGAATGAAAATCGCCTCTGCATAGAATGCATAGCATGAAATTAATTGCACACGAGCAACAAAGAGCTAGCGACACTTAAAAGGATGTGTCAGTTCCTATTCTTCAATTTTACAGCTATACAAATTGTTTGAGACGGAAGAAATTAAAGAGCGTAGAAAGGCGCTATTAAAAGATTTCTTTCCAATATGTGAAAAAAGTAGTTGTTTTAATATTGCAGCCATTAAAGAAAAACCACAAAAGTAAATTAATTTAAATTGGATTTACCATTATCAGGACATTCGTAATGCATTAATCTCCATTAATATGCACAATATTAAGCATAATAGCACATGGAAATTCCATTTTCAAAAACAACCGGTTAATATAAAAAGGTATGCATTAATATTCTCAGCTGCAATGAATTTTAAAAGGTTTTTAAGGTGTCTTAAAGTTTAATCATTGAACGTGAACTTTTGCTCTGCTACTCTTCTTGTTTCGAGTCAGCTCCACTCGGAGATGAATAAAAGGATGCAGACGGGTTTATTCTATCAGTATACAACTTAACGATCTGAAATTCTGAGCTGAGTGAATTTTGTGATATTTTAGCCCACATCACATCACATAGAAAGCGGAAAAACTTATCTCGCACCGAAACTTGTAATTTCTTTTATTTGTTTGTTGTAGCACCATCTAGATGAAAGCATTTGAGCAAAAACTGGAAGTCCCTTACACCAAAATCCAAACATTTTTGCATTTAATACTGACATTTTAATTAGTATTTTAGATCTTACAAAGTGCACAAGGGAATTTTTAAGTCGTGCAATCCACTCTTTTGTTATTGATATACGAACTGTAGAGTTTAACATAGTTTAATTGACATTGTTTGTTACTGCTTTATTGATGTACATTAAATTTTACGTAGTTATTGTAGTATACTGTATACGAGATAATTCTTCAACAAAAGCATAGCTAGATGGATTATCGAAATAGTAAGAAGCAGCTGCAGATCGCTAAACACTAAAGCAGAGCCAGATGGATTACAGAAATAGCATGACAGACATGAAATTCACTAAATACTAAATCTTAGACAGATGGGTTATCGAACTAGCAAAATAGAGTTCACTCAGTTCAAGGCAGTATTACAGTTCAATACCTAAGCATAGCCGTATAAAGAATCAGCGAGACACAGATGCAGTTCACTCAAAACTAAAGCACAGTCAGAATGGATTACTGAACCAGAAGGGCAGACTTACAGTTCAAAGGAAGTAAAAGCAGAACCAGATGGATTAATGAACTAAAAGGACAAAGTTGTAGTTCATTAAAAACTAAGACTACAAAGAATGCAATTTTTGCTTTTTAATTTGTGAAAATTACTTCACTAACAGATTACTCGGGCTGATCATAAAAATTTTGTTTTAGTTTTTTCTTCTTACACTAAAAGGAATATAAACTGAATGAAATCCTTTAAACAAAGAAATAAAATTGCAAAGAGAAGTATTTGCAAATAACGAAGTAAAACTAAAATATCATTAAAATTAGAAGCAAAAAATAAAGTTTAACAATATAATGCAACTCTTCCTCCTTAATGTAAACAAGTACCATTTTTTAAACAGAATACATAGTACCTTTCTTCCTATAATTTTTTGAAGAATTGCATCAAACATTTTTAGAGCAAAAATTCCTCTAATTAGCTTTACAGTTTTTTAAACAAAAGGTTTTGAATTAAGATTTTATACATTTACACTTTCAAACATGTCCTTGTACATGTTTAAAAAATGTACAAGATTATTCACTTGAAAATACATAAAAGAACGCTACCTGCTAAATCTACCCTGTACACCACTTCCCAAAATTCAGCCCGAAGGGAAAGGACGATAGATAGGTCCAATCTAAAATGCTTGCAGGGGAAAATATAAAGTCTCTCTAGATAAGAAAATTTGATTTTGGGCGAAATTTCGGACGAAATTATGCTTCGACCGCCGGCGAAGTATAGAAAAAGCTCCCAATCGATAATATGCATTTATCTTTCGATCAGTCCCCATGCATCTTCGTTACGTTAAACATTCTTTAACCATCGGTTTTAAGATTGGAGAACATTAAAGAGTAAGTATATTGCAACTGATGTACGATCTACATCTCAAAGCTGTATTTTGCCAGTACTTTAAAAATAAGACTAAATTTTGAAGAAAGAACCTCCGAAGTTAATTCTTCCTGTCTTTTCCCAATGTTTGCAAAAATTGCAAAGGTACACCTATCAACTTCGAAGATTTTGTTCATTAATGCATCTTTTTTAAAAAAAAAAATTCGGTAGACACGTTATTTATTCACATAAAGTCGAAAAATTGGAGTTCACTGCTGCGATCTTCAAGTGCTTTCCTTTCCGACAGAAGCATTATTTTCTTATATCAAGAACCATCCAAATTCTGTTCATGGGTTTTTTTAAATGGTAAAGGAAATAAAAAATTGTTAGATATAACTCCAATATATATCATCACATCTAATTTGATCTAATACGTTGATATCACTCTCAATATCAACGTATTAAATTTCATTATTTATTCTTAAATTTGATTGAACTGGGTTATCTTGATCATGGTAAAGCACATTAAAGTTATTTGCTTAAGGAGGGATCTACACGAGAGACCACAAAAAGTTCAAAGCAGCCAGCTTGTTCAACACGGCTTGATTTGAAGCTGTGTTGAACTACCAGGGTTCACCGGTTTAATCCACGTGGTCATTGCTATAGCTATTTTAAATTTGAAAATATCGTACGAAAAAACATATAGTAATTAAGGAAATAATTTGCCTGTTTCCGTGTGATTCAGTGTGTGCCTCGTAGAATACAGAATTGGAAACCTCTACACATACCAAATTTGGAGAACTTGCCTTTGGGATTAATGGGCCCTTCCAAGGAATATTTTTAATATTCTCCTCAAATCGTTTTTACTTAAGCGAATATATCGAACAAACATCATAGAATTGCAGTTTGTCTCATAAGAGATCAAATTAAGCACAAAAAAACCCCTCAAAACTAAACTCTTCTAAGAATCAATCTCTACAGGACTAAAAATAATCTTCAATATGAGATTTGAGATACTAACATAATTTATTAGTTTTGGGCTTTCAAGAAATGATCGTTTAATGTCTAATATTTTAAAATTTCGACATGAAAAATCTAAATAATGTTTGACCTTTAGCCTTTTTTTTAAAATAAAAATATTAAGTAGGTGACATTATACAATTTTTCTAATACATTATCTTGTAATTTCAAATGCTGCAATAAGCTCATATACGCTCAAAGCTAATACACGCTCAAATGATGTCAAATCAAAATGCATTGCAGAATGTAGAATGTATAAGAAATCAACCATCCACTTTTTTTCAAAATTTACGGATAGATAGGTGATATTATGCCATTTTATCTCAAAAAGTTGCGAATACGAATTCAGGCAGGAAGTTCGTCCAAATTTTCTTTCATCTTTTAAAAATTTTTAAAGAACCATTTAAAGGGTATTCAATTTTACACTATTTCTGACAAACCTACAAATGATTTTGCATTGTTGTAATTAGATGATGGTCTCCAACAGTAAATACACTTGAATTCGCGGGAAAATGTTTCATACCATAACAGCGAGATGGTTAATGAATTCCAGATTTTCGAATGCAATTATTTTATTATTATTTATTCCACTATGGCAGCCTTTTCCGTTATTAATGTTCCTTCTGGAAATTTTTTAACAGTTTCAGAAACGGTGCGGGCGTCCGTTTGCAGGCTTCTTCCCATGTATTAGTAATGATTGACAGTTCTCCCCTTCCCGATCAATAATGTTGCTTATTTTACATGTATAAATTTTAATACTATGCAGTTCACAATATTTTTGAATTTCGGAATATGAATACTCCTACTTTCAATCCACAGCTTGTTAATGCCACATTTTGAAAGATGTAGTAGTAGAAGAAGTTTAAAAGTAGCAGACAATATTTCTCATTTCAAATAATAATAAGGTGTAGCTAAAATTTGCATTCAAAACATTTTTTTTTAATTCTTCACAGAAATAGTTCTAAAAATGTGTAAATACCCTCTCTACATACTGATAAGCATTGCCTTTCGAAAGAGCATGAAATCGTTTATTTATCTTTCAAACTAAAACTAAGCATTGTTTAGCTAACTAACTAATTAAGAAGCAATATCGGTATTGCCTGATAATTTATCCTTTCATTGTATTTTTAATATTACCCCTAAGACAGATGACATATAACAAATCTAATTCATGCTATTTATATTATATTTAATTGATAATTCTTATAAATATTTGAATAATTGGTGCTTTTAAATAAAGGACATTTTAATGCCTGATATTATGCAATTCGATATAGATTAACCGTTTGCGTCGCGCCTGACAACAAAATATTCCTGCCTAGAGAAAAACAAATGAGTTTGTTTTTCTTTTTCATACTACTCATCAAAGCTTACCCGAATTTTATTCATGCAGACATTCAAATTTTATTACACCGTCTTCGAAAGAAAAAAATGTTTTCACAATACGATGCACACATGCTTCTTCACAAAAATACGTAAATGCGCATATTTCTTTCTCTCAGTGTTCGCCAACAAATAAAATTACAGTCTGAATTTAAAATTAGGCAGTTCTTAGAAGGGCTGTGGTTTTAAGAAATTTTCCCGCTTGGCTTCCACAAAAACGACAAACACCCTGAAAAGGCACATTTCGCAAAAGAAGAAAATTTTAATGTTAGGAAATTTGGCCCCTTAAAACATGTTTCTGAGCCACAGAGCAGATTTTTGAGGAATTCTGTGAAGTTTTAGGGACTTGCTGATTCGAGTGTTGACAACCACAAATACTTATATGCTCATCAACGTAATTATGCGATATAACATCCTAAAAGAACATGGCTTTGACGATCTTGGAAAAATGCACTATTGTACAAGGCCATCTCAGAGGTCAAAGAAAATAAAAAGGTAATTGTCTCAGGGTAGGTTTTTATTCTCTGATAGTAAAATAGTGGATAAAGTACAATAATTTTCTTTTTCCTTTCATGATGTTTGACTCTGAAGCATCTCTCCATTTATGTAGCGAAACCAGCTGTTCAATAATACATACTGTCAGTGGAATCAGTAAAGGAATTAGAAGATATGTTTAAATTTTCTGTAATTAAAAATCAATCCGTTTAATGTAAAAAAGTAGTAAGTACTCTTATTGTTAACTAAGCAAGAATGCCGTTTTTATAAGGAAGTATCAGCACTTAGTCGCCGAAATTGACAAGCTTAATAACTCAAACTGTTACTTGTAAATTTTAAATGTCACCAAATGCTTATGCGATAGCCACTGCAAGGAAGTACTAAACAGCATATTTATTTTTACAGAATCGGGGAAAGAAATTAGAAAAGTCAATTGATTTTGCAAATGTATGCGTGTAATATACAGCGTTACATGCGTCTTTTGTTAATTACTACCGTGTTGCCAATGTTCATAATTATCTCAGGAACATATTTTAAATTCAATTTATTTTCAAGCGATATCATATAGATAGTTTACTATAAAAATAAATAACTAAATTATAAAGAAATACATTTATTGCTTCAAGTCACTCAATCTGTTTAGCAGTAATAAGCTGAAACATAAGTAAAGTCGAATGGAATTGCAAAGTTGCAGTTTGTGTGACCGCGTGGACAATAAATAACTTATATTCTGCCAGTATGGTATATCATACGCATCACTGTTAGTTGCATGTATGATAAATAGCGTACCGTAATGTTTAAATGGCGCAAAATTTCAAAAAGATCATCATACCTTAGGAATTATCCCATCTATCATGAAACTGTCATCAACTGAGCTAATTATGAATAAGCGTGACGTCACAACGCACTCGACATCTGTGGACAATGATAGATATCGACAAAAGACTTTTACGCAGTGCAAAAAAGGACTGCATACAATACTCACACAGCAACGACTAGTTACTGGATTGTGCAGACTGACGAATGTTTATTTTACGTGTTACAGATAGAGATGCGGCTTGGAACTTCGCAAAAAAGACTGGTGAAAATTTACTGGGATTTATTGCAACTTCCCAGGTCGAGGGGATAATATGTAAGTACCTTAAAAACGATTCTAATTTCGAAACATGCAATCAGACCTTTCAGATTTCGACACAATACACGAGAAGTTTCTTTGATAGTTCTAAGTCTCTTTTTTTCTACGTTTTAGATAACGCGCAGGCGTAGATTTTCGTTAAAAGCAACTTTAGTAGAGTCTGTAAAAACAAATTCGTCTTTAACTTTCGATCTTTCACGCGGCCTCGCAAACAATGAATTCTTAAAAAACAACCACAACACAAAACATTGGATCCTTCACATGGGATCAATCTCTGATTGTTTCAGAAACAGGGCAATAAATAAATGCATTTCTTATAATTTCAATAGTTATCTTATTTTTCATAATATATTTAGTTGACATAATTATACATTTAAGTTAAAATACATTCATGAACATGAACATTTTCAGTATTACTGTAATAAAAGATGTTTCCAAAGCCATATATTTACGTAACTGGCACAGAATCGTTATCAGATTGTTTCTAAATTACTCGTATCTTCCTGTTTTATTCTTATTCGGCTGAAGAATTTGTCTAAAAGGTAAAAGGTAAAGGTTATAATTCTATAAAACTTAATATCTGTTTATCCTTCATGCATCGACAATACTAAAAGTTTCACCATTAAAATTATTTGCTTGTTACAATGAAGCTTTTATACAAAAGTTCTGACATTATATAAATTCAACTGTTTACGAAACATAAGGTAAAGAAAGCTTCAAATTCTGTATTCATATCAGAGATTCATAATTTTACTAAATTGTTTCGTCGACTGACATTGCGAAAAAATACGTAACAACTATCATTTGTAGCTGCTATCAGGAGATATTTGCTTATCACAGTAAATAGTAGTTCATTAAAACTTGATTTCGATTAGCATAAATGAATGCTCAATTCAAACAAGCAAAGATAAATCTCATTTTTGAGCGGTATGTTTGGAATTAATGTATTTAGATAAATAGGCTCCGTTCCTTTAACTTCTCAAACAATAAGGACTGCTTTAAAAATCCGAAGAATTTTAATGATTGAATTTTAATGAGGACTCAAATGCAAAAGAGTAGAAATGCAATTAATTTATATGAAAGACCTATGTTTATTTGAAATAACAGTTATGTTTATGAATGTAGTAAAGTGAAATAAGGTAGGTTTTTAAATCAGATGTCGCTGCATTTTTAATAAAATGTTATTTATTTTAAAAGTTCTGCTTTCAAAAATTCTGTTATCTTGTTAAGCTGTTAGAGAATAACTAATTCAAAAAATACAGGAAAGAAAAGTTTTACTATATCTGAAGAGAGATAGCAAACCCTCTCGAAAACTATCGCCAAAATTTGCATAATGAACTTATTCTATCCAAGACTTTTGAAGACTATTGAAAGAAAATGCTGAAATAGAAGTGAGAAACATTGCAGGTTTAAACTGCAACCACTACGAATAAATCTATGTTAAACATCATCTTTCTGTGATGACCACTTTCACAGAAAACCAAAATAATCTGATACCGTAGGCTGTCGTCACTGTCTATACAAAAAAGCGAATAATATAATCCTCCAAAAAATTTATACTGAAAGTATATTTTACTGATACAGCGCAAAATAAGCAATATTTTTTAATGAAGAGAAAACAGAAATCATTAAAAGCAAGACAAAAATCTATAATAAAAATTTTGTTCAACAGTTTAAAAAATTCTCACTACTTAATAAAATAATCATACAATTAAATCTACCTTTTTCTTTTAAATCAGCACTTATTTTACAAAACATATTGAAATTCATAAAATAAATCAAACATTTTATCATTATCAAGTACCTATCTATCAAATGTCAAACCAATGCATTATTTATCAAAAATTGAATAATAATTTATTCAATTTTTTTCTTGTTAAAAACTTTGCATTTTTTATGTTCATTTTATTTTATCAAATTATTGTAATACAGAGTAACCCATAAAAAACAACTAAGCATTACATTTTTTTATGTTCATTTTATTTTATCAAATCATAGTAATACACTGTTTTCAAGGAAAAAGCAATTATGCATTTAAAACCAATATAGTGCTTCCTGATAGTAATTTACATAAATAACAGTGATAAAGCATTTAAAAATACCATTTAAAACGTTACATGTTTTTAATGCTATATAATACAGCTAGTATGTTTTAATATTATACTACCAATCATTTAAAGAGAGTTTTTAAGAACGTTTGTACTATTAAATTCAGAAATGACAGATTTTCAAACGCTTTATGCTTTATATATCGATTATAGAATAATCACTCGCATATACGTGTAGTGCATGAGTAACATTTCAAATTGCTATAAAAAATCGGTTATAGGAAATTACGTTAGTGGAAAATGGCATTTACACGTCTTTATGCCATATATTAAAAGCAACTCAATCATAGAGATGCCTTAATGCCATGAACGTCTTTTAGATCTCATATGCCATTTATTAGAGGTTCCCGATATCCCATTTCAATCATTCTCAGTTCAGACTTTCTGGAAGCGTTAATCGTGCCACTTCAAGCTTTTCTTTTTTAAAGTCCTACTATTAGCTCACACTCTCCCTATATCTTGTTCAAATTTTCAGTGGTTAATAATTCATCCACTCAAGTTCAAACACATTTTTTTTTACAATTACACTGGATGACACTTGATCTTAATAGAGTTTTTTCACATATTAAAGTAAATTCATACTTATTTATTCCTGTTTATCGGAACTAAAGATATGCTGTTATTATTAAATATATTATAAGACGTACAAATAATGACCGTTTATTAGGAATTTTCAAGTGCCGTAAAAATTAATTTTACAACACCTTATAAATAATAGTACATGACTGTGATAAACGGGATTGTAATATTTAACAAAAATAAGTGGCAACAGTAAGACAAAGTTCTAAATATTTTTAAAGTGTATGGAATTTAAGAATAGTAGTTTTACAGAGTTAAATAAAGCGGATGCAATGTCCCATTATGTAGCGAAAATACTCCCCATATTTCTAGGATAACGTGATAATAGTATATGTTTAAAATATAACCCTTTAAAATCTCCCTTACTTGACAAACGAAGAAAGCGAAAAAAAAATTCAACACAACGAAGCGAAGATTAGAGAAAGATAAACATAAGCGCCAAGAAAAGCTTCCTACGAAACATCTTCGCCAACAGGTCAAGCATATGTCGCTTTGAGTCGTGTGAAATCATTCGGTAGAATATTAATTGAAAAACTGGACTGCTCGAAACTCACTAGAAAGGTTCTTTGCAATAATGAAGCATTACAAGAGATGGATAGAATCAGAAATTATAGACCACCATCAGCTTCATAAATTAGAAATGAGAAAATGTTAATAAAAAGTAACTAAAATAAAATTTTTCTTTGTTAACCTAAGTAGGAATTAGACTAAGTAGGAATTTTTTTATATTACTTGTTTCTTCTGAACATGTTCGGGCTGAGAATATAAAAAATCACGCGGTTTCCAGCCTTTCTGTCTATCCCTTTTACAGAGAGTGTTTATATGTTTTTAGAACGATTTTGATAAAACAAAATTTTGATGGAAGGAATAAAAACTTCTGGCTACAGAATATAACTATTAACTCTTATTCCCATTAAAATACTTATAACAGTTAATTCTCATTTCTGCGTTAAAGTACAACAAATTTTTTACGGTATAGTTTCTAAAGATGATGAGTTTGAGTTGCATGATGGAGTATGACTAACAAATTTCTAATACTCATTCCTCGACTGAAGAAAAAAAAAGACACCATGGGTGTAATCGAACGGAAACTTTTTTAGAAGTAATTTCGAAGTATCCATTATGGAGAATTTACTAACATGAAAAATCTGGTAGCCATTTACAACTGAAATAATAAAATAAATCTTCGAAGTTTTATTACAACTCCTTCACGCTCGATTCGGCGATAATGGTCCACGGCTCAAACGATATGAAGTTATACAAGGCACGAAATAAATCACAGTGGCGTTGCAAAACAGATCGAGATCGAAAATTTAAGTGAAGTTTTTTTTTTTTTTTTTTGCCTCCGTAATAATTGATTGAAAGCATCGTGAATTACACTTTTCTTCTCTGATTTTCCAAAGAATTTGTGTCTAATATATGAACTAATAGATTTTGGCATTGACGTCAAAACGGAATAATTTCGGAAAGCAAATATTTGTTAAAGTGAAATGTTTTTTTCAAAATTATCTTTCAAAAATAATTAACCAAGTAAATACAATTAATAAAATTAATGTTTATTTCAGGAAAATAATTTTGCCCTGAAATTACCGAGCAGCACAGACAAATAATGTAATATAAACTAACATAATTCGGTATTTCAACAGCATATAATTAAAGCACTTAAAATGCAATTTGTTTCTCGATAAATTAATTCAGCATTTATTCTTAAATAGGCATTTCTTTTTGCTTTCTAATGGCGATACAGAGAACCTGCAAGAAGTAGGGGACCAAATATTAAGGGACATTGAATATTCGAGGTGATATGGTAAGATCTATATTGTAAAACTTAAAACCTTAGACTCATGCTGTATGAAAAATAGTCTAGTTAATACGGTACTAGAACACATTTAAGCTTCCGTTCATACTTTTCTGAATTCAGTTTTATTTAAAAATATACGAAAAACACACACCATACTTATTTTTGGCTTAGATCATTAACATATAACATGCATTTTGAAAAATAAACCTATGCTCTTGCAAATGAATTTTAATATGACTGATATGTCTTACATGAATAAAAAGGTAAAAATACAAAAGGAACAAAAAGTCATTTTGTACCATATTTCATCATTCTGATCGATCTTAACATGATCTACTAAATGCATGCAGCGATTTCAGAAGCATGTAATATCTAATATTTGATATAATTATGCATTTACATCATCGAAAAATTTATCATCTTAATTACTATGTACAGGACTAATATTCAAGCCGAAAATAAAGTTAATTAAGCGTCCAGGGACAGCGAAAATTTTAAACAGAATTTAGTTTAAATAAATCAGAACTCACTGGATGTGCTTAAGAAACTCTGCAGATTAAAAACATGGTGGCATTACAAATCTTCTACTTGTTGCAAAAATTAAAATGACGTTAATTAAAAACCGCAGGCAACTAATGGCAGATGATATTCAATTTCTGGGTAAATAAATAAGAGTCAATATCCCAGAAGGCTTCAGATAATTAATTAAATTTTTGAGTTCCAAGAAAAATCTGTCAAAAGCGGGAAATGCACGTGATTTACAGTTCTTTAAAGAAAAAACATACATTGCATTGGCTAGAATTTATTATTACTATCCACGCTTCGATCTCTAGATTTAAATTCGGGATGTCATTTCTTTTGGAAATATGCTCTAAATAGAAAATGAAATATATTAATCATATAAAGTGTTTTGCATAAAAAGGCTTGAAAAATGTTTTAATTTTTGAAAAGCAAAAAAACAGTCTAGGAAGGCACGGTGAAATTACATCGATACAAGTAGATATAAAATAAGCTACGACTACCAAAAGCGAACGGATCTCTCAAAATTAGTAAAAATAATTAAATCTCAAGAATATTACAGTCAAAATATAATATGGAATTTAAGGAATTTTTAAATGATTTTAAGCGTGTCGGTATAGTAAGCTTTAATCTATATATATAAAGAAGAATGTCAGTTTGTGTGTTTGTTCGCTATACAATCAAAACTACTATAGCTATCGTCACCAAACTTTCTACAGTTCTTTTCTGGATCTTGGGAAAGGACGACGTGCACATTTTTCCAAAAAAAAAATCAATATACATATATTTTACGCGAATTTAACGAACTTCTGATTAAACACTCAGCGATTTGAAAGCTTTGCATTGCCACTCTGCAAAAGCGTAAGAAATATATTGTTACGGATTTCGTATTTATTTAGCTATTTATTTAGAATTCTAATTAAAATTGCTTTATTTTTCTCATGCAACGCAGACGACTTTTGAAGAGAAAGCTACGCCGGAAAAGTAAAAATAAAAGAGCGCGTGCGTTTAATATTTAATAAATAAATATCTCGTAAATACTGTTGCTATCCATAAATACCGAGAAAGATCGAGGTTTTACCAGAATATTCTACTAAATAATTAAAACGCTTATAAAAGCCGAATTAAAACACCTCATCTCAGTTGTAGCTAAGGTTTTTCTGCCTTTAGCAAATCTGCGTGCATGATTTATAGAATTATCAACAATTTAAGTTGTTTAAGTGCGGCTAAGCCTAATCATTTTTCCCATGGCAGCCATATTTGTTTACATTTGCAACATTTTTGCAGAATAGTGGATTTGTTGCCAATCTAGAGAAACTAAGCTTCGCATAAAAAAAGTAACGCCTTCTTTTATTATTGAGAATTAAATCATGCTTATTCCATTCTGGAATTTATTCGAGGGAATAAGTGTTTAAGATTTACTTCATAATTTTCAATATAGATATTTTGAATTTTTATGTATTTTTGCGTTTTCGCGAAGTGAGAACTGAATCTATTGAGTGAGAAATACTGAATTGTCTACGAAAAACTGTTTTTTTATTTGTTTTGTTTAATTTCTTTTACACATCGTTTTTGATTTATTATAGGTTTTGAATAGAACATGTGGCAACGATTAGATAGTTCCCCAGATGATATACCTAATTTTTGTGCACTCTGAATTATAAAATGAATGAGATGTAACGATGTCAAGTGAACCTACCGCCAGAGGGTCGCTATGACAAACAAATATAGTCAATTTTAAAGAGTGCATTTATTCTGTTTTGGTTTTATGCGTTATCGATGAAGTAGATTTAATTCAATCCAATAAGTTTAAATGAAATGCAAGGAAAAAATGCGTATAATTTAATATTCCGTACAAGGAAGTCATGTGGTTTACACATCAGATTTGTTTCTTAAAATTTTATTATTGTCACTGAAACTTGTTACATAATACGAAAGCTGTTGATCCCTACTTTTTGATTTTTCATTACCACAAAAAATGCGCCTACTCTGCATCTTTCACCTAATTGTCCACTTAACAGAAGAAATGTAAAAACTTTCCATCGCCTAGTCATAGCGAAGAGATATTTATAACTAGAAATTACGTAATAATTCTTCCTATACCGATAGGAAAAGCGAAGTATTTCGATAGTGTGATGGAGTGGGAAAGAATCTTAAAATAAGAGATGGTGAAGTTTTATCAATAAATAAGTAAATAAATGACACTTCCATTCATGTACGTTTAATGAACATTTGAGCATTAAAAGAATGGAAATTTACAAAGTTTAGTAATATTCGCTACATTACAAACTACATTATTTTTATCACTATTATTGAAATGAAATGCTCTTGGCAATGAGAGGACTTCGGAAGTTTTGCGAAATTTCATATTAAAGTGATCATCAACTCAAAATCACCTCATAGCAGGTTTTTTACTAGGTATTTAATGGATTTATTTACAGTTGTTTTAAGCACCTTTACTTTTTTCTTAATTATATGTCTAGGTAACAAGTCGAAGCATTGTCATTGTTAGTTATTCGTCATTGATTCCATGAGATTTAACCTTTTATGTCATTTTGTAACTACCATAGTTTTCTCCCATATAAACGATTGGAAGGCAGCTCCATTAGTACCTTAAAGAACGCTTTTATTTTGTAATTTCAGAAGAGTATCAAACGTGATTTTATGGTCCTATTTCGCAAGAAAAAAATTTTCCCAACATTATTAAATGCGTAAAAATCCATTTTCTTAGCTTGAACACAAATAACGTACATACGGCTTAACATGAATCAAGGCAACTTAAGTCAGAACATTACTGTGTAAAATAAATCCGAGTTATCACTGAATACAGTAACAATACTGGAAAAGGCACCAACAGGATGCTAAATCTTTGTCATGAAAGTTTATTAGTAATGAAATGAATCGTTAAAGAATTAAAAAAAATAAATATCTGGTCTAGGATACAAAATTAGTGGAAAATTGTCTTAAACAGGTTAATTACACAGTCTTCGAATGATGTCGGGGCCGTTTAATTAATGTTTAAAATGTAAAGGGTGTTTTCTTAAATGTCCGATTTAATGCCCTTTTTATTCTTTGGACTATAAGTTGGAGCGTGATTTCCATGATGGAAGATTTTTTTTCATAAAATTTCCAGGTATTGATTTCCATTCCCCTTTCTCTACTATCTAGAATCCATCAGTCGTGCTGAGTTTGCGCTTAGAAAGCAGC
>KK116925.1:87236-142268 GCA_000611955.2 Stegodyphus mimosarum
AAATCAGAGGCAAGACAGTCTGTAGCTAAAACATCAGGGGACTTCGCAGTAATACGTTGAAAAAGGAATATATCCAATACTTAGTCTATTTCTCTTAAATAGCCGAGTTTTTTTTATAGCATTTGAGACAATATAATTGCGTTTTTCCGAGTGGAAACACATTTTTTTTATATCGCCGAGCACTCTGATTAAATTTGAAACACATTGTTGCGTGTGTACGGGATCGTAATGGATTAAACGCAACAGTCGTTAAAAAGTTAACAAAATTTACTCTTTTCACAAGAAATAAAACAAAACACTGAAATGTTTCCTCAGAGATATTCGAACAATATCACAATATCTCAAACGTTAAACAGAATTCAATTCCAAACAGATAATGTTAATCCAATCTCAGAGCGAATTCGCTACAATCAATCACAGCATTAAGGAAACAAACAGTACGCTTAAAACAGCTACAACTGAGACGAGGCGTTTTAATTCGGCTTTTACAAGCTTTTCAATTGTTTACTAGAATATTCTGGTAAAACTTCGATTTTTCTCGATATTTGTGGATGGCAACAGTAATTACGAGATATTAATTTATTAAATATTAAATGCAAGCGCTCGTTCATTTTTACTTTTCCGACGTAGCTTTATCTTCGTTGCGTTGCTTTCGTTCGTTCGTCTGCTTTGCATGGGAAAAATAAAGCAAATTTAATTACAATTCTAAATAAATAGCCAAATAAATACGAAATCCGTAACACTGCGCCCTTTCCAAGGACTGCACGTCCCGGGCATTACAATTCCTGGACAGCAAGACAAACTTACAACTAAGGCATCAATGCAATAACAAGCATTACATTACAATAATAAAATAAACAATAATTGCAATAAGTAACTTCCAGCAAATCTCATACACCAAATGGAAATCAAATACTATCAAATATAAACTATAAATCAAGTACTGCAAATGCTATCAAATACTATCAAATACTAAATTCAAAAAGGGCCATGGTCTTATACTATTTGCAATTATATACACTACGTACTATGGCCACAGTAATGAGCTAACCTGTCGTAATGGACGACTTAGAGTTCGATGACTTACGGATCCGAACCACGACGTCGTTCAGCCTGTTTAGGACTGTGTATGGACCATCTCAAGGTGATTGTAGTTTCGGAGAAAGTCCTTTTCGACGAGTCGGATTCCACAACTACACCTTGTTTCCTTCGTTGAAATTATGTTCTGTAGCTCTGGTATCGTATCGGGTCTTTATCTTCTCCGTCGCCAAGTTGACTCGCTCTCGTGTAAAGTTCTGCATCACTTCAAACCGGGCCTGGAGATCTTGAATGTATTCCTCAGGCGATGAAGGCGCATCCGGATGGCAACCACACAAAAGATCACATGGCAGACGAAGGTGAGGACCGAAGAGCATCTGAGTTGGGGAATAACCAGTAGTATCGTGAACAGTACTGCGGTAAGCCAGTAGAAACAGAGGTAACTTCTTGTCCCAGTCCTGTTGGTTTCTAAAAACCACTAATAAGAAATTATGAAGAATGGTTCGGTTAAAGCACTCTACCAACGCGTCCGACTGGGGATGTAAAGGCGTCGTTTGGGTTTTGTCAATGCCGAGTAGCTTGCAGAGTTCTTTGATTGCAGCCGAGGTAAAATTCCTTCCCTGATCGGAATGAAACTGACGAGGCACTACGAACCTGGAAATATAATGCTGTATCATGATCTCTGCTACTGTGACAGCCTCTTGATCAGGAATAGGATAGGCTTCAGGCCACTTGGTGAAGTAATCAATGGCAACGAGGATGTATTTGTTGCCATCAGCAGTTAAAAGAGAATGTATTTGTTGCTATCAGTTCGTGGTAGAGGTCCTAAGATGTCAAAGGCGATACCTTCAAAAGGTGATTCTACATTGTAACATTGCAGCATCTATAGGCTGCGTTTCTTCGGTCCTTTCCGACCTGCACTGGCATCGCAAGATCGGCACCGTTTTTGCACGTCATCCCTTGCATTATTCCAGTAGAAGCACTTTGCAAGGTCTCTGCTCTCGAACTCTCTGCAAGGTCTTCATTATTCTGAAGTGGCCTCCTGTAGGGCTGCCAAGTAGTTCTTTAAGGAAATCGGAATCTTGGGAGAAGCAGCTGCCATCGGAATGTCTTTCCATCATCCGATTCGAATTCCCGGTACAAGACGCCGTTTTGAACGTGGAGTGAGTCCCAGAGAGACCAATATTGCTTTGTCGTTGGACTATAGCTCGAAATGTCCTGTCAGGTAGTTTTTCTGTTTGAGGTCTCCATTAAATCAATTATACGTTTAACTTCCCGATGTTCCAGATGGTCTTTCCTGACTTCTTTGCCACTTCATGGGCCTGGATCAGTCGGTGTTGATGCTGTAATTTGTCGTGAGACTGGATTCAGCAGCTGGTATTTAGCTTCGACCCTGGAAGAATATCGGCAGTTTTCTGGGCAAGGTCTTCTAGACAAGGCGTCTACGTTTCCATGTCATGATCCCTTTCGACGACGGATAGCGATGTCATATTCTTGGAGTCTCTGTATCCATCTGGCAATTTGTCCTTCAGGATTCTTGAAATTTAAAAGCCAGGCCAATGCTGCATGATCAGTGCGAAGCAGGAGTTTTCTGCTGGACAGATAATAATGAACTACGGAAACTGAATTCTAACTGAATACTAAACTGAATTCTACGGATTTGACTATGGCGAGCAACTTTTTCCTGGTGACACAATAATTCCTCTCCGGTTTAGACAGACACCTGCTCCAGTAAGCCACTACACGTTCTTGTTCCTCTATTTCTTGGTACAAAACAGCACCGACACTTTCTGTCACGTTTGTTTACAAATAACTCAGTTCCCATGAGCGCCCTCCGGCGGAAAAAGACAAAACGTAGTTAGTTGTACGTGTGACGCGTCTAATATAAGTTGAATCGATAGACCGTCTCCGTATACATTTGAAACATAATGCTTGTAATGATTGTAACCTGTAAATATTATGTAAATATCTTTCACACGCTAATTAAAATTTCTGAAAAAATTCATAGTAGTGTTCCGCAGTGATTAGAAGTTCAGCTTAGACTAACGGAAATAGAAAGGAAGACAAGCAGTTCCAAGGCAGCCCTTTAGAAGGTAACTGATTTTTCACTTATCTACTTATTGATCTAAAATTTTAATACCGAAAAGTTGATAAATTTTTAAAACTTTCATTACTCGCGTCCGTGTCGAGAATAAATGGTCTGTCGAGCTGGGGATACGTCAGGATTGGAGCAGATGTTAAAGCTTCCTTCAGGTTCTTAAATGCATCCTCGCATTCCTTTGTCCACACGAACTTTTGCTTGCTCTCTGTCACCTTGTGAAGGGGTCTTGAGATGGAAGAAAAATCCTTCACCAATCTCCTATAGTAGGTGCAAAGTCCTAGAAAGCATCTCAGCTAGTGGACATTTTCAGGACATCTCCAGTCTTTAACTGTTAACACTTTTTCAGGATCCGCGCGCACACCTTCAGCAGAGATGACATGTCCGAGGTAAGTCACTTCCTGTCTGAATAATTTGCATTTAGCGGAGCTGAACTGCAGATTGGCTTCTTTCAGTTTCTGAAGCACTTTTCTAAGATTTCCAGATGTTCTCCGAAATTCTTGCCGACGATGATAATGTCATCCAGGTATATCAGACAGGCTTCGTAGGAAAAACCTTTTAAAACACTCTCCATTAGACATTCGAATGTAGCCGGCGCATTATATAGTCCAAACGGCATCACCTTGAACTAACAAAGTCCTTGTTCAGTAGTAAATGCCGTCTTTTCTCGGTCATCAGGATGTATTTCTACCTGCCAATATCCCCTCTTTAAAAAGCGTCGAGAACCCCTTGCTTCCAGAAAGAGAGTCCAGAATGTCGTCAATTCTAGGAAGAGGGTAACTGTCTTTTTTCGTAACCTCGTTCAACCGGCGATAATCAACGCAAATTCTGGTTGACCCGTCTTTCTTCTTCACTAGGACGATGGGAGATGCCCATGGACTTTCTGAAGGCTCGATGATATCGCTTTCTTGCATGTCCTTTAGAAGTGTTCGTACCTCTTCCTGTTTAGCAATCGGTAGACGTCTTTGGCGTTGCTTGACTGGTGGATGATCATCGATATCGATGCTATGTTGTGTCAAACTGGTTCGACCCACATCAGAAGACGAGTTGGAAAGAACATCTTGAACATCCAGGAGAAAACATCTTGAAGATCTTGAATGACCCGTTCGGCAGCATTCCTCTCTTTATCGTTTAATTGCGCATCCTGAAGTAACTCCGATGTAATGCTTTCTGAAGACACGGATTCTAGAGCGTTAATGTTTCGTTTAAAGCTGATCACTGGAGTACCTGCTGCCACCTCTTCACTTTTCTTAATAACACTCGCCTTCTCAGTTACGTTAACAACTCTCACCGGGATAACGTTTCGCGATAGGTCGACGAGTGCAGAGGCTATGAGTACTCCTTTTGGGCTATTACATTTCTTGCGATATTCTATGACGCCGTAGCGGAAATTTCTATTTTCGGCTACGGATTCAGGAAGTAAAAATTCTGTTCTTGCTGGTATTGTGATATTGTCTTGTGCTATGATTTTGTGGACAGATTTAACTCGTTCATCATTAATTCCGAATAAGGCTATATCCTCAGAGGTAGAACGCAGTTCGATTTTTGAAGGAAAAGCTATGTCAGAAAAGTAAAAATAAGAGAGCGCTTGTATTTAATATTTAATAAATAAATATCTCGTAATTGCTGTTGCCATCCACAAATATCGGGAAAAATCGAGATGTTACCAGAATATTCTAGTAAATAATTAAAAGGCTTATAAAAGCCGAATTAAAACACATCATCTGATTTTTAGCTGTTTTAAGCGAACTGTTTGTTTACTTAATGCTGTGATTGATTGTAGCGAATTCGCTGTGACATTGGATTAACTTTATCTGTTTTGAAATGAATTCTGTTTAACGTTTGAGATATTGTACGTATATCTCTGAAGAAATATTTGAGTATTTTGCTTTATTTCTTGTGAAAAAAATAAATTTTATTAACTTTTTAACGACTTGTGCATTCAACCCATTACGAACCCGTACGTATGCAACAATTATTGGTGTCAGGAGTGGGATTTTTTTAATGCCAATAACACGAGCGATGGAAGAACAGTTAAGGCAATTTATGGCAGTCTTTGCTGCATTTAAAGAAGAAACTAAAGCCGGCCAAGATTCCATTAAAGAGGAGATGAAAGCTGGTCAATATTCTGTTTAAGTAGAGATGAGAGCCGTTCAAGAAAAGTATCTGTTAAAGAAGAGATGAAGGGTGTTCAAGAAAAGATTGAAGCAAGTCAAGAGGAAATGAAAAGAGAAATTGCCTGCGTAATAGAAAAGAAATTCGAGGTTATGGAAGAAAGAATAAACTCGATCGAAAATAGAGTTGGAGAAATTCAAGAAAAAGTTTCTGCGGTGGAGCAACAAATTCAGGAAAGAGTTTCTGCTACTGTCGCCAAAGAAGTTGACACCTTAAAGAACTGCATAGCGACAGAAGGAAGTTATAGAGATGGCTTTAAATTTTTACCGATGCCTGCTCGTCCCTCACTACGTATGATGGGAAGACCTCTTGGCAATTTTATAAAATACAATTTTCTGTAGTTGAGGATGCGAATGGATGGGATTCCTAAACTAAGGCCTGTCATCTTGCCGCTTCTCTGAGAGCTGACGCACCGGATATCCTTCAGACTCTTTCCGAAAACAAAAGACTAGATTTCGAAGCTCTGTCCGCCGCATTGGAGCTGCGTTTTGGAGAGAAGTGTTTAAAAGGTTACAGCAGGCTTCAATTAAAATCCCGTCAACAGAAGCCTACGGAAACACTCCAGGAGCTCGCCACGGATGTTGAAAGGCTGTCTCACCTCGCCTTTTCGGAGTGCCCGACAGAAACAAGGGAAATCCTGTAGCTGCAGTACTTTATCGACGGCATCCGGGATCTTGAAATACAGAAAGCTCTGCGAATGGCAGATGTCAAGGACTTGAAAAGCGCTCTAGTGTACGCCACGAAATTTAAGGCAGCACAGGAAGCCACTCGTAGAGACCGCCACCCAATCAGAGCTGCTTACATACAAGAACCAGTGCATCAAATGACTGCTCATCTAGATGATTTAACCAGAAAAGTGAATGCCTTGCAACGGTATATTAGTGATAAGAAACCGACCGTAAAGTGCTGGAACTGCGGTGCTTTAGGTCACATGCGAAGGGACTGCCGTGCTTTAGGTCACATGCGAAGGAACTGCCGAACACTTCGGAGTACGGAAAATAAGACGGACAATATAAACAGACAATTAAATGCCATGTAATAGAAAAGGAGTGACAATAAACTAAAGTGCTGGAACTGCGGATCTGAAGGCCATGTACAAAAGAACTGCAGAACACCCCGGGATACGGAAAATAAGATCATTTCCCAGGAACGACGCAGGAGGCATATTAATGACCATATCGAGAAACGGAGGTTGCCAGAGAGTGAAAAACCCTATTTTAAAGCGCTCAAGATTTCTGCTGTGAGTGGCAACAGTAATAGATTATCCATTAATGGACATATCGATGGAGTTCCTTGCAATATGATCATTGATACAGGAGCTAATGTTACAATCATTCGCATGGATTTAGTTCAACAATTTAAGGACAAACTGATTTGGACGCCATCCTGAGTTACCCTCCATCGCGTCCGGCAAGAAAATTGACATAGAGGGAAAGTTGAACGTGGACATTACCTTTGGATGAGCCACCTACTATCACACAGCATATGTGGCGGATATTACAGATCCTTACATACTACGATTGGACTTTTTAAGGAAATACAATTCTTCCTTAGACTTCAAAAACAACAAACTGCTTTCAGCATCTAAGGACATGAATATCGATCTTCAGAAGGGATCCTCAGCTGGAAACGCCGACGTCACGTCTGAAAGACCCTGCTCAGAAAGTTGCCGAAATTATACTAGGGTCGACGAGAAACCCAAGACTACCAGCAATTCTCCATCCCAGATGCTCATCGGTCGTGATCTTCGTCCGCCTAGTGATATCCTGTTTGGTCGCCCTCCGGATGAGGAATACGTCCAAGATCTCCAGACCCGGTTTGAAGTGATGCATAATTTTGCGCGACAGCGAGTCAACATGACGAAAAGGAAGATGAAGACCCGGTACGACACGAGAGCTACTGAACATCGATTCAACGGAGGAGACAAAGTGTGGTTGTGGAATCCGACTCCACGAAATAAACTCTGTCCGAAACTACAGTCACCTTGGAATGTTCTGTACACAGTCTTTAACAGGCTGAACGACGTCGTGGTTCGGATCCGTAAGTCATCGAAGTCTAAGCCTAAACTTGTCCATTACGACAGGTTAGCTCATTACTACGGCCATAGTACGTAGTGTATATAATTGTAAATAGCAATGTAAATAATATGAGACCATGGTCCTTTTTGTATTTAGCATTTGATTTGTATTTAGTATTTGATAGTATTTTATTTTCTGAAAATTACTTATTGCAATTATTGTTTATTTTGTTAAGGTTACTTATCGCAATTATTGTTTTATTGTAATATAATGTTTATTATTGCATTGATGCTTTAGTTGTAAGTTTGGCTTCCAGTCCAGGGATTGTACTGCCCGAGACGTGCAGTTCTTGGGAAGGAGGCAGTGTCACGGATTTCGTATTTATTTAGCTATTTATTTAGAATCGTAATTAAAATTGCTCTATTTTCCCATGCAAAGCGGGTGAGTTTTGAAGGACAAGCTACGTCGGAAAAGAAAAAATGAGAGAGAGCTTGCCTTTAATATTCAACAAATTAATATTTCCTAATTACTGTTACTATCCACAAATATCGAGAAAAATCGAGGTTTTACCAGAATATTCTAGTAAATAATTAAAAAGCCTATAAAAGCCGAATTAAAACATCTCATCTGAGTTGTAGCTATTTTAAGCGAACTGTTTTGTTTACTTAATGCTGTGATTGATTGTAGCAAATTCGCTGTGAGATTGGATTAACTTTATCTGTTTTGAATTGAATTCTGTTCAACGTTTGAGATATTGTGATATTGCACGAATATCTCGAAGGAAATATTTCAGTATTTTGGTTTATTTCTTGTGAAAAGAATAAATTGTATTAACTTTTTAACGACTTGTGCATTCAATCCATTACGAACCGGTACGCACGCAACAATATATTTATATACTTTTGGTGTGGCCGACTGCAACCAAAATAGGAGATGCACATCTACATGTTATATATACAGTACATGTTACTTACAGCAGTCCTATATACAAAATTTCAACGTCCTGAGGCTACTCCGTTTTTGAGTTATGCGAGATACATACATACGTACGTACATACGCACGCACAGACGCCACGAAAAAATCTCTTGAGAATCCATTTTAACTCAGTTTTATAATTTTTTTTGGGGGGGAGTCCTTTATTCTGTCCGACGTTCGGATGTCACGCAAAAACATCGTTATATTGCATTCGATAGCGGTCAAAATGGATATTTTCGTTGAAATATGATACCCGAAATTTTTCTCGATTACAGTAGCTTTTATTTATTACTTTGCTTCGTATAAGGAACTAAAAAAGGATTGATTAAAGACTTTAGCTAAACTTGGATACAACATGAGAGTTATGGAAAACGTAAGACTGCCACATTAGTCAGCCAATAAATTGCGACAATGCCAAAAGTTTCATCATAGTAATTGCATAATAGTATTATATTACCACAGCTTAAATACATTTCCTATGAAGCTGCATTTATTACTTTTAGAAAGGTAGATTTACTATCGTACCTTCAGCATAGAAGATGACGGAAAACAGGAAGGACCTGAAACAAAAAGCGACTGACAAAGAAAAGTTAGTACATAGCTTTATCTCCATATAGAGGCTATTATAAGTTCCTGAGCTACATAAACTATGTGTTTATCTTCCTGCCATTCAAACGCAGCTCTAGAAGTCGAATAAATTCTCTAGTCCCAAGGAAGGTATAAAGGGACTTCAGAAAAAACTTTGTTTCGCGATGGTTTGCATGTATAAAAAACGCAGGAACTACATATGTTATTTATAAAGGATTTAAAAATATATTTTGAATGCTCGACATGACATCGAAAGCAGTTTATTTCGCTTGGTAGAAAAATTCAGGGAACTGAAGGGATTGAATACATTGGGGACTTCGATATTTATGGAAACGTGCAGTAACAAAATCAGCGAGGAAAATAATAGACAATTTCGGGAGAACACATTTTACATACCCTGCAATAACGTTTATAATAGAAAAAGAGAAAATACATCTTTTGAAAATTTTAGTACAGAACTGCTGCGCTCCACTGCACCAAAAACTGAATTTAGAAGGGAATTTTATCCGGTAAAAATAAGTCAACTGAAGACTACTACTCAAGCTGACTTCTAAACTTCTTTCAATCATTCTAAAGACCGTTCTTAATCGGACGAATGCATAAGAGATTCAAAAGAAAATTTAATAAATCAAGTGAAATATCAGAAAATACTCGTAAACCTGAATATTATTTACACACATATACAGTTTCCCTCTTTTCATATAATAACATACACCATTTTACAGTTTCTACAAAATCGTTGAACTCTGAAGATTAAATTAGAATGCTACAAGGATAAGTTACTTTTAGTTGACTAACATTCACATTTTTATGATTCTGCAATTAATCTTTTCGTTTCTTGAGTCAAGAAGGATCAACTTTGCTTATGTTCCCTTAGCAAAGTGAACGATTGAGATGAAGTTCTTACGCGTGAGAAAATACCTTTAACTGAATGAGAGATCTACATGAAAAGGAAGATTAGTTCAATTCGGAAAAGGCGTGATTCAAATTCCGATTGTTTGTTAAATACAGTATCTGCATCATAGTGATTAAAAAGCATCCAGATAATTAATTTGTTGGTGCACAAAGGAGCAATGTTCATTTGAACGCTACTTTGTTATCAGCTGTTAGATACATTTAGATAAACAATAGATCACTGTCGTTCATGCTCCGTTTTGATGAAGTTCGTACATTTAACAGGGATTAGGGTTCAATATTGACTGTAAGCAATTGTTATTTCTTGGATTCATTGCATATTATTTAGTTGTTAATTCAGTAAACTGCTAATATATAAATTTAAGCAAAAGCTTGGCAAACAAATGGTGTTGTTATTTTGAAAAATCTTTTCTACTTTCACTAACGGTTAATTGTTCTTGAAAAGTTATACAAAGCTTCCATAAGAGAAACATAATTGTAACTTAAGCTAAGGGGACATAAGCAAAGTTGAAAACAAAATATTAAAGTTGCAGAAAGTAGTTGAAATTTGAAATAAATGTACCATAGGAAATGATATTTAGCATCGAACAAAAGAAGAGTTTTATTCAAAATGATAAAAATTTTAAGAAGCTTAATTTTTAAATTAAAAAATGAAAAATTAACATGCAAATCCCTTTCTTAAATTATGTTTTGAGATACGAAGAAACAAAACCTCAAAATGAGAAAGAAATTCTTATTACAGTATATATAATGATTCTTTGAAAAGAATGGAACTAATTATATAAACTACAAAAAATTACTTGTGAATAAAACCTTTATGCTTGCGACATGATTCGATCTTTGTTACACTACTGCTTAATTAGTGCCCTACTCGCACTCCGTTGTTTAACTTCATATATCTCAAATGGTGCCGTTAAACTTGGATCATTTACTACCCACCATGTTTCTTTAATTATATAAACATTTCAAAGAGTACTTTCCAAAAGGATTCCTTTTTATATTATCTGAACTACTGCCGTTTTCTAAATAAATTATTATTTTTAAACATATTTTCTTTTATGTTGACTCTAAATAAATGCTTCTCACATTTATTTAAAAAAAATCTTGTGTTTCTCAATATTTTAATCATTTTTCTCAATGCGAACAATTACGTTTATTTAATTAAAATCAATAAGACAAAATAAAAATAGAGTTAAATAATTTACTTTGTTTTTAAAACCATACACTTTCAAGATTTTTTAAATACATTTTGTGCATAACAGAATTTGGCAATCAAAGACAATTAAGCATTTAAGCGCTGAGATTCTATAGTAGATTTTAAACTCTTTTTGGCTAGAAAAGTACAATTAAAGCATTTGCTTTCAATTTATATTCTTAATTTTACTTTTAATATTTTTTTCATTTACTTCTAAAATCTTATGAAACGAAAATCGCAACATAGTACTTAAATGACAACTGATACTCTTTAGTGTACTTGCACACAATCTTTCATTATCGAAAGGTACTTTTGAATGTGCTTATTTGTTTGAGTATGCAAAAGTATACAACAATTATCTACCCAACAGATATCTTCTTGGAGTGCTTGCTAAGGAAACTGGCTCGCATTCTTGTTACAAGTGGGAAAAACAAAAAATCAACCTTTTCACTAGGATTCAAACATAGGCCTTCAGTGTTTTTATCCGTTGATGAATATGAAATTTGAATTTCTTCGTTTGTTTCTTTGAAATTTGAATTTCTTCATCTTTAGTTTCATCGTTCGTTATCTTCCTAAAATAATATTCCACGAATGATGCTGCAATCTGAGTTTTCTTCAAGGAAATCAGTGGTCGACATCATTTTAAGCACTCATTTACTGTTTCTTTAAAATCTGGATAAAAAGCAAACAGTAAGAAGATAAAGCAATTTGAATTTAAAAGTGAAAGAAAGGAACAGTCGCAGAAGAAATATGAACACAACAGGCGTTTCTCCCTGGAAACTTTAAAAAAACTGAAGTATTTCTGCGACGACAAAAATTCTTCTTAAAATCATTTGCTTAGTGGGTAGGGAAAATAAGGAAAGGAATTAAGAATAGATATAGCTGGAAAACGATTATTTCGCAACAAAATACATAATATAAAACGTAATAGAAAGTTCTTTTAATTAAATACAATAACTGTATAAAAAGTTTTTTAAATTACCAATTAAGTATATCAATTTGGCAAATAGATATTGTAGCTTGCTTCAAGCGTATATTTTATTTAAAGGTAAAACAAAATAAAAAAACATTAAGAAGGACGCATACAGCTTTAAATCTCTCAGTTTCTTACATTGATCTATGATGCAGTTTCAGAATTTATAAAATAAAATATTTCCTCCGCAAGATTAGCAGCAATCGTCTGTATGGACTATTTGGAATCTGCTTGGACGTCTAACGTTGTAGTGAAACGTAACGTGATACAGACGTAAAGTCCAGACTACAGAACATTCGAACCTCAAATATCTATCAAAAGAAAATGCATAATTTATAAAACATTACTCCAAATTTAGCAAAACAGTCATCCTTTCAACATGACTCAAAGTTTCACATTTAAGAAGATATCATAACGTACTAATAACTTGCCTGGCCAATTCAATATATTTAGGACAAAGTCTTATTCAGACAACTTAGAAAACAAGTATGATACACATAGTAAATGCAAACGAATCTGGAGACAATACGTAATAACGGTCACATGATCTTTCCATACATTACGCCTCATTATGATATATGCTTCCGATTCGCTACAGCCGGTCAATATTTGATGAATGAGCAACCAACAAAGCAGATGGAATAGTATCTACCATTTAATATGAGCAATATATTAAACTAAACATTACTAACTGTTCATTATTAGCAATATATCAAACTATATGACAGCACAGGAATTTAGCTTCGCTAATTCTTCGCTAGGGATAACACCACCGTACTTAAATTTAAACTAACATATTTCTAACAATATACATACTAGATTTGATTCTTTTAAAACTAATGTACTTCTTTGTACGCAGTAAAGGAAGTAATGTAATTGTGAAAAATTTCCGATATCATATTTAAAGGGAAATATCCACTTCGACCGTTCCCGAATCCATTTGGACGATTTTTTTTGCGTGACGTCTTCTGTATGGACAGATAGAATAAAGGATTCTTTCTTTCAAAACGGATTGTAAAATGGGTTTAAAAAGGGATTTTTTCGTAACACCTGCGCGTACGCACATAGTTATGTATGTATGTATGTATGTATGTATCTCACAAAACTCAAAAACAATTCTAACATCTAATTGTGCATCTCTATACCAAAAGTATATATATATATATATATTCATAGTGAAGAAAATGGACGGAACTTAAATCCAAAAATATATATAAAGGCTAAGCTATTTTTACCTGCGGGTAATGGTTACAAAAACTCAGTAACTTTAATGAAGGATATAAAGTAAAAAACAGAAGTGATTAAAAAAATCTTTAAAACACAGATCAAGAGACTATAAAAATACAAAGTGCAATAAAATTGCCCGAAAAATTCCTCTCTATTGTCTAAACGCTTCAAACAGAGCTTTTTAAGGGAATAGTATTTTGAAGCCTTAAACCAAGTTGATTAATGAGTTTCAAATAGACGTTTGGCTCCTCTGAACCATTTGAGACTTTCTACCGCTTTTTAATTAACTAATCATAATCTTTAAAATGATATTTCGAAAGAGTCTCAAATGCGCTCAGATCTTTCCCCTACATGCATTCGTTCGCATAAATTCGTACTCAAGGAAACAAAATTACTTAAAAATAAACATATATGATACAAATGCTAAATAATAGCATAAACTACTTAAAAATTGTCAAAACTAAATGAAACAAATTGCTAAACAAAATCTAAAAGGATAAAAATGACAAAAAACAAGAACCAAAGAAGTAAAAAGCTTTTAAAACTAGTTATTTGAGTAAAAAGGACAAAATTGTCCACAGTCGATGTACAAGGTACAAAAAAAAGGGCTGGCTCAATTTAACCTACAGATTGATCTTTGTTTTGTGAAAAAATATAAGTAACTGCTAAAAGGTGAATCAAATAAAACTGAATGCTGGAACTACCATTGCGAAAAAGTATGAAAACCTTACAGCTTCCGTAAACTTCTTATTCGTAGAAAAAATCAAATGACTGCCAAAGGCAGTTTAAGAACGCTTGCCAAAAAAAGAGGTTGCCTAAAATTTTCGAACCCGCTTGTGGGTTTACTAGAAAGTAAGAAAAGTTGTTTCAAAACTGGTATTGCAACACAGTGGTTGGCAAATAGAAATGAAAAAAAAAAAAAAAAAAAAAAAACAAGCCCGCGTTTTCTAGGCGTTAGACTATTGTTGGAAATTTGGAAGAAGGGTTGTAAACCGTGCAAACTCTGTAGAAGGTAATGAGTTGAACGAGAAAACAGCGTCTTATTTTCTGGGTTAGGTTTGAAATCTAACCAGTAAAGATGGCAATGTAATCCTACGCAATCTTAAATTTAATTTCTGACTAAAAGTTCAGGAAAACGAAAAAAAGTGTTAAAAAAGACAAATGCCTTCACATAATCGAGTTAGAAATACGTCTTAGAAATCTAAAAAGTCCCTTTTTTCGTTAATGACAAAAAATAAATGCCCGAATTTAATTAAAAGTACGTAAAGTAAGTAAGAAGTCTTACCTTTTCTCTTTGTAAATATGCTAAGTTCATTAAAGCTTAGCATATTTACAAAGAGAAAAGGTAAGACTTTTAATTATATATCCACATTAAATCACTTATCAAAAGTCATCCAACTATTACCTTCTTTTCAGGTTTGGGTAATAATTTTCATATCACTGTAAACAAGTAATTGAAAATAAATGCCAGAT
This sequence comes from Stegodyphus mimosarum, assembly GCA_000611955.2. Taxonomy (NCBI): domain Eukaryota; kingdom Metazoa; phylum Arthropoda; class Arachnida; order Araneae; family Eresidae; genus Stegodyphus; species Stegodyphus mimosarum. The sequence goes on from KK116925.1 coordinate 101,913, forward strand.
TTTTGTAAGGTGTGTGATATTGTGAATTTGGGTATTTAATTTTCTAAGGGAAGAATTATTAAGTTTAGCAATTCTTCTTGAAGGTAATCTGTTTCGTTGCAAACTTTTTTGATTCTGAGAATTTGCGTATTAATAGTATTAATTTTTTTTGGAGATGCTGGAGTTCCAAATGATGAGTTTAATTGTATGAAAATTAAAATCTCTTCTTTTATCATAAATTTTAATTCCTTTGTAGTTTAAAATTTGTAAATCAAGGTAGTTAATATCATTTTGTTGTAGGCTAGTTTTGCAAAGTTTGAACCAAGTAGGATAGATATTTGCTTCTTTTTTATTAAAATTGTTGAATGTAATGATATCATCGACATATCTGTAAATGTTGGAAAAATAAGTACGTTGTTCATTACTACGTGAACACTAAAATTGATATTCTTGTGAGAAGCGGGAAAAAAATTTCAAATTACCGAAGATGAGCTCGATCGCAATGGAATGCCCCGGACTTGTTTAATAAGTGTATTATTAAACTTGATGTAATTATGAAACAAAACACTTTTTAAGTAGATTTTCCATTCTCCTTTGAGACTATTGCAAGAATTTTTGTAAACAAATCTGGTAGAGTGAGCATACTACTGGTGAAGTAGTATAAAGATTTTTACTTATATTTAGTCATAGCTATTAATATTCTTAATATCTAAAGACTGAAGAGCTTCGATGATCGGTTCGTTGTTATTAATAATCCAATTGAAATTGAGGTCTTGAATATTAGTATTATTAATAATGTTGCCAACGTTTAGCAAAACGATTAATTAATTTCCTTCAAAAAATTTTTATACCCTTGGCAATGAATCTGAATTTGACCAGGGTCTTTTGAAATTTAGGTAGTGCGTAACGATTAGAAGATCTGTTGATATCAGTAAAGCATGAAACGCCTACAGAAGTATGAACGTTCTACAGAATACCTAGGTATTTTATAGAATGTCTGGCGTTTTTAGGCAAAGTATGAAATATGAGAATTATTATATACTTTATACGAGATATATATACTTCATATGAAATATGAGAATTATTATATACTGTATACTACGGTTAAGTATTCTACAGAATGACAAATGCTCTTCATGCAAAGTATGAGAAAAAAGGTCATGATGATTAAAAAACATTCATTCCTCAAAAATATAAATATAATTTTGAAAAAATAATGAAATTCCATTAAAAATTTTTATTCTAAATATATAAAGAATAGAAGATGTGTAAAACGAAATTTATGCCTTTCTTATTAAAGAAAACGAAAGTTTCATATAAAAACAAAAAGATTAAAGTTATCCTGTTTGTTGCATCATGATAGGCTTGAATGACATTTTTAATTCCCTTCATAACTTTTTCACACAAAGATATTTCATATTTCGGCATTTTGTTTTACATTTGATGAATTTTTGACCATTTCCATCAGACTTAACAACTGCAACTGACCAGAGAGGAATTTCGTGGTCAGGAATATCTTCATTTCTGAGCATTCTTAATTCTTATAATTGTAAAATGAAATGTGATCGCACATATAATTGTTTTAAAGTTCTTTCAGAAGTTCAAAGTCGGTAGAAAGTATCCTCTGTCATACTCATTACAAATGCTAATATATTGGACGAATTATTATATTACTTTTCCTAGGCATTATAGGTAATATGGAGATATATTTCATACTTTGTCGGTTTCACATTCTATAGAAGATATTCTACAGAATTCTATAAAGTTATATTCTATAGACGACAATCTACAGAATGTCTCGGAAATCTTTAATCCTTTCATACATTACCGGCCAGTTTTCGGCATTCTAATAAGATACCGCTTTTATACAGTGTCGGTAACATCACAATTTGCTGGTAACACCCCCCCTTATCCTGTTTAAAAATTCTTACCCGGACTTCATTTTCGATATCATTAGTCGTAGACATATACTTTCGAATGTCCAAAGTGTTTTCAATGAAGAAAATAGTCATGCTTTGGCAACATCAAATTAAAAAACAATTTCGACAAATAACGAATTCTAACTTTTAATACGGTCTTCCGGTTGCTATACGTATATTTGATAAAGTTATAAGGTATTTCTCCCGCCTTCTTGGCATGCCTTCGTGGTGTAGTGGTCTGCACGCTTGACGCGCATTCGAAAGGTCCGTGGTTCGGGTCCCGGCGATGACATTGCTCATTTTTCATCTTTCCTGCTTTCAAAAAATACCTAATGTCTCTACAAAGTGTATGCTTGTTATGGAAAAATAAAATCCTAAGAAATTTGACTCCCGTACGGAAAATACTGACATAGATTTTAATTTCAAAATTTACAATTTTTGATGTCCTTCTCAACTTGCCTTGACAGATCGGTTAATTAAGCCAGAATAATTCAAGGAAATAAGTTTAAATGAACAGCAGCAAAAAGTGTTTATAATTTAATATGCCGTACTATGATGTCATGTGGTATCCCCATCGGATAATATTAGTAAAATAAAAAAGATCAAAATAGTATTTTCTTATACCTATTTTGCAATATATTTTATAATTATGCTATTTGCAAACTCAGGAAAAAATTAAAATGGTCTACAAGTAATCAGGTCTTCAGCAATCGCAGTTGAAGAAGAAAATTCTATTTAAGCTACAAAATTTTAGTCAACCAAACTCATTCTCGTTGCATAAATTTTTGTTATTTATTTAGCTGCTATAACAAAATACTGCGTATTAAAAATTACACCTAGTTTTTTCCCAAATTTCAAATGCGTTACTTATATGGAGAAAATTCGACAAATGCTGAAGGTTTAAATTTGTTAATGGTCACAGGTCATTAAATAATTTAAACAACGCTATCAGAGATTGAGAATTTCGGTTACTTCACACTAATCAGTTAAAACATACAAAATTCAAACTTCCAAAATTAATACTTTGTAGAAATGTTTCAGCAATTTCTTAACTCAGAGGAGCTTTTCTCAAGAAAAATATAAAATTGTAACATGCAAAATTACGCCTGATAAAAATCATCAAACTTAAAAAAAGAAAACCGCAAAATTTTAAAAACCAATTTACGTCTAATAAAAATAATCAAACTTTTTATGAAATGAAATTATTTTCACCTGTTGAAAAACAAAGGTTAAACATCAGATTCGTAAAGACAGTTGCAACGTTAAACCAGTCGCAACATTTACATGACATGAGCTTTCTCGGAATGAGTTTAAGGAACAGAACGTTATTCGCAGCCTTTTCTTGTTGCTGTTTCTATTAGCGTGTTGCGTATAGCTTAACAGATCTGAAAAAATAAGCAGACAATATTTGTTTTCAAGGGATGGTATAGAAAGAAAAATCGTTATTCATTCCATGAATGCTATAAAAATATGGAATAAACTAAATAATAAGAATGAGGAGGACAATAGGAAGAAGCAGACTTAAGTTTAAAGAAGAAATGAAGGTTAAATTCTGTCTGACAGCCACGAAAAGATTGTCAATCAACTGACAGACAAAAATGATGACTATTTGTCTAAAGGAAGGGATGCCTTTGTAGAGGACTTTTTAACCTGGTCCATATATATGTGGAAAACACGGTAAAAAGCCCGCAGTGTTCGTATTAGATTCGCCCAACTAAGGGCAACCTGCAAGTTAAAGAAGGCACATACGACTTGGCACGGACCATTTTACCTCGTCCCCTCCCCGTATTTGGTTATATCGGTTCGAAACGATATAACCAACAATGAAACTTACTCACATATTTCCAGATTGTAAGACCCATTGTCATTTAAAATGCATTTAGAAAGTCCTCCTACTGCTGTAAACTTCGTAGATACGGTTCACTTGTTATACTATTTTCGTTAGTCAGTTCTTACGTGGACGATCAGTCGCCAACAACAGTAAATTCCAGCCTCAACAGTGAGTTAAAAAGCTAGCTAAGATTATTTCTACTAACTAGGATTTTACACATTAGAAGAATTTGTATTCCAAGAAACTGGAAACTCGAGATTTATATATGCCACCCTCTTAAGTAATCAAACATTACCCATTCTCTTACATTAAACAGATTATAAAATTTCAAACAATCAGTTAAAAAAATTTCCAAGAATATTCAGTACAACCTTCACCGAAAACTCAGCATTTGAAAATTTAAACAGAAATGAAGAAAGTTCTGCAAATAACTCCAGATTTTATTTTGCTTTCATACGTTTGTTCACCGAACAGCTATTAACTTGGGAAGATTTATAGCTTTAAGTTTTGAAGAGTGGAATTAAAGTCTTTGGCACTGTCACGGCGGCCTGAAAATTTCTTGGTTAGAGAATTCACCAGAACAAGAGTGAAATTTTCGCTGGATTCATCAAAATGCCTTAAAAACGGATTTTGAAAACGTTTTCCGAGTAAAATTTTTAAAAATAAAGAAGCAAATTCTATCGAGGTGTTTATTTCTGGGACTTAACAAGATTAAGAAATTTCATCCTAAATTTGTTACGAACTAAAACTTCTATTAAGGGACATTACTTGTCAATAAAGTAGAAATTGCATCTCTTAAATCATCGCGTTATATTCCTAAAATGAAATAACTATCTTACTGTTCAGCCGGTATGTTGTCTAATTTTTCTGCAAAAAGATAAATATCCTGAACTTGGAGTAATAAAGTTCAGTAGTAGCTCCTGACATAATTAGTAAAAAAAATTGAAACAGAAGCTCAAAAATCGCAGAAGCAATTCCCCACTTCCTCTCAAGAGAGATATGGAAATAGTTATGAGAAGATTAAAGAAATTTATGCACCGAATGACCTATAGAAAGATCAGTTTGGAATTGAGTATAATTGAGTATATTTGTTGCACATTTATTCAGTAACAGACATACTACTAACGAATGTTTACGCATAGCGTTCACATAAGAATTGTTACAGAATAATCATTTCGTTAATTTATTACGAAGAAAAACATTGCTAACGCAGTTATGAAAACTATTCCTCGAATAACAGCATTAACGTCATAAGAATAAATTTAGCAATATAGATATAAATTTAAAAAGGATTTGTTTTATACGTAATTCCTTTCATATAAAATGAGTATATTATCCGTTAATAAGAAAAAGCAAATTTGTTTTATAATCTAGAGTTTCAAAAGTTGAAAAAAAATGCAAGAAAGTGCCGGTTCTATTCTGAATAACTTACTTCCAGCAGAAAATCATTAATCGTCTTTAAAAAAAGTTCCGACATTAGTTTGTTTTTGCAGAGCCGATTCCGAACATAATGATGTCGATCAAGAGAAAACAGAGAGAAATAGTTGAATATTCTTGGAAATGATTTGTCTCATAAAGCTCAAGTATTTCTTACAACATGAATTGGAAGTACCCCGTTTCTTGCGAAAGGTACAAAGTAGCTATAGCGATGCATGTTTATAATAAATTGTATTATTTCTGGTCATCAATGTCCCCAAACTCAACGGTAATGATCTCCTTTATGTCTCAAGTGTTCATGGCTTGTTACAAATATATATTTCCTTAAGGGAGGGTTACCCCCCCAAAAAAAAAGTCAAGGAGGATCAGGTGTTCTACTATTGCTGTAACACAGCGATCTCTAACTGGCAGCCTCTGAAGCAATGTTAACGCAGCCCGCAAATATATTTCCCGTAAATTAATCACCATCATTATGACATAAATTACTATGGCAAAAATTGGAAATTTTAAGATTTTAATACTTTTGTGTGCAATTTTAAATCATTTTTATCACTTCCTTCATGGTGCTTCGATTTTTTTGCAAAAGAGTGTATATACGAGTCAGTTTCTCTTAGAAAGTCCTCCACGAAGGGATCCCTCCCCGTAGCTCTCGAGGCTTTGCCGAAATTAAATACATCAAACTAAACTTGATTCAGTGGAAAAAAGCGCATTATTTATGGGATGACCCGATAATAAACACTTTGAAGACGTTTTCTTCAAGAAGTTTAAATATTCGATTCATCTATGTCTTCAACTTTCGGCTGGTTCGCTAAAAACTGTCATATTTAAAAGGATGATCAATAAGGTAAAAAGGTTTCATCCCGAACTGGGAAAAAAAATCGTTTAAAGATTTTCAACACCTCTCCGATTCCTTCGAAACGATGGGAAAAAAAGCGTAATAATGCATATACCAGAAATTTGATGGGCAAAAAGAATCCAAGTTGCCAGTCGATATGGAAGAAGGGTGAAAACGACACAAAATGAAATAAACGTGACATCAAACCAGAGCTGTTACATCAATAAATTCCCGATTCTGACCCGTAATGACGTCTAGCAAGCCGCGAAAAACATTTCGGGAATGTCCCCCTCCATTCCTTTGCAGCTACGGGCGGGTGCAGTATACTGGCTATATGAGCTTACAAATGGGAACGGATAAGGATAGTTGCGGATAAAGTTAAGGCAGTTCAATGAGAGCCCAGAAGAGAAAACTGGGCGCACGAAAAGGAAATATCTTCAGATTCTAGTAACAGCAAATCGATTAAAGAAAACACGCCAGGGGGAAAAATACTATACGACGTAGATTTTTAAATGACGATGAAAATATCTTATTAAGATTACATTTTTCTGTTTTTATTTTTTTAGTGCAAAGGGGCTTTGTCCCTGAAGGACTGTTGTTTTCGTTTTGCGATTTTGCGTCGAAAACGTTAAATGTCGGTTCAGTTTTCAAACTGTTGCCACCAAATTTTGCAACTCTGTGTTATATTTAAAGAAATTAAATAATGAAGAACTTGCATAAATGTATGTATGTTTCTCGCATTGTGATAAAACGACGGTACCTAGAGCCATAGAATTTTGAATGACGTAATCCTACTGCGAATATGGGCATCCGGAAGCCCAAATTTTAAATTTGGAATTTGTTTTATTATCGACTCGCCGCTGAGCGGCCAGCCTTCGTCTGGCTTTTAAGAGTACCGGAAAAATGCCTAAAGAGAACACCAAGCATTAAATTTGAAAACTGTACAGAATTTTACTCTGCAGAACAATTTTATCGAAAAAGAAACAAACAACAACGGAAAAAAAATTCAGTTAAAAATGCATTACATATAAAAAGCATACAATGAAATAAGCAATATCCCTTAATACAAATATTAATTATCTTAATAAATAAATTAATCCATTTCCTGCTGCCTTCTCTAGACAAACGTCCAGTATCCAAGATAAACATTAAATTTAAAAACTGCAGAGAATTATCGCCCTCATTTTTCCGGGTGGCAATAATGCTGATATCAGCAACAATGGCTGCGTGCCATTGTTGCTGATATAATGAGGGAAAATCATCAATTTGATACTATTCATTAAATTTGATACTATTCATTAAAAAAAACTCATTCGAATTTTGAAAAATCGATGTGCACTGGCTCTTGTCTAGATGCAACCTGTGTATCAGATTTCATAGGCCTGAGTCTATTAACTTACATGCAGTACGAACGAAAGACACCTACACACACAGAAAAACTCGTCCTTTTAAATATAAATTAATTAAACAATTTACCTTTGCAAAAAAGAAACAATCTTTCAATTTCTTAAACTGTTCAATAGAGTGAAATCTAGCCTTGTTTATAGCCCATTATGTCTTAAAATGACGCGATTTCGTCAGAAAACATAAAATTTAAAAAAAAAAAATCTATTTCAAATTTCGAAAAACTCGCTTCGAAATGCACTGGCTCATGCAAAAAAATCATTCAAAACTTTTCAATATCTTACAAACAGTGAAATAAGCAAAAAATAACATGAAAGAAACTCAACAAACAAAACATTTCGTGCAGAATTTTACTCTGCAGAACAACTTTATCAAAAATGAAATCAATAAAAATGTATTATATATATAAAAAATGACAATGAAATATGCAGTATCCCTTAATACAAATATTACTTATCCTAATAAATAAATTAACCAACTTCCCTTTGCAAAATCTTAAGAACTCAAATGGTATAAACAGATTAAGAACTTAAACAGATTCAAAAATATCATGCAAAACTTTTTTATAATTAAAATTGGTGAATCTTCGGATTATGGTAACTTGGCAACTTGGCGAAAATTTAGCGACCAACCCTGCTACAGCAACCTACGAGTTATTTTTTTGGACGTCATTTTGTTTTCACGATGTTTTTTTTACTCAACATTTTTTACAACAATCTGCTACCCGAATTATGCTTATGCTAGAATTTTTATGGAATAAAAGTGATTAATCATGACGAAGATTAGTTGCGAAACTGTTTCTATTTTCCGGAAAGTAGTGGAACAAACGTGCACAGAAATTTGTTTTTAGAGGGCAAATTTATTTATGAAACATGTAAATAATTTTTTTCATAAATTAGAAAAATGTTCACAAAAATGCAGGAAAATTTTGTGAATCTTTGAAGTAGGTAAAAAGGACATATATGAAATTACCTGATCGTTAAAAAGTATGTATACTATGCAAGCTTTTATATGTTCAGCTTGCATATATCCTTTCCAAGGATGAACATTTGCATGTATAAAATAAATAAAATATGCAAGAAATTACATTACTTTTCTTTTCCCTCTAAATTATCTATTATAAAAGTCACCTGCGTATTTAAAGGCAAACATTAAAAATGATCCTAGCCTTAAAAATTAAAAATAGTATCGCCTTACCAAAATGTCGCCAAACTGGTTGTTACCATATTCCAAAGATTAGCCTTAAAATTATATATAATTAAAACATAATATAAAATATTACAATGAAATAAGCAATATCCCTTGATACAAATGTTAGTTATCCTAATAAAGCGATTAAACAATTTACCGTTGCAAAAAGAAACAACTTTTTAATTTCTTAAACTTTTCAGGCTCTTAAAAACAGTAACATAAGATGAAAAATGAACGATGAAAAATTGTTGCCAAACCGAAATTTTTAAAAGAATGAAACTATTCAAAATGATGCAATTTCATCAAAAATCTATCAACAACAATAAGAAAGGAAAATTGTTGCCAAAACAACATTTTAAAATATTTGAGATGTGAAGTGTATTCGGAAGCTTCATTTAAAAAATTTTAAAAAAATACAAAATATTATTATTTTTCCAAAATTCTTCTTTTAAAAGGAGTCGAAAGGATTAAAGTTCAACGTGTCCAAAAATCAAAGGAAAATAAACAGCTTATTTTTTAAAGTAATTTTTTTTAAAAAAATTCCGCTGAAAAGGTGTTAAGCTCACCTTCTTAATAAATTCGTATTTAATCGATTTATTGAAATACGAAATTTATTTTAAGTTCGTAAAATAGCTAAGTGTCTACGCTTCACGACGATGTAAAAATGAAATGTATAGAGTGAAATCTCGCTTTCCTGTAGCCCATTATGTCTCAAAATGACGCGATTTGGTCACAAAACATAAAATAAAAAAAATTCGAATTCGAATTTCGAAAAAATCGCTTCGAGGTGCACTGGCTCTTGTGTAGATACACCTATGTACCAAATTTCGTGGCCCTGGGTCTATTAGCTTACTCGCAACACGAACAAAAGACACACACAGACTCTTTGTTTTATTATATGTAGAGATTTCATATTTTGTAAAACTTTAACAATTTTTTGTTAGCAAACTCAAGGATTTCAAAGCGGGTAATGGCAACGTTTTACAGAAGAAACATTTTTATCTCCATCGCGTGAGACTGTGTATCGGAAATTTTTAAGATAAGCTCAGTTTAAAATGTATTTTGCGATATTGTTTTTTAACTGAATTTTATGGTTTAAGTGCGAAGAACATGATATTTAATAAATAAAGGTAATACGCAAAATGTTAAAAAAAAACCCTATGGATGCAATTTAAAATATGAAACCTTTCAGATTTTCTTTTTTCTTTTTGTTATTTTTTTATATACTCTCTTACACAGAGCTTACACTTTTTCAGGAGCTCGAAAAATATAATTACATACTGAATTTTCTTAAATTTCAATCTTGAATGTATACATTCAAAAGTAATGTTCCTTAATGAAGTGACACTAAATTTTATGAAAATGATTTCAACACTGCGATAACAAGATACTGCGAAAAAAAAATAATTTAGTAGGTAGTGGAGCACCCTGAAAATAAATTCCAACATCTTGCATATTTCTCCAATAGTAAACTTTTCAATTATTAAAACTTTACGTATTGAGACGTCTCATTATACTGCTTTCTAAAACTCATCGAAACAGTCAAGAAGTAATATATATACCTCAAGTAATAGTTTCATTCTAACTACCGAAGTAATTCCAATCTTATGAAAACAAATTCAGAAACCAATTAAAAACACGCTTTCAAGAAATATAATTGTATTTCGTTAAAAACAGTTCTCGCTATTAATTCGCGGCGCGAAAATATTTTTAAGAATTTCGAACACAACCGGACATTTTTAATTTAACGAATTTAAAAAAAATATATAAATACTTTAGTAATTGACTGTATTATGAACGTGATAAATGAATTTTATTTTTATATAAACCTCCTACTCACAAGGGTTTTCCAATCAACCTTCATGCATCCTGAAGTAACTTAGGCAGAAATTTTTTAAACTACCCTTTTTTTGGAATGAGATTCTTTTTAACCAGGTTTTGAAGAAATAAATTATAGACGTAAAGCGAGCGATTGCATGTATCTGTAACAGAAGAACAAAATTGTAAGGAATTTCTCCTCCTACGCTGCATTCCTTCATGGTGTACTCGAACCTCAGACCTTTCGAATACACGCCGAGTGTGCTGACCATTACATAATTAAGGCATCTTAAGAAGGCGGAAGAAATACATTATACACTTCACCCTTTTAAAGGGAGACAGGGAACCCAATCGCCAAATCCTGGCGGAGAATCATCATCCGCCATCTTTTTTAGTTTGAGCGCCACTGTAGAGTCATTAGGATATTTTTGAAGCAAGATAAATGAGAAATGAGCAATGCCTTCACCGGGACTCGAACCTCGGACCTCTCGAATACGCGCCGAATGTGCTGATCATTACACCACGAAGGCATGTTAAGAAGGCGGCAGGAGAAATACCTTATGTACTTCTCCCTTTTAAAGGACAACTGGGGGTTAGGTGACCCATTCGACAAATCCTGGTGTTGGAGAATCATCATCCACCACCTTTTTCAGTTCGGGCGCCACTGTAGAGACATTAGGTTATTTTTGAAGCAGGAGTCATGAAAAATGAGCACTGCCCTCGCCGGAAATCGAACCACGGACCTCTAAAGTCATGCAAACTTTGCATTTCATTCCATTATACAGATATCCATTCATGGACAGGGAAAAAGGAAAAAAAATGAAGAAACATCATTGTTCAGAATATTGAGAGTCTACTTTGTATTCAGGTACTCTTACAGAACAACATTAATATATAATGCCTTCCGTAATGCATCAGTAGTTCTCTTTTTTATGCCATTGGAGCACTGTAAGCTTAAAATGTTATAACCATAAAATACAGTTTATAAAGTTCCGGACCCATTTTGATGTTTAATAACTCAGAAAATAATAAAGATAGATTAAAATTAATAACATAAATGGTTAGATAGACTCAAACAGTTTCATGACCCTCGTCAATGAACTTCCACGTGTGCCCACTTCGTCGCACGGAAAATATCAAGTCGATATTCAATTTCACGCCAGGTACCGGCAAGCATGTCGCCATCCACAGAAGCTATTGCGGTTGTAATTCCGGCTTTTAGGTCATCCATGTTCGACACTCTCCTCCTGCAAACGTTGTCCTTACAAATCAACAAAGGAAAAAGTCCAGCAGCGTTATATCAGGTGATCTGGGTGGCCAAGCAATTGAACCTCCTCGCCCAATCCATCTTCCTGTAAAATGATCATTCAAAGAACTACGAACGATGGTACCCCAATGAGGTGGTGCACCATCTTGTTGCAAAAGGACATGTGGCTGAAGCTCTTCTAGTTGTGGAAATACGAAGTTTTACAACATGTCTAAGTATACGACTGATGAGACCTTCTTTTTTGTAAAAGAAAAGGCCCAATGAGTCGGTCGTGCATTAGTCCACACCACACATTAACCTTTGGGGAATCCTTTTGTGCCTCACGATATTCATGGAGGTTTTCAGATCCCCATATGCGCACATTACGGCGATTAACAATGCTAGAAAGATGAAAGGATGCTTCGCCGGAGAACATTATGCGCTTCAGAAATTCAGCAGTATCTTCTATCCTCCTTAGCATATCTGTTGCAAAGGCCATGCTCCTAGGCCTATCGTCCGGTTCAAAAGTAAAAATAACATTGCAATAGTCGCCAAAAACAAAAGAGAGAAAAATGCAATTAATAAGCAGACGATATTTAGAAAAGTACAGATATTTATACTGGAAAATGAAATTATCTGAAATTAACCACACGCGCAGACGATATTTACAAAAGTAAAGATATTCAAACCTGAAAAGGAAAATATATAAGTTATTCCATCAATAAATGCCATAAGTTTGTTTATATCTTCATTATTTTATAAGTTATTAAACATCAAAATGGGTCCGGGACTTTATAAACACCCTGTATATACAGAAACTAGAAACGAAGTTTCGTTGAAACAGTACGAAGAAAACAGCAAATGCATCTAAAAAATTTCAGAATTACAAAAACTTTGGCTGTACATTCTACCGAATTTATTAAAAGTAGCTAAAACAACAGTACGTAATAAATATTGAAATATTATCTAGTATGCGAAGGCAGATTTGATATAAATTTACAGTATAGACAATAAGACATAAAGTAATGAATAGTTTTAACTTACCAATCTCTTACTGCTATATTACAGAACAAGGTACTTACCTAAAACATAAAATTGAAACAATCAGTTTATCGGCTTAATAAATACGAGTATAAAGAACAGGTAAAGAAAACACAAAATGTTTATAGCAATAACAATTTAAAATTAATATAGTATATATATGTCGTAGTAAATTAATAGTATATATATATACAGCGAATGATTCTTGTGGAAATAAAGATTTTTTTAAAATTTATGAGAATAAATATACAATAAAAAATATCTGAAAGCTTTGAGATTTTACATTATGACCAAAGGGGCTTTTTTAACGTTTTGTGTGTGGCATTTAATTATTAAGCATCATGTTCTTCGCACTTAAACCATAAAATTCAGTTCAACAGCAATATCGCAAAATAATTGTAAAACGAGCATAACTTTAGAATTTCCGTTACACAGTCTCGCGCGCTGGAGATAAAAATGTTTTTTTTTCGTACAGTGTTACCACTGTTCGCTTTAAAATCGTTGAGTTTGTTCATCAAAAATTCATTAAAGTTTTACAAAACATAAAATCGATTCCAAATTTCAAATTTGGGCTTTCCAAATCTAGACGCCCATATTCGCGTGGAAATGTGCGTTATTTAAAGTTTGATGGCTCTAGGTACTGTTGTTTTATCACAGTGCAATAAACATACATATATTTATGCAGATTCTTCATTATTTAATTTCCCTAAATATAACACGGGCTTCTAATATTTGGTGGCAAGATTTTGAAAAGTGAACCGATATATTTATAGTAAACCAACGCAAAATGCCAAAACGAAATTAATAGCCCATCTGGGTTAACGCCCTTTGAGCTAAAAACAAAAAAGAAATTTCGTCGCTTCATATCGACCTTCTGTCGCAAGGATACAATATTAATCTTTATCGAAGGCTTCCCAAAAGAACAACTTTAAAAACAATATAAAATAAATCTTGAAAGAAAATCAGTTTTATTTTTGATATAAAAAGTAATAGCAAGTACACGATGATGAACTGTATTTTGTTATTTTTAAATAAAGTTGCTATATTTCAATTCTGATAATAAACATTCTGTACAATGGCCACCGGTACTATCGAAAAGAATATTGCTATTTATTTCAAGTAAATTGACCACCTTCTTTTTTTTTACTGATCACATCTTGTGTCCTAGATCTTTTACTTCCAGGATGCATTATGTAAAGACAACTGGCAAAAGGGCCCACCATATCACGCGGGCTAAGCCCAGTATAACAGAGGTAAACGGAACGGAACGGATGAAATAATATGAATTAAATTTATACAAAACGGAATAAATTCACACACATACACAGATACATAATGAATTAAATAAATTTATGATAAGTATGATAAAAAATTATGATTGTTAAAAATAAATTAAACTTTTAGAAAACTTTCCCAAAAATTTAAGAAACAAATACAGAAATATAACGAAAGGTTATTAAAGAAATTAAAATTTTGAATATTATGTTTTCAGATAAATTTATGTAACAATTTTGAATGAATATTTACTTCAAATATTTACTTGCACACAAGTAAATATTTGAAGTAAATATTCATTCAAAACAAAAAAAACACAAGCTGCTTTAAGTTTAAACACAAGCTGCTTTGAAGTATCAGTTCTCTTAATAAAGACCGTCGAATATTAAGGAAAGGCAGAAACGAAATTTATGACTGCTTTTGACATCGGACGATATCTTAGCCACGCATTAAGTTGTAATGAAAAATGTAAGACACCTTGACATTTGTTGACGTGTCGGCAGTTATCGGGACAAAGTTGTCGGCAGTCATATTTTGAATAAAGTATTGTCTTAACGCTATTTACTTTCTTTTAAAATCAGAAAATTGACTACTTTATCAAGAAATACTACTTTAAATTCAGAGACGAAACAATATAACGTTAAGATAACGTAACATGCAAATTTGGAATTTATTGCTTTACTGAAAGTAAAAAATCACTCTCGTTAAGTCACAAAATGCAACGAATTTGTTTAAATCATTTTATCTTTTAAAGAATTTATCAAAATAAAAAGAAAGAAAAATTTAATTTAAAACAATTTAAAATTAATAAAAATTAGAAAAATAAAAATCTGAAAGGTTTCAGATTTTAAATTACGTGCAAAGGGGCGTTTTTTTAACATTTTGGGTGTTACCTTTATTATTAAATATCACGTTCGTCGTACTTAAATCTTAGAATTATCCCAATATACTTCAACAGATTCAAACTTAGGAATACTCCTTTCTGCGAATGCGGAGAGGAAGACGACACGGACCATTATTACTTTTTGTGTACATAAAAGAACCTGGCACTTAATGAAACCAGCAGACTGTGCCTGGGCAATGGGAACATGTTAATACATTCAGAAACAGAGTAGCCCTTAGTGAAATAGAGAAAATCTCAAGACACTACGTAAGCAGAAACAACCGTGAATAATATTATGTTTGAAATGTTCAGAATTTAAAACAGATATTCAGAATAACGCTCTGTGCCTGCAGTTATCAAGCTATAGAAACTGTTATTAGTATGTACACTCATGGACAAAAAAATTAGCGCACCAAGAAGGAGTCGTCAAAATGAAACGAAATTTTACATACGTAATGACTGCTTTGATATAAGTAAATGATAAGGAAGCCAAAGAAAAATGATAATTTATTTCAGAGAAAAAGGCAAAAGAACGGAGGAGTCAATACTCCGTTGGACCCCCTCTAGCGCGAATGCACGATGCGATACGATCGGGCATTGAGTCATAGAAGTTCTGTATGATGTCTTGAGACATTTCGTTCCATAGTTGCCGTAACCTTGCCTCTAGTTCATTCAAACTCGTGGGATGCCCAACTCGTCGTCCCAAATGATCCCAGATATGCTTGATTGGAGACAAATCTGGGGATCGGGCAGGCCAAGGAAGGGTAGTAACAGTGCGGAGACAGTCTTGTGACACCCTTGCCGTATGAGGCCGAGCATTGTCTTGTTGAAAAATGGCTCCTGGGAGCCGTTGCATGAGTGGTAACACATGTGGTTGTAGGATTTCATGAACATATCGCTGGGCTGTCATGGTGCCACGGAACAATACTAGGGGTGAACGTGTATTGTAAGCAATGGCACCCCATACCGACACACCAGCTGAGGGAGCGATGTGTCGCTGTACAGCAAAGGCAGGATTGAGACGTTCATCACGGGCTCTCTACACATGAACACGATTGTCATCACTGCCGAGACTGAAGCTAGATTTGTCGCTAAAGACGTCCTGGTTCCATTCCGCTGCAGTCCAGCTTCCTCGTGCTCGACACCACTCCAAACGAAGACGTCGATGGGTGGCCATCAAGGACAGCACATGTAATGGGCGCCGTGATACCAACTGTCCTTCAGTCAGGCGCCTTCGTATGGTTCGAGAAGACACAGGGGCCCCTAGTGAAGGTGCTACCTGTGCCTGGATGGCGGCCGATGAAGCAGTTGGTTTGTAAGCGTGCATTTCTTACGATGTGGCGGTCTTCTCGACAACTGGTCTGTTGATGGCGTCCTGAACCTGGTCTTCATGTACATGACGTCTCTCGGGCCCATTGGTCCCAACACCTCCTCACAACACAATCAGAGCGGCCTAATTGACGAGCTACTTGCCTAGCTGACCACCCAGCTTCCATCATCCCGACGATTCTCCCCCTCTCAAACTGCGACAACTGCTCATATTGTCTTCAAACACGGCGTAATGACATGTCTACCTCAGCTCTTCCTTTGTAAATGATTCAGCACTCTCAAACAAAGCTTTGGTTGCCTGTTTTATACTCCACAGAGTACGACGTTCAACGCCCTCTACCGGCTATACGCAATGCGCAATCAGGCTGCATTTCTAATCATTTGCATATCTCCCCGACATGTACCTTCATTGCAAGTTTCGTTACGATCCCGCAATTATTTCTTGGTGCGCTAATTTTTTTGTCCATGAGTGTAATATTCAACTTTGTCACTTTGGAGTTTTCCCCCGCTGTGATGGTATATAATTCCATTTGGTTCATGTCCATGGCCGGAAGCCATGATAGCGGTGCACTCACTCACTCTACATAAGAACAGAAATTCTTTCCAGTCTTTCAGTAAATATAAACAAGTGGTTCTCAACTTGTTTTGCTCCTTGCATCTCTTTCATCATTGCTAGAAGTTCATTCCTTCCCATCCTTTGCAAAACTCAAAAGATACATATAAACATTACAAAAGCAGCTTTTAATATCCATAAATTAAAACTAAATACTTAACAGCTAAATAAAAGCTGACGGCATTCCCTCCTTGAAACTATGAAAATTCCACACAAAGAGTATTGAGAATTCCATATGAGAGTTCTGGTGCACATTTTTCATGAAAAGCAAAAAGGCGAATTTTTGCGAATACCATATTTTTGGAATAAAAAAATAAAACCAGGTTATAATCCAGAAACTTCCTCTAATTACACTTGACTCAGTGAAAGTGTGAGCAAACAAACTGCGTTTACAGAAAACCTTGATCCTCAACCTAAAAAAATTCGCAAAATGGGCATTCCTCTCCTCCTTAATAAAAAACACTTCTTTCATCACCCCTTCTTAAATCTTCCATCACCTCTTCCATTTCTTCAATAATATCCTTACCTGTTTTAACGCCATACCTCAGATAGCGACAAACGATAAGCAGTGAAAGGAAGTGATGAAGTGGGCAAGTTTGTGCTCTCTTCTTCGCACGTCTATGATGTTCTGAAGGGATTCATTCTAAGTTAAGCAGCTGCAGTTGTCTGCTTTCCTTCTCATCAGCAGATGCAGGTAAGATAACGCGTGGTTCTTGGGAAACTGACCATAAGAGAACGTGACCGAGTGGAAGATATATTCAAAAAGCGCTTCTTCCAATTCAGCTAATTCCTCACAAAGAAACTGAATAAGGCTAAGAGACAAAAAATAAACTTATTTCTCAAGATTGCGAGGAGCAGCCCCCACCTAAAAACGAAACGAAATAACTGAATATAAACCTGTTAAACAATCTCGAGATACAAATTCAATTAATCTGAGTAAACTGCCAATGGACGAGGCAAGAATATGAACAATGACAACGACTATGAGAAATAATTACATGTTACCCAACTTTTTTTTTTCAGAAATAATTTAATAAAGATTTATTTAACAGTTAAATCAAACTTGATAATTCGCCTTGGGAAAAATCCAAGAACTGTTCCGCAGTATCATACTTCAAAAACAAAATACATATTACTTCATATAGGTGATAAATAAGACATCGTAGTTATGTGTTTACCTAAAGTTTTCTTCAGAAGAAATCGGAATACGACCATTTAATTATTCAAATAACAGCAAGCTGTGCTAGATCAACTGATTAGTACAATAGGTTCTTGTGGAATTGCGTTAATTTCGAAACATTACGTTCCTTACATAATGCGTTTAAATAAATAAATAAAAGAAAATCTGAAAAGTTTCAGATTTTAAATTACGTCCAAAGGGGTTTTTTCTAACGTTTTGTATGTTACCTTTATTTATTAAATATCATGTTCTTCGCACTTAAATCATAAAATTCAGTTCAACAGCAATATCGCAAAATGCTTTTAAAATGAGTCTATCTTTAGAAATTCTGATACACAGTTCCGCGCGCTTTAGATAAAAAGAGTTTTATTTCTACGGGGAAATAAAAATCTTTTTATCTAAAGGCTTTTACTTTTTCTACGGGAAAATAAAAACCATTTTATCTAAAGGCTTTTATTTCCCCGTAGAGTTTTTATTTCTCCGTTTTTGCCTCCCCCCGTTTTTATTTCCCCGTTTTTGCCATTCCTCGCTTCTAAATCGTTTGAGTTTGCTCATCAAAAATTCGTTAAAGCTTTACAAAATATGAAATAGATAATAAAACAAATTCCAAATTCTGGCTTCCAGATACGCATATTCGGGTGAAACGTACGTTATTCAAAATTGGATGGCACTAGGTACCGTTGTTTTATCACATTTGGAGAAATATACATACATTATGCAGATTCTTCATTATTTAATTTCTTTAATACAGGGCTGCAATATTTTGTGGCAACAGTTCGAAAAGTGATTCAGACTTATAATGTTTCCAATGCAAAACCGCAAAACGAAAGCAATAGTCCTTCAGAAATAAAGCCCCTTTGGAGTAACAATCCGCTTATTTCCCTTATCCACGGGTTTACGAGTTATATTTTCTCACAAACATAGAAATAAAAAATTTTTAACCAAAGTTTTTTGCGTAGTAAACTTTAAATTTTTTTTGCCAATAATGTGATTAAAAAATCGAATAAAAATAGATTTATTATTGAAAATGAGTTGTATATATATATACATATATATATCAGAAAAAATATATAAATGTAAATTATACTTCAAATTATCAATAGCCTCTTTATGTTTAATTTGAGTATTTCCCTACTGGGTATTTCCATTTACTACGGCAGGAAACATTATGTTCCTTACATTATGGGTTTAAATAAAAATTCAAAACATAATTCACTTATTTCCCTTAACTTCGGATTTTTGAGTTACATTTTCTCACAAGGATAGAAATAAACCAAAATGTTTTTGTAACAAACTTTAAAACAATTTTTTTGCCAATAATTTTAAATAAAAATCGAATAAAAATAGAATTATTATTGAAAATGTAGAACATATATGTGTGTGTGTAAAATAACAATATGTAAATTGCTTCAATGCTTAATTTGGGTATTTCCATATTGGGTATTTCTGCTCTAAAAATAGTAATATATTTTTGCGCTCTGTGTCATTTTTAGATTAATTTATCATACGATTTTTACATATCGATGACGACGTAGCTAACTGGGAACTTAAACCGAAACCTTCCTCTTTGTGAGCTTCCATACCGGATAATTGCACACTGTGCTTCTACCTCTGTTTTCGCTATTTTGCTATTTTTATTTCTACCGCAATAAAACCAAAAATAATGTATCTGTTCGTCATGACAGGCGCAAAAAATACCAAAACCAAAAACGAAAAGGAAAAACAAATTTACATCATTCGCTGCATTTTCATCAAGGGTTTGGTATAATGCAAAAAATAAATATATTAACCTCTTTGTGAACCAACAAAGACACAAATTAAAGTTCAACACTTAAAACAACTTCAAAAATTAATCAAAACAATTTGGATCTTTATCAGTCCGACCCCTATAAACAGTAGTAAGCAGTGCAAAAAATTACAAAATTACAGCATCAAAATCATAAACAGAAACCAAAAAAGGTTTAATTTTTTTATATTCTTTCCTTCTTTCTTTTTTAACTTTGAAAAGACTGAGTGCGTAATTACAAACATGTAATTACAGGCAATCCAACACATGAAAAAATACAATAATTTGAAAATATACGGGCAGGGTAATTTTTTTTGCAAAATTATAATATCAAAATTATAACTAAGCAAAAAGGTTTAAAAATGTAATGAAAATTGTTTTCAGTTAAAGCGGATCGATTCCAAAAAAACGAAACATGCAAATAGAAGCAACCAAGCATTAAAAAATAACATATGAAAATCTGATTCCCAAAAATACATAAAAAAAAATAAAAAGAAGAGTTAGTTCTTAAGGCCTGTATCATTATAGCAACAAAAAAGTTACAAAATGAAAAAAAGACCTGCCCAACAGTAAATGACCGTTGTGCTAAGTAATGAGAAAAGCAACTATAAATTTCTAACTGATTAATAATAATGATCAGAATTAAAACCTTCTAATGTAACATTAAATATGGTACAGTTGAAATTAATAATTCACAAAAGGAAAAATGTTATTACCTGGATGAAACTCTCCAAAAAATTACTAGTACTTAACTATTTTGGCGGTTTCATATGTAGACCCATTTCCGTTTTATAATCCTTGATACTTTGAAGTTTTTTCCTTTTACGAAATAATTCATTTTTACTGCACCATATTTAATGTTACATTAAATGGTTTTTTATTATTATTTTATTATTGCATTCTTATAATTTTTATTATTATTAAACAGTTTAAAATTTGTAGTTAATCTTGTTTCACTACTTAGCACATGTTAGGCTTAACAAAGGTCATTTGCTATTTTTTCCCTTCAAAACTTTTGTTGCTCTAGATTTTTTAAGAACTAACACTTTCTTTTTCTTTTATGTTCATGAAACTCATTTGTTATTATTTTTTCATATGTTGGATTGCTTCTGTTTACATGTTTTGTTTTTCGAACTTCGTCCGTTTTAATAGAAAAAAGAATTTTATCAGATTTTTAAGGCTTTCTTGCTTACTTATGATTTTGATGCTACAATTTTGCTAAAAATTCCGGCATGGGATGAAAAGTTACCAGACGTGTCTTTCAGCCTTCATTCACGCATTCGAGCGTAACACTAAAGAGGCAAGAGAAGAGAAAGACTTTCAAAACCGGTGATTTTATAGTCAGACAACATCCGTTATTCGGAGATAAAATGTGAGGGCTTGCCTTTATACGAGGCATTACTGGTTTTCTTTTGAATATAGTAAGACAAACAAGTTACTGAATTTATATAGCGAGCAGATTATTAAGTTTATATATAATGATCTGTAATAGCGAGTTCACTTACAGAATCATTGTGATTTCTTATTATATCATTGTGATTTCTGTTAAGACTGAACAGGAGACTTTCTCAAAGCTGGAATATCTATAGTTTCAAGGCTCAAGTAACCACAGCGATTACATAATTTGCAATTTATTTATTATTAATATTGATACTAGTCTGAGATTTTAGTCGACGTGAAAGCACTGATACTTGTTATTGTTAATGATTACTTTAGTCCAACCATTAAACTACGCAGACATGATCCAGGAATTAATCATTAATGAATGCATCTGTTATTGATCACTCATTTTGATACCAATGATGGACTATGTCCAGCGCCATACAGCAATGGTCAAGAACGTTCCGGTGGATGGATTTCGGAGGTGCTATACCCCTCTCATCTCCCACTCTTCCGAAGAAGACATTCCTATCAAAAAGGATTTTACTGATAAAATTCTATAAATGCATTACAGTTAAAAAACAACCACTCCTTATCCGGATTCGAAATCGAAGCCTTTAGTACCGGAACTGTTATTACTGATCACCATACAAACCCAAAGGAATATCATACTTATACGGCATTAAAAAAATTAGTATTGTTGATGCAAAGATTTACATAGTGCAGAAAGTGGATGCGCAGTTTATTCCCATCCATAGTATTTAATTTAGATATCAGATACGGAAAACTGGAATTAATAAACTTAATTGTTTACTCAGATAAACGAATGCATAAAAGATAGACTATAAAAGAAAAATTCATTAAAGAACTTACCTATACGCACCAAACATAGTTCACAACTAGGCAACTATTTTAAAAATATTTGCATGACAAGTTTTGGAAAAAGATTTCTTAATTCGTTTGGTTAAATCAACAAATCTATTGCGAGATGCTGCAGAAGAATTTTTAACATCCGATACCATTTTTACAAAATATTAGCACGGAAATTAAAATCAAACATCGCCTGCCGCCTGTGAAAGGAAATGGGAAGTGTCTATCATATGGGAATTTAATTTGAATGTCGTAAATTGCACCTTTTTTACCATTAAACGTAAAGTAATTAAGAACTTAAGTCGCTCGCATGATTTCCGAGAAAACGTTTAAGAGGAGGAGTTGCCGAACATTGATTAAAAAAGCAATCAGAACAGCACTACCGGCAACAGCTTGAAGTTTTAAAAGCGATGGCACGCCAGCTGTTGGCCTTTACATCGGAAGAAGTAAAATGGAAACGGTTTTTAAAGGCACATTCTTCAGAAAATGAGAATCTGATTTCGATCATTTAAAACTGAAATATAACGATGAGCCTTGCGGAAACAAAACGCTTATTTTATTATCGGCGATTTTCTTCCTCAACAAAGCATCTATTAAGAACAGTTTGGAACTTCCCGTTTAAGAGTTCTTTGTTTACAATTTCAACACTCTTCTAAATAGTACTTCTTCGTTATTTGTCAAACAACTTATAAATACAATATAAATAAAGTTGACATTTCGATGTATAAATTTGGAAATAAAGTAGAGTTTAAGTACAAAAATGGGAATATAGCAAACAATCATCAAGAGATACATCATAAAACATTCAAATTGACTCTAAAAACAAAGTCAATATGAAATTTTTGTTTTCATTTTGAATGATTTTGAAAGCCTATTACATGACAATTTATGTTCGAAAATTCTATTTCGAATAACTTCGGGAACAAAGATTTCGCAAAAGCTATAGTCAAGTTTATTTTCATAACAATTCGAAGCGGTTTATTTCTGAGCACATTATTTTCAATAACAAAGTTATTCCACAGTATTTTCACAAAACAAACTTCGAATTTCATGCTGAAATTGTTATTTAAAGGATATAAAAGGAGACATACGTTTAAGCTTTTATTCTATTAAATATCTCACAAACGAAATTAAAGCAGGAAATGGTGAAAATTAATACAGTTGAACATTAAATACATTAGGGCTAGGGAAAAAGTGCAAACTCAGTACCAAAGGAACTTAGTTGGTATTTCACAAATGTTCATTTTTTTTAAATTCTCTCCACGAATATTGTTCAGTATAAGAGAAATCTCACTGAAATATGCTTATAATATTGCAAAATTCTCTTGGGTACACTTATATGACCATCTTATAATTCATTGGAATATTTGAAGCAAGACTTACTCACATTCAACATAATCTATCCATGAATGTTGACACTTAAAAAATAAATTCGTAGACAAATATAACTGTGCTCAATAAAAAATCGGAATTTCTATTTATTTATTTATTGCTAACAAGACATTCATTAAAAACACTAAAAAATTACATCATCAATATCCAACATTGTCTTCTCGATTTCAATTCACTCACGTTAGCTTGATGCTTGTAAGATAAACGTAAGATGATTAAGAAAAATAATAAATGGGTACACATTCAACATATACCGCCGACTGAATCTTATTGTTATCATGGAGTCGACCACTCTCAGAGAATAAATCAAGTGATCATACCACTGAGAAGAGTAAACTAACTCAACTCCAATAACAATAGGCTGCAGGAATTCATCATCATCAGTTTCATACCAACGCAGAAGCTCGTAGCAAGAACTGACACGTCTTTCTGCTATTTCAACATAATCTATCCATGAATGTCAACGTCATGATCTATCCATTCAAGCGCTTGCGCAACCGTCTTCTCGTATACACTACACTAAGCCTTGGCTGGTCTGTTTTGACTTATCTCACTTGTTTGATAGCAACATCGGAACAAAGCTTCGAATTGCAATCCCACAAGGAGCGTAAGGTTAGTCTGTCGTTGCCATGGACCTTGGACACCTTATAGGTGACAGTATGATTTCTCGTAAAACTGTCCCAATTTGAAGAAGAATCCCTCCGGAATACGGATCCGAGGGTCTTCCACCCCTCTTCCTCTACCAGTAAATCCACGGAGGCAGGAATAAAAGGAGACGATGTCCGCGCACAACAGCTGAACCAGTGCTGTTGAGCTTTGGTAGCTGAAGGAGGTGCGGTCTACAGCACGTTACCTTGATAGCGGTTTGGTAGTACTTCCACACACGACAGTTCTGTACAAATCGAAAATTGGGAACACTTCCTCATAAAAGGAACATTCATTGCTGAGATGGGTTGTAGTAATTTGAATAATTTAGTGGCATTCCCGCGCAAAATCACATCTTGGTTATCTTTCGATAACCTGCAGCATTTTGAATTGGGAATTTGTTTTATAAAATTCTAAGACACTAACTAGACTACAAAAATATAGAAATTAGCAAAATGTATATGTTATGTGTAAAGAATGATAAATACTTTAAGGCAGTGTTCCCCAACTTTTTTATCACCGCGGACCGGTCAACGTTTGATCATATTACCGCGGCCCGTTGGGGGGGGAGACGTGGATTGTTTATATTTTAGATTATTTTGATTTATTAATTTTAATTTAATTGTTTTTATAAATGCCTTCAAAATAAAATACAGTTACACCAAAAATAAATATAAAGTGATTTAACATTTTAACTTACTAGAACGCTAAATCAATGAGAACCCTGAGCTTCTTTCTTTGCAATGAGATGGTTCCATCTGGGGGTAATCGGAGACAATGACACCAGAAGTGTGTTGCTTATGTCCAGTTTTAATTTAATGTGTTGCTTATGTCCAGTTTAATTTTAATGAAACACAGATGTTTTTAATTTGGGGTATAAACCTAGGAATTTAAATTCACTTTGAATGAAATGGGTGGCCCGGACCATTTGATCCACGGACCGGGGGTTGGGGACCACTGCCTTAAGGTACCATTAAAATGTCAAAATATTGCAAAAATATAACAGTTTAAAGCTCAATTTCCTTATAACTAACTGGTACAAGCGTGAACATCTGCGTAGCTCTTTCGATGCCTTTGATATTGTATCTGCTACTTAAAAGTAGATTTGATGATGTTTGGAACATAAGATTTTTGATGTTCGCTTATGTTCCAAACATCAAAATGTTTTTAAGAACATACATTTTTGCCACCCACATAATATGCACTTTTTAAAAAAAAAGTTCCTTTCATAACGTTGTTTAAAAATGTATTCTTTCACAAACTTACGACCATAAAATATAGTAGAAATGATATTTTCGACATAATTACAAATTTATCTCCGATCTTGTCATAACCTATTTGCTCTTAATGGCAAGTCATTGAATTTTTTTGTCACCAAAAGGGGGGGGGGTTACTGCTTCGAGGGAATATATGGGAAAAGTCATTCGGGCCTCTCCTCTATCTCCTACCTCCATGACTAAACCACTGGAGAGGATTTTGGCTCGCCCTGTACTTTATGTGCCCTCATGCGGCAATGACACAATAAAACTTACAAGCATTTGAGTCTGGATCGATCGATACGACAACTAGTATCGCTGGCCATTATATGGGGCGGCTTTTATAAATAGCGTAATAGAGTGATCCAATACCATGCCAAATAGTGGTACCACCTTCATTTTCATGCACCAGTTTTCCGTATCATGTAATCCGTGGCTGCAGTGTTGTTTCCGTGACTGTTGAATCCGGGCTAAGAAAATGATCCACACTAGCGATGCCGATTTACATATTCATAGTCCATTCATAAAGTTATGTATCACTCGTATGTGTGTTATTGAATCCTTATCTTATGATAAACACGTGTAAGTTTCACCCGTTTGCGTAGCAAAAACCGCACAATATTTCGATGCTCTTCCCTGGTTCCCTGGCCCTGTGTTGCAAAAGACCGCCATTTTGTAAAACTGTCGCCCCTCCCGTAGTTCTTGTGCGCAAAGACATATTAACTCCTTGTTCTTGTGATAGCTTAAGGTGAGTTGTATAAGTGACACAACAATGATATCGGTCATATGCCCAGTCTTTTAATGTAACTTTTTCAGTTTTCCAATAAGCGAACTAATATTTCACTAATATTTCCAACAATATATTAGCTTCACTTTTATTTATTTTAAAATAAATGTTCCTTTTTAAAAAATTAATAATAAAATAATACTGATTTAAAAAAATAAAGATGACTAACTTTCAAATTCATTGATTCACTGATCCTGCTTTAGTTTTCTTATAAATGCAATGCACAATTTCTAGAGGCGGAATAGTTTGGGCTTGAGAAACGGTAAACTTTCACTGATAGGTCACACAAATAGTATCACACTATAAGTACAGAATGAGAAAAATCAATATTATGTAGAACCTATTTATTTACTTTTATTTGTGAGCATATTACTATAGTAATAATGCACCAGTTAATCGTGAATTTTCAGTTGCATATCTCCTTTTAAAGAATTTAAATTGCACGTTTTTTTGATATTAACAGTACAATGTAACCTACCGTTAAACGTTTAACCTAAAATGCCATTCTCCCCCCAAAACAATAAATTCGCCCCTATATGAAGCCTTTAGGTGAAAACTGCTCATACGTACGATACATTTGGCTTTATGAGATCTTTTTCTGAAGTACCCAAGATTATAGAATTCTCTGTTTCTCTTACATACTTACCCATCACTTTATAAGGTATTTCTCCCGCCTTCTTCGCATGCCTTCGTGGTGTAGTGGTCTGCATACTCGACGCGTAACAGAGAGGTCCGTGGTTCGATTCCCGGCGAGGGCTTTGCTCATTTTTCATGTTCCCTGCTTCGAAATAACCTAATGTCTCTACAACTTGAATACCTTTACAAGGTCAAACGTCTCTATATATGCAAACATAATTCCAAGTAAAATACCTTTTTAAAAACCAACGAAATTAAAAAAAGACAGCTAAAAAATATAGAAAGCAATTCATCTTTTTTACAGCTAACTGAAATGCTGATAATAAATATGATTTAAAGAAAGAAAAATTAGTACAATATAACTTCTAAATATCATTTAAACCTACTTATTAAATCACACAGTCAAAACTTACATTAATTAAAAGCCTATTACCTCACTATTTTGGATAAATTAATCTGTCTCAGTTACATCATTTATTACAAGCAGAAAAAAGTATCATATCCGCAGCCAAGAAAATTAGAGGATTTCTCCGAACAAATTCCATTTTTTTATTTCATAATGATTCTCTCAAAACAAGTATCAAATTAATTCTATCAAAGAAATTTTTCATTAAAAAAACTTTGTTTCCCTTTGAACCAAATGATCTCATTATACTATCTTCAATTCTCCTTCCCCCGGCATGATTAAAATAACATTCGAAATGCTTAAGGTCGCGTTTCATCTTTTAATGAATAATATTAGTTAAAATATAAAACTGCTTTAATTGTTACCTGCATAAAAGAAACAAACATTTACGGTAACGGAGAAGTAAAGGTACATATTAAACATTTACACTAACTGTTCTCATCTTTTTAGGAAATTTTTCGTTATAAGCATATTTCCCAAAGAACTACGTTTAATGACTTGCAAAATATCTACGGAGGAAAGAACAATGAAAAACCCGAAATACGTATTTTTTGTTAGTTGCGTCATAAAATAAATACTTCAATAATCTAGTAAGATGTAAATAAAGTTTTAATAATTTTGAGAAGTGAAATTTTCTTTGCTGCTGCTAATACAGTTGGCTAAAAAATGTTTATACCCTATGCTGTACTGAAATGAACGCTAATCAAATTTTAGATTTTACTACAACAAAATTAATTGCATTAATTATTTTCACCAAGGTTGATGTTGCTGGGATGATATCGGGTATCATGTTCCCTTCATATCAATAATCGCCGAGAATCAGGTTGCACACTGAATCTGGACTCATCCGTAAAGAGAACATTTGTCCATTGTAGCTGTGTCCAGTGCTAGTGCTGTGTGCAGTAATTGTTCTTTTTTGTAAGAAGGAGTGAGTGGGATGCAAATAGCTGACTTTCTGGTATACAGGCTTGTCTCATGGAAGCCTTCTGGCAACTGTCTTCCATGAAACTGATGTTCCTGTGGCAGTAGCGAGGTCACGAGACAGTTGTGTGGCTGCAGACTTCCTCTGGTGCTTGGCTAAAAGTACCAAATACCGATCGTCATTGGTCGCTGTGGGTCTCGGACGACTTTGTCCTGGTCTTCCAGATACAGTTTCCTTGATTTTGAACTTATTTCACAAACTAGAGATGACATTTGGCGTTACATCCAGTCGTTTTGCAATTTGAACTTGGGACTGCCCTGCCTCTAACCTAACCACGATTTTGCATTTCATACCTTTGTCTAAGCGAAGCGTCTTCATCTTCTACTCATTTCACCCAAAAAACAGCAAAAAACAACAAGATTATTCAAGAAAGATAATAAAAATCACTACTGTGTTGCAGAGCGGAATGAGCTGAACAGCTGTACGCAGACTTTTATACCTCCTGCTGGCGTGACGATGCCCACATCATGTAAACTCATCTCAGTGCCACCGGCGCCACAATGACATTATATGGCAACCAACTGTCCAGGTTTGGTGTGGTGTTTTAGGAGAAAAGTGAAAAAATGTTTTCCATATCTTAATTTTGTCCACCAGTGTAGTTTCGTTTACGCCTTGAAGAAGCGATTTTTACATTTATTTTACATAGGATGAAATCAGTGCATTGTAAACCGTTAGGGTTGGCATTTTCTAACTACGTTTGCTTACTGGCTGAAAGATTCTATTGAAATTCAAAAGTGGGATATTCGCTTCAGAGAATTTCGAGAAGACATCAAGAATAAAAGTGAGATCTTCACCCCCAAAAAATTATACTTTTAAACTATTAAAATATGGCAAACAGGCGAATATTGGCCGACAGTTTTTTTTTTCTGTTAAATTAATAAAACATCTAAAAACGTTTTAAGTCACACGGTTTTAACTAGATGCACTTGAGATAAAAAACAACTTTTTTAGATGTAATAATATTCTTGGCCATATATGATTAAAAATATAATTGTGAGGCTAGGCGAAATTTATATCAAAAGTGATAAAAAGTAAATTTAAGTGGGTTGAATGCAATTTCTTACAAATAAAATTTCTATTTAATATCTTCTATATCTACTAAAAGAATACTATTAAATCTCCTATAAGAATTCGTATGTTGTAAACCTGCGATTTTATTTTTAATCACATATCAGCTAAAATATTATACCTAAAAATTATTCTTTAAATTTTAGTGACAGCGTTTAAATAAAACTATGTTGTTTAAACAGATTTTTATATATTTTATACATTTTAGTCTACAGTACATCGAAAAGTAATAAAGAAAGAAAATCCTTCTCTCTGAAAGTAGGAAAACTTATTTCTTCTAGTAAGTGTAGCAATGAAACACGCTTGACGTCATCATTCATTCAAGTTCATCCGATCTATCCGGTGTGTAAAATTTCACTTACTTCATTTAAATTCCTATTTGATTAAGAAATCCGATCCGTGTTCTTTTAAAGTCACGGGAATCTAACAGTGCAAGATAAAACCTTTTCATTCGAAAATCCATCAATATCAGCAATTGCGCGATGGCTAAAATATCGAACGATTTTAGAATAACAGCCAAAATCCTGAACATTATGTTAGAAATTTCGAACAAAGTTCATTTGACAAATTATTTTTCGATGTATCTGAAGGTGTAAAAACTGAAATTCTGCGATGATTAGTTTGACGGTAAACAGATATATGTGATGAAAATTCAACTATAGCATAATAAAAATCTTTAACGAATTCTGAAAGCATTCTGTGAAACACTGTATTGTCATATAAATTAAGCATGAATAAAATTTGGGGAAAATCGGGTCGGTAGAAGGTGATCAAAATCTAATTTCAAGACGTGATATAAATTAACCAATATACTAAAATAGAAGTTGAATAAAGGCGTGTTGTAAAAATTAAAACAACGAGTTTCTAACCACGTCTCAATTTAACTATGAAGTATACATTCCTATAAATACAAGTTAACAAATAACTCACTGTGAAACCCTACTATCCGAAGCCATAATAAATCACACGATAGAACAAATCTAATTCAAATAAAGAACATCTAGCGTCACCATAAAAGAAATCTAATTTAATCATCATGCAACTCGAATAGAAGTTTTTTTATGAAAAGAGTAAAAGGGGGAAAGAAGCACGAGAAAAAAACACATGTTTACCACCTTTATGCGAAACTTCCGAGTTTAAGACATAATTTTTCATGTTTTCACGACAAAAGCGGAGAAATACACGAATTATAAAAACTTTGATCAGGAGTTTTGCAGCAGCTAAAAATAAAACGGAAACATTAATTTTAATTTCTAGCGTGGTTTTCCTTTGTGTACGTTTTATCGCAGTAAAAAGGCAAAGAATTCGAGATTAAAATTATTTAACTTTTAAAAAAGCAAGCCAGCGGTCAGACCTTCGGCACAGGCTTTGCTTCCTTGGTTGTTTACAGTGCGACAAAGTGGTTTAAGAATAGAAACACCAAATTAATTTTATTCTTTGCATTTCTTTTTGTTTAATTAACTTTTTTGAATGGGGTAAACTGAAGAATTAGGCACTCTCCTCGTTCTAAAGTTCAAATGTTTTCAACTGTTCTTCTCATTGCGAAAAGTACACATTCTACTTTTCTGCGAAGAAGGTAATAAAACTAATTTTTCAAAACTTACAGACTATGGAGACCAGTTAAAAAATTAACTGAGTCTTAAATAAATGTCTCTTTGAAAAGGTACAAAGTAAAATATACGGGTATGTAAATAATTTTTAAAGGAATGGATATTTGTTCTAAGCCACATTTTTTAGGGGGTTTCAGTATAAATATTTACACAATTGCTTTGTGACAAATAACATATTTTGGCTGCTTGACATAGCATGTATGCATGCTGTGTAGTTCTTTAGCTTACTATTCTAAACATTTTACTTACGGGGTTAAACTATATCTGTGCTCTTAGGAATAATTTCACACATCAAAGAAGTATACAATCATGTTCCTCACATGTTTCACATATTCAGAATTTTAAGTTACTGCTTTCGTTTTAGATCACCTAATAAACTGGTGGTCTATCTCATTAATATATGTCTCAATTCGAAATTCGTACAACTGATTATACGCAGTCATTTAATGATATAGTTCTTATGTGGTATACAGAGTAGTCACAATCACTGACATTACAAACACTCTCGATAATTCATCAAGGAAACTATATCGTTTTATGTTTTTCTGTTTGATGTCGTATTCCACGTTTCATCACATTACATCCAACAATATAAAATCTTAACCAGAGCACCTGATCTCTGCCAAGTAATATGAGATGTATATGCAAATTTGAGTGAAATGTTCTTTAAAAAACACCAGCTTAATGACGCAATATATTGCAAAGTAGTATAAATACTATTAAGGCTAGCAAGGGTAGTAAGCCTACATTAAGTTGGTGCATGGGCCATAGTGTGGGCAGAGGTTACACGCACAATATGCAGAAGTAGTGTGCTATGGATCTCCTGTTAATAGAATTTCCCCATTTCGAGGACTGTCAAATCTACAGCATCTAAACATGCATCTCAAAACAGAGCTTTGAACTATCGGATAACGTTGTTCTACGCCCAAGTGCAGAAAATTAAAGCGGATATTTTACCTGATCTGTCTTGTGATATTTATGTCTTTATAACTATACACATGCAGGTTCTGCATTAGCGGAAAGTAAAGGAACTTCGGCATATTTCTGAAACATAATATCTTGTTGAAAAACGGAAAACGTTACCTACGTCGTTTTCAAAGAAAAACATTAATGGTCCATGGTCCTGTGTTCTAAACTATCTCCAAGAATATGTATCAAAAACCTCAGACAGCTTACATATTGTACATTTTTATTACTGTAAAAACGCATAGACGCTCATTTGCTGACATTGCCAAAAGTGTTTTGGGAATGTTAGAGTTACAGGACCGTAACAAGGTGTGAAAGTTATGTTAGACATCATATTTGTGAACAAATATTTAATCAGAAACGAGGAAGTTGTTGACTATTTTGCCTAAGTACCATCATTTCAAACTGTTGAAGTTAAGGATTGCCATCCATTTTTGTCCTTTAAGCTACATTTAATTCGGAAAATCATTTTCCAAAAAACGTGACGGCTATAATCAAGGATCGTACTGGAGAAACTTAAGTTATTATACAAGAATGAAACAAACTTCCCATTACTAAACCGAACAACTGCCCATTTTTCAATTCAGGCACTATTAATAGTGAATCAGCAATGTGAAAAAAATCACTTCAATTTTCCATAGTCACTTTAAGGGCAAATTGTTAGATGCATTATGAAAATGCGTTCGTGACAGAGTTGGAACATTTCGTGCAATTCCGTCCGACAGATAGTGTTGATTGTTTGGCGCCTATCCAAAGTCATGTTGCTACGGAAACACAGACGCTGGTCAGGCTTCCATTTTTTCACAACATTACAATAGTATTTATTGATCGGAAATTTTTAATACTTCATTGGCTAGATGCAAAATATAAACATAATTTTCGAAAATTATACAGAGGCACCAAATATTGTAATTTTCAAAAATGAAACATGTCAAACACGAAACACTATAACAAACGCAAGACATCCAAAAGTGCACGACACGTTTATAAAACTGCGAAAAATAGTACAAAAAAGCAGAAAGATAAAAACTATCGAAAACAAAATCTTTATTAGTTTTATCAAACTTCCAAATGTGGCCTTCCATTGCTCGAAGCGCATTTAGTCGATATTCAGTTTCAATAAAAAGTGCGTTTTAAAACTGATTGCGAAACAATCTCAGTTGTAGGAGTTAATCATGTTTTGAGTTTTGCGATGTTTGTCATGGGAGAGACATAAATTTTTCTTTGAAATACCCTCACTGCAAAAAGTATAAAAGCTTAATATCTGGAGAGTAGGGAAGGCATGTGATACAAGCATCGCGTCCAATAGATGTACCACAGAAAAATTCAGGCAGTCTCGAACAACTTTATTCCAAAATCGCGAACGAAGGGACTTCTTGCAACCAAATGACATTTAAATGCAAATACGAAATCTGACACATGGAAAAAATCTTTCATATCCAAGTAAAAATTTTTTTTCCGATCAAATAAGGTTCAGCAAACAAGAGAAATCGTATGACATGCTCAGTCATTAAGGTACACCGCAAAATTATACAATGAACGTAACAAAAATTATAGAAATTATAGAACCAAGAAACAGATTTAGTGATTTGCACCTGTTATAAGCAAATAATAAGACGTTAACGTTAACGTCTTATTATTGCTTATAACAGATATACAAACGTTATTTGGAATAAACGTTATTTGGATATACAAACGTTATTTGGAATAACGTTTGATAAGACATACAAACGTTATTTTGGAAACTCCATATTCTTGTACCTATTCTATAAAAAGTTCACGAAAAGCATGTAGGGATTTATAGTTACTTTAAATAACCAATTTAGTTAAAGTTATATATTCTTTCCTATAAGCCTTCTTTCGCCTAATTGTCAATGCCAAAATATTTAAATTTGGTAGCGCGCGTGAAGTAGTGCAAATTCTACCTTGAGAATTAAAGGTTTAAATAACGAGTTCAAGAAGGGAAAGATAGAGGATGTGGACAAGCGCTGTCTTTTGTAGCGTGAGCTTATGTTCTACATTCATTGCTGGTTAACGTAGCGTAACAGCTATTACTTTGCTGCCACTAGATATTCGACGCTGTTTTAGGTAACAAGATTACCTGGTTTTAGGTAAGAAGATTACTAATTCTACTGCTTGTTAATATCTTCAAATTTTTAGTTTAGTTCTTGTTATTTAAGTTTTTGTTATTTGAGATAGAGTACACCTAGATGATGGAAATCACATAGCAATGCAAGGTCGGAAACGCTTTCCGGGAGCCATAGTGACGACGCAAAACGCAAAAAAGGAAGGATACAAACAGTGAAACAAAATGTGTTTTATTATGCTTAGTACAGCAGAAACCTACAAATAGGAACAAAAACAAACAACGATCGTCATTAAAGAAGGTTTTCGAAATTAAGATCCGGACCGTGATGCAGGCCTCTTTTCTCTTGAGCATGGAAGATCTGCATCAAGAATGGAAGATGCATGACGCACGCTTCCTGAATCATGGTCCGAGTTGTAATTTCAAACACCTTCTTTGATGACGATCGTTGTTTCTTTATGTTGGTTGGTTGGTTGGTATTTTTAATGGCACAAAACCTTGAAGATTATTATGCGCCAGACGAATGATGAATAAAGTTCAAAAGTACAAACACATTGTATCAGATGAATTGTTGAAATGAACCTGGAATGCTGATGAAGGCATCCAGAAATGACTTTGAGAAAAGCTCTGGCAACAGGTAGAGTACGTTAAAAGGAAAAACTTTAAATCATATGGTAAAAGGAGATGTCCTTTAAAAACTTATGATGTTGATGAGGGTTTCTTCCAATGAGATCTGTTGAGTTAAAATTCGTAGAGTTAAAATGTAATTCACGTTTCTGACTAAAAGCAGGACAGCAGGTAGAGTACGTTAAAAGGAAAAACTTTAAATCATATGGTAAAAGGAGATGTCCTTTAAAAAACTTATGAGGTTGACGTGAGGGTTTCTTCCAATGAGATCTGTTAAGTTAAAATTCGTTGAGTTAAAATGTAATTCACGTTTCTGACTAAAAGCAGGACAGTAGGTTAAGATGTGATTCACTGAAGTAGGAACGTTGCAGGTGCCACAGATAGGCTCATTATCTCCCTTCAAGAGATATTGATGAGTCAGCCTGCAGTGTCCAATTCGTAGGCGAGTCAACAGTACATCCTCCTTTCGATTCCCTTTTGATTCCCAATACTCCAGATTGGGTTTTACCTGCCTTAATTTGTTCAGAGTCTGGCATTCCCAGAGTTCTTGCCACCTGGACAAGATCTTTGTTCTGATGTACTTCTGTATGTCTGTAAAAGGGACATCATTATCGAAGGGAGTATCAGCAGATTTTGCAGCGATATCAGCGAGTTCATTACCTTTGATGCCAGCATGTCCAGGCACCCAGCAGTACATTACAGAATATCCTGCATTTCTCAAATGGAGGTGAGTCTTTAAAATTTCCAAGATCATAGGGTGGTCAGTGTTTGCATTAATTGATTCAAGGGCGCTCAGTGAGTCAGAGTAGATGATGAATTTTCTGCTGTTCTGCTTGGAGATAAAGATTAAGGAGTTCAAAATGGCAAATGTTTCTGCAGTAAAGACAGATGCAGCCTTATGAAGTTTACTACTCCTGATTACTTTATCGCAAACAAAAGCTGCCCCGACATGATCGTGATTCTTTGAGCCATCAGTGAAAATTGCTTTATAGTTAGAATAGCTGTTTCTATGGTCCAGGAAAATTTGTTGGTATTGGACGTCGTTGGTACTGCTCTTCTTAAGTTCTCCAAAGATGTTGAGTAGGTGAATATTCACTTCTTGCCAGGGAGCAATACCGAAAAAGGTAGAACTTTTGGGAATCAGATCTTTTAGGTTGAATTCTTCAATGAGTGAGTGAATGCGGAGATCAAAAGGAGGGATACATGAAGGGCGTGCATGGTAGTTACGCCAGTACTGATCAGATGTCATGAATCGTGCAGGATGTTCGGCATGCGACATTATTTTATAGTGAAGATCTATGGACAACTGCTTGCGTCTGAATTTCAGAGATGGTTCGAAACAGATGGCGTATAAGCTTTGTACTGGAGATGTTCTGAAAGCTCCGCAGCAAATCCGTAGCGCTTGGTGATGGACTGGATCTAATTTCAGTAGCGCAGAAGGTCTTGCTGATCCATAGATAACACAGCCATAGTCAAGTTTGGAACGGATTAAAGCTCTATAAATGCGGAGCATAGAACAACGTTCTGCTCCCCATGAAGTATTGGCCAGGACTTTCAGAATGTTGAGAGCTTTAGCACATTTTTTCTTTAGATTTAAGATATGTGGAAGGAAGTTGAGCTTTCTGTCAAAGATAACACCCAAGAATTTTGCTTCTGGCTCAACGCGGATCGGAGAGCCGTCAAGATGCAGCTCTGGATCAGGATGTAGATTTCTTTTGCGGCAGAAGTGCACGCAGACGGTCTTCTGGTTGGAAAATTTGAACCCATTGCTGTTGGACCACTTTACAATTCTGTTAAGAGCAATTTG
This sequence comes from Stegodyphus mimosarum, assembly GCA_000611955.2. NCBI lineage: Eukaryota > Metazoa > Arthropoda > Arachnida > Araneae > Eresidae > Stegodyphus > Stegodyphus mimosarum. The sequence continues at coordinate 138,198 of KK116925.1, forward strand.
GAGTTGTCTCTCAATGTATCTCATATCTTGACCGTGACAGTAGATCATCAGGTCATCAACATATAGGGAACCACGCACTGTGGGAGGAAGTTCTTTTAAAATGGAATTAATTTTTAGGCTGAAAAGAGTAACACTAAGCACTGAACCTTGGGGTACACCTTCTTGTTGTATAAAGGTTTGAGAAAGCACCGGGCCAATCTTGACCTGGAAAGAGCGGTGTTTCAGAAAGTTTTGAATAAAGATAGGTAAGTTACCTCTCAACCCTGTGCTGTGGAGGTCATGAAGAATTCCATGCCGCCAAGTTCTGTCATATGCCTTCTCCATGTCAAAAAAGATTGAAACCAGATGGTTTCTTTTTACAAATGCATTGCGTATTGCAGTTTCTAAAAACAGGACATTGTCCAGTGAAGATCTTCCCTTACGGAAACCACTTTGGTGGGGCGATAGGCAGTGGTTAGTCTCCAGATAGTAGGTGAGACGGTGATTTACCATTTTTTCCATGATTTTACAAAGGCAGCTAGTGAGGGCAATGGGGCGGTAATTTAAAGGATTTTTCGGATCTTTGCCGGGTTTTGCTATAGGGATTACAAAGGCCCTGCACCAGGCGGTAGGATAAAGTTGTTCCTTCCATATCTTATTATACAGAGCGAGAAGGACCAGTAGAGATTCATAGGACAGATGCTTTATCATCAAATAACTTATGCCATCAGGGCCAGGGCAGGTCTTATCAGTGCGAGATATTACACTTCTTAATTCAAACATGGTGAGATCTTTATTATAGGATTGTGCATTAGGATGGGAGAAGTCGATTTGGGTCTTTTCCAAGCGCGTCTTTGTGGGCAGAAATTCTTTTGAGTAATTGTTACTGTCAGATACAGCAGCAAAAGTATCACCTAAAGCATCGGCGATTTCTTCTCTAGTGCTTATCAACTTTCCATCTTTTTCTAGAGCAGAGAGGGGATAATCATTGTAAAGTCCAGAGGCTTTGCGGACTCTTTCCCAAACCTGTTTGCTAGACATTGAGGAGGTAATAGTAGACACGTAGGCTGCCCATGATTTTCTCTGACTTTGCCGTCTCACTTTCCTAGCATTCGCCTTAGCTTTTTTAAAGGCCAGAAGGTTTGCCAGTGTTGGGTATCGGCGAAAGATACGCCAGGCTTTCTTTTGCTCTCTCATAGTTTTATGGCAATCACTGTTCCACCAGGGTTTAGGGAACTTTGGGAACTTTGTCGAGGACTTTGGAATACAAAGTTCAGCTGCTTGTACAATAGTATGGGAGATCATTTTTACTGCTGTATTAATGTCCACATCATTGACCATTTCTTCTGTCAGCACAGCGCAAGAGACAAAAAGATCCCAATCAGCTTTATCATAAAGTAAGCGGGGTTGTCTTGAGATCACAGACTTTCCTGCGATATTTACAATCACTGGGAAATGGTCACTATCGTAAAGATTCTCCCCTACACTGAAGGAGCAAAGGGGGAGTAGAGATGGAGAACAGAGCACCAGATCAATTGCATGAAATGTTCCAGTCGGCTGATGAAAGTAGGTGTTTTCTCCGTTATTAAGCAGACAGATAGAATGATCCTCCATTAGCTGTTCGATCTGCCGGCCCCTTGAATTAGTGTCTCTGCTTCCCCATAAGGTACTATGTGCATTGAAGTCACCTAAAAGCAGAAAAGGTTCTGGGAGCTGCTCTGTTATATTGTCTAGATCTCGCTGATCTACATGCTCATGTGGGGGTAAATAGATAGTGCATACTGAGATTGAAGAACGTAAATTAATCTGAATCCCCACAGCTTGAAGGGAGGTCGTCAAAGGAAGAACAGTGTACGGGTGATTGTGGGAGATGGTAAGGCCCACACCACCACAGGCACGATCCCCAGATGGGTTGTCCCTTCTTACTGTGGTGTATCTCCGTATCTTAGCATGGCTGCTTGGTTTTAACAAGGTCTCTTGAAGTGCAAAGCAGGCAGGTTGGTAGATGTTGATTATATCCTTGATATTATCCAGGTTTTGACGGAAACCCCGGCAATTCCACGAAATAAATGTACCCATTATGGATGCCTGTTTTGGCGGTGTTGTTTTTTTGATTTTCGAGGCAGAAGGTGTTTCGGGAGGGATAACCCTTCTTCAACATCCATTTCATCTGAGTCATCTAGGCGTCCTGAACTCATGCTTGCGATAGAACTTTGACTGGGGGTCCTGGGTTTTTGCTTATTTTTCTCCTTGATATCATCTCTTTGTTTGTTCTGTTGGACATCCTGTTTTCCCTTGGATGTAGTCACCGGTGCACTAGTTTCAGCATCAGGTTTTTTCCCTGATTTTTGGTTTCTAGGATCTACTGTCACTGCTAGTTCTTTTTTCTGTGCGGTAACTGTAGTTTGCGTTGATATTGATCTGAATGATTTAGTTGCAGATGCGTAAGATTTATTAAGTTTTGGCTGGTTAGAGAGAACAAGTCTTCTAGCTTCTGCAAATGATATCTTTTGTGTAACTTTAATGTTTTGAATTTGTTTTTCTGTCTGCCATTTCGGACATGATCTTGAAAAGGCTGGGTGTTCGCCTTTACAATTTATACATAAGAGGGCAGCAGAGCAGCCTTCACTGGCATGTCCTACGATGGAACATCGAGCACACGTGAGGCTGCCGCGACAAGAGGTCTTTCCATGTCCAAAGCGCTGACATTGGAAGCAACGCATTGGATTCGGTATATACGGCCTGACTGAACAGTTTAGGTATCCAGCTTTGATGTTTTTCGGCAAGTTAGGAGACTTGAAAGTAAGTATGACATGTTTAGTGGGAATGAGTTGACCGTCTTTCCGTATTTTGATCCTACGAGCACCGCACACGTTTTGATCTGCCAACTCTTTAACGAATTCCTCTTCAGTTACTGATAGTAAGTCTATTTCAGAGATTACTCCTCGGGACGAGTTCAGAGTATTATGTGGTTTAACTTCAATGTTTGCTTGTCCTAATTTGGTTAGTTTCAAAAGATTTTCAGATTGTTTTCCGGACGCAGTTTCAATCAAAAGGTCTCCAGATCGAAGTCTCTTAATATTTTTCAGTTCTCCTACAGAAGACAAAAGATGTTTGTTTATTACAAAGGGTGACATTTTTTTCAATTCTTCGGAGCTGGTAATAATTAAGAAACGTGGACAAGATAGATCTGATACAGTGCTTTCTATGTCACTTCTTAGTCTTTTGGTCACAGTCGGAGTATCGGATACATTGTTGGAGCAAGAAGGTATCATAGCATTCATATTGAAATGGAAAAAGATTCGGGTCCGACCGCCCCACCCACCATGGAGCCCAACAAGGGGACGCAGATTTCTACGCCAGGGCTAGCCGGACCTATACGCAGACTGAAGTCCCACAGTCGGCTTTCCCGAAAGCGGGTACTCCCGAGAGCTTGTCCCCAAGCCACTGACACTAAGGACTAGTGACCAGCCGGTTGACACCTGTGAGGACGACAAAGTGCCTCCCGTTTAACTGAAGCGGAGGCCAAAGCAGTGTGTTGGGGACAGTACCTCGCCCCTCAACTACCAGGACCCTCTTTTCCAGTGACACGGGTCTCCACGCACGGCAAACACGTGGGCAGTTTTCTCGTCACTCAAGAACCAGAGACAAGGGCTGTTCCAGTCTCTCATAACGAGCCCCAACCTCCGAAGAGGAGAACCACAAGGGAGAAAGAAAGGAAGAAAGCTTCAGCTCAGAGCAGAGGAGACGGGAAAGAGGATAGATCACTGGGGCTCCAGGATTGTGACACCCGTCTCACCAAGAAGATGATCCCCTGAAGGGCTAGGGCACCTCGGGATTGCCACACCCGTACTCACAAAAGTGAGCCCCTGAGGGGGTTTCTTTATGTTGTTTGTTCTTTGTTTTTGTTGTACTCCGAATAATAAGCATGTTTTATCATCCCGTTCGTGTCCTTTCTTTCTTGACTTTTGTGTCGTCACTACCGCGCCAGGAAAGCGTTTCCGATCATGCATTACTATGCGATTTCCAATCGCCTAAGTGTACTCTATCTGTCCTGAATGTGTGTTACCGCTGTACTAATATACCATGTAT
>KK116925.1:142375-158509 GCA_000611955.2 Stegodyphus mimosarum
CGAGATATCACAATTGACGTACGATGCTTTACGAAAGCTGTGAATAAAAGACTTACTCAAAGGCAAAAGATTCATCTTAAAAGATACATTGAACCCGAATACGTTCTCCTGTTAGTTACCTCACACTGCCCTTTTATATACTCCTGTGAAAACGTTCTACTGAACACATTTTTAAGAAGCTTCGAAACATTCCCAGTAAACAATCCTAGTTCCAATATGCAACAGATAGGAAATGATTATGTCACCTTGAACGGGAACATCTAGTATGATGAACCTTTATTTGAAGTTAACATTTAAAATGTTTTTGAAGAAAGAATTGGAATTTTCAATTTAGTCCAATTATACAATGAGTGTCTATCATAGTTACATACCATAGACTTGAAAGAATCCAAAATAAAAGAAAATAAAAAAAAATCTGAAAGGTTTCAGATTTTAAATTGAGTCCAAAGGCACGTTTTTTTTAACATTTTGTGAGTTACCTTTGTTAAATATCATGTTCTTCGCACTTAAACCATAAAATTCAATTCAAAAGAAATACCGCAAAATAATTTTAAATCCAGTATATCTTTAGAATTTCCAATACACAATCTCACGCGCTGGAGATAAAAATGTTTTTTTTCTGTACAACGTTGCCATTGCTCGCTTTGAAATCCTTGAGTTTGTTAGTCAAAAATTCGTTAACTTTTTATAAAATATGAAATCGATAATAAAACAAATTCCAATTTCAAATTTGGGCTTCCAGATGCCCATACTCGCAGTAGGATCACGTCATTCAAAATTGGATGGCTCTAGGTACCGTTGTTTTATCACAATGCGAGAAACATACATACATTTATGCAGATTCTTAATTATTTAATTTCTTTAAATATAATACAAGGCGATAATATTTCGCGGCAACAATTTGAAAAGTGAAACGGACATTGAGAGTGATTCAAGCACAAAATCATAAAACGAAAGCAATAGTCCTTCAGGGACAAAGCCTCTTTGGACTAACAATGTGAATTGTTTATTAATTTTAATTTCAATCCTCATTGCGTCTCTTATGTAAAGAAGAGCCTTAAATTTGTTTAATAACCTAAAATTTGTTTTTCCTCCATTTGTTCCCTAAATTCTTTAATGAATGGTTCTGTCTGTCTATTATATTATTAATTTTCCATGACTTAATTAAAGTCAGTGAGATAAACAATTACTTTTTAAAGTAGAACGACAATACCCATTTGCTCTCGAAATGCTTTAACCTTTTCAAATAAAATTCCAGAGTAAAAAGTAAAGCAAAAGTGAATTTACAGCTATTAGTATAAATTATATACATCATAATACAAATACAAATTTTATAATAGATCAGACACAGATAAAGAATTCTGATTGAAATGATGAATAGAGAAATGATGATTCTGAACAAAACTAATGACTAGACATTTTGTCGCGTCTAACTGGGAAAGAAATATCACAATATAGAATGCAAAATTAAGCAAAACAATCAATCTTGATTTGGCGAAAATTTTTAACAAAAATCCATCGATATGAAAGGTGATCCGGCATAGATATTTCTTTTTTAGAAACAAAAGCAAAAAAAAAGGATTACCTAGAACTTACAATTATCTAAGATTGCCTTTTCTGCCTAAATTTATATTTAGCCACATTTGATTATGCTTTGCGACGTCCTCTTCAGTGACATAAGGACTAAGTTAAGATAGATTAATGTTGAAATACGACATGAGTTCTTAAATTTATAAATTTCGAGATTCTCAAATACTTTATTGTTGATAAAAATAATTGTACAAATATAATAAGAACAAGATGAATTTTCGACTTCAATAGCTACACTCAACAGAAGTTTCTTCAAATAATTCAAGCAACCACTGACTCGTAAGGACAGTTTAAAACATCTCTAAGAAGCATAATGGGAACACTGAAAACATTCTACGCTGCAGAAGTATGTCTCGCACATCAATAGTTAACATCCTTCCTAAAATATTAAGTTTTACTTCGGTGGAATATAACCTCAACTTATTTCACGCCACCGAACCCATTTTCACTACATCGATTAATTTAAATAAGTAGTTTAGTTTAAAACCTTCGCTTACCTCCTCCTCTCCATCATCTTCGATCCACGATATCAAAAGGATGAGTGTCATCTGCACGATTTCCCAGCTTGTAAAATTATTATTGATAGGTTAACTGATACAGGAGATGAGATAAATTTTCCTCAGCACGAAATTTGTGAAGCTTAAGATTACAAAACAAACAAATGAGTAAAATATTCTATCTTTTACAAAAATAACTCACTTCTGAATGATAAAAAGGAAATCGTCTCAAAGGCAGCAAGTTTGACGTCCGATTTCTTTTTTCTTAAACTATCCATTTTAAGCAAAACGATCACAAAAGAATATATAAATTATAAGAATAGAATACATTAGTTCTAAGCATAGTTATAAGAGTAGCACATGTAAGTTCTAAGGATAGAATATATTAAGTTCTAAGAATAGTTATAAGAACAGAATATAAAGTTGTAAGAATTTAATTATGGCATCATTGAAGTTAGGGTACAGTGATTAATCATTAATAATTTAAAATTCTAAATATATCATATTTGCATTGGAATTAAATGATGGGAGAACGAATAAGGATAAATCAATAAATGGGTTAACGTGGTCCTACAACTGACAAGAAACTGACAGCCAAAAGAAGACCAAGTGTTTAACGAAATATTTCGTAATTGCGCTTAAGACGTTAAGATCTACTCAGTAGCAGACGTTATGATTAATTAAAAAAATTCCACATTGTGCCGAAAATAATAATTAACTATTGCTCATGTTTCTGTCCTGGAATTTGAACAATACTTTTCAGATAATGGTTATCTAAATTATTTAATCGACATACAAGTAAATATATCACAGGAAATCAAGGTATAAACGAAGCCGATGCACCATAACAGGAAGATTTTTTATAATATTTTAGATTACTGGATAAATTAATCAATCTCAACGTATTAAAAATGATTACGTAATGCACTTCTGGTTACACTATAGGAGAAAACCTCGTGTTAAGAATCTGTAAAATAAAATACAAGTTCGATTACTCGAATTTGGGTAAATTTTCAGTTCAGAGAATCTCGAAATTTTTAGTCAAGTCAAAATGAAACTAGAAATGCAAAACTGAAAATTATTATTAAAATTCTGAATTGCTCGAAATTTCATTTTGCTTTTCTTAGTTTCAGATCATCATCATTCAGCTGTGTTTTTGTGTAAGTGATGTGTAAAAGACATTTAAAACAACTTTATTGTTATGAAAATTATGCATTACTTCCTTTTACTGATAGTTTATCTAACTGATGTCCAAATCAGGAAGTTTTAAAATAAGTGTATATATACATATATATTAAAATCTAAGATTCTTTAAGATTAATGGAAGACGCTGAATCGACGATTCAAGACCCAACACCTACGACATTATTAATCATAATTTAAGACACACTTAAGTTTTAAAATTTTAATTTTAGCAATGTCACGTGAAATATTTTCATGTATAAAACCTGGACTTAACTGGACATAACTTTTGGAGTGCAGTGTATATGAACTATGCTGTGCTGAGCTAAATTTGCATGCGCATTTCATCGAATGATGAAAGTTTCGGTACAATTAATTCTAAATTTATAGTCAAATGAATTTAAAAAAAAAGAAAAAAATATATTTATGAACCAGGCTAAAAAATTTACTCCCAAACCAAAAATAAAATATCTTTAAAAACTACCAGAATTGTTAAATTGCTTACAAACAAATAATATAAGAGAAGCATATCACTTGACGAAAGTAAATTCCTGTTCAGATAGGAACAAAATGGCTGACCATACACAATACAGTATTTCGATGCGTTTTTCAGTTTAGCTAAAGTTATTTTCGTCAGATCTAGTCGTAAAAGAAACGTTGCAAAAAATATAAAAAATCGATGCAGATGCATTTAAAAAAAATTTTCATTCGAACTTTTCATCTATTCTTTATTTCTTAAAACTATAAGAAAAAGTCTTTTCTTAAAATTATTCTACGAACTGCTTTTTCAGAAGAATTTTAAATTTCATCCTTTCCTGAAACAATGCAATACTTTAAAGAGAAATGAATTATTTTCAAATATACACACTAGGGGTTGGTAAAACAAAACTGCTCCGAGATGTCAAGAAATCTACAAAATTTAAACGGAACTATAGCGAATGAAAACTTCTTTCTAGAACACACATAGTGAAAAAGAAAAAAGAAGAATACAAAACACAATTTAGTCACTCGAAAATATATCTCAGATTTTTTAATATGGCGAGATTCTCTTATTAATTTTCATGAAAACGATTACTGAACTCAAAGAATTCTGCAGAAAAATTTCACAAATCTCAAAAGTCAGTTTTAGAATGTATTTATTTTTCAGATTTTTTAAACTATTTCTCCGGAATATTTCGTTTCAGGTTTTTGTCAAAACAACTAAAGTTATTCATTTTCTTACCAAAAATTCTTAGTTTTTTTATAAAATAGAGAATATTAATCCTTCATAAATGCAACATTACGTATATTAAAAACGTATTTACTTAAAATATCTCTTGTTAATGTTAGTAGTTCAGGAAGATAAAACAAAAACTTCTTACTTAAACCTTAATATTCCACTGTCATATTTACTTCCATAAACATACTATTCAACATTTAAGAAATTCAAACTGGTCCTTCAGATTCGAGTCTAACACTGAAGTGATTTATTTTTATTACATTTAACAGCTGAATGGAATCGAACTACATTATCAGGGAATTTCATACATTATCAGAGAATTTCATACATTATCAGGGAATGTCCGTTAAATATGAATGCAGTGGTCTCCTATTCTCAGGTTCGGAGAACTGTCCATTGATGAGGAATGTCCGCTAAAATGAGCCGTTAACAAAGGTTCAAGTATATTTCTACATCCTTGACAAAGTGCTCGCGAAGCAATCGCTACAAGCAAGAATTTGTGCCTGCAAGCTACACAGCAATAACAGAAAAATCCAAAGCAGAGTGACAAGTGGCCTATACTGTCAAACGCTCTCCGATAAACTTAGTTATTAGAAGATAATTTATGCATTAAACTAATTTGCATTCTGCTGGAAGATGATAAAAGTAGGAGCTAGAAAAGCTAAACTAATACAAGTGGGCTAGTTAAAACAAATCTTACACCTGCCCCTTTTTCATACCATGTAAATCGAAAGTATCATATTATTGCTTGAAAATGCTATAAACAAAAAATTTAAATACTGGCCTCGTAGAACTATCTTGAGAAAAAGATCAGCTAGATCAGAGAATAAGATATCTGGTTAAAAGTGGTTGTAGAGTGATGGAACCAGTTTCTGATCGAAGGAACTTAATGATTCTTTGCTCAGGCACCAGTTGGTCAAAATGTGGCATTGCGTGATCGAAATATGCTTTCACTATGTTTCCACTACAACACGAGCTATGCTATCCAGGATGATATTATGCTTGTTATGATATTGTACTTATTTTGTACAGTACTATGCTTGTTATATTGCTTCTTTGAAAATACGCTAACGCCCCCTAGCAGCTAAATTCACTTATTGCAAGTTTCATGCATGACATGACATTTCCGCAAAATTTTCGAATAAAGGAGCCTATTTACACAAATTAAACATGACAAATAGAAAATTAACTAAAACATCAATCACTTAAAAATTTACAAACTCTTAAAAAATTTAAAGTAATTTTCAAAACTAAATCTATGTTATGACGAATAACCTTAAAATTTAATTGGATAGATAGCTTGGATCTATTCAACGAAAATAAACAAACTCTAGTATGTCATTTTTAATTTTTAATGTTTGATAGTTTTCTTATCTATACTACAAATAATTTGCATCCCGTTGCATTTCAGCATTGTCGTTTAACCAGGCATGAAATTCGGCTGTTATGTTCACGTTTCAAGACGCTTAATTAATTTAAAGCCTGCAATCTCATCCTAGGTACGATTTTCATTGTTTCCCATCAAGCTAATAAAAATGCGAGACATATTTCCTAATAAGTCTCCCATTTCAAATTAAAACAAATAAGAAAATGGATGCCTGCGAAATCTGAGAAAGCTGCATCAACAGCTAGTTTTAATTAAACGAACAAGACATCCGTCGAAATTAGACAAGAAACACTTCACTTTACACTGGAAGTAGCAACTGCTTTTGATGCTACAGCAAACATTTAGGCTGACATCTAATATCACGTTGTTCTGTGTTTAATTAGAAAACAGTAGAATAAAGATCTCTTCAAGCATCAAGCATTGAAAGGTAGGAAATGGGTTCTAAGACAGCAGATGTCATTTCCAGTTAAAATTGAGTCATTTAATACTATAATTTATAGTCCCCTAGAGTGCATAAACACATTGATATCTGGCTACCCTGTTTATTTTCAAATACAAAAGCACAGAAAGGTTCATTCAGTTTTGGAATGGTACAATTAATAAATATATATTATTAATGAAACTATAAGTAATTAGAAATATTTTTTAACACAGCGCTATTAAGATTCCTCGAATTTCAAAACAGCGAATTTCAAACATACACATTAGTTTTCAATTTTAGGAGAGGTTCATTTTAAATTAGGGAAAATCTTTATTATAATGATTATGCTTTGTATTTTTGCCATATTTCCTTGCTTTGAGGAGGACCAGAGTTTTCAGTTAAGATTAAAAAATACATATTGGAATCATCGGCTAATTCTGGATATAGAAAAGCAAGGATTTTCTTATGGAAGAGGAATTGTAATTGATTTCGATGCACCCTCCTGCTGACAACGTTATGTCGGAGTTAACTGAATTCCTCTCCTTTCATACTCTTTTCTACTTTTTTTTTTGCGGGGGGGGGGAGGTTCTTTTGTGGTTTTATTTTAATTTTTCTTTTGGCATTTACAGAATTCTAAGTCTACATTTACAGGATTTTTTGAAATTTATTTATTTGAGTTTCAGTTTTTGGTCTTTGTGAAAAATAGGTTCTAACTTTCTTTATGTATTTATTGATCAATTTTCAGCGGCATAGTGCGCTAAAAATTCTTGGAATGATTACGTATTTTTCTTTATAAACATTTTCTCGTGTTTCTGTAATAAATATATATACGAAGTCTTGAAAAATGCATTTATATATAGAAACTTTCCAGTTTCCTCGCCATTTTAAGGCGCTAATCTTCCTTAAATAGGGAACAACACTTTACGACAACCCTTTTACATTCCATCACTTGTCATTATAGTCATTTGGTTTTAAATTTTGCAGGCAAGTTAGTTAAATTTAATTTCTTCCATATTTTGATCTTTAAATTTCTAATTAACTACTTTTATTATTCTTTAATTTAAAGGATCATGCCATTTTGGATCTTCTATTGTTTTTGAATTACTTTTTAATGTTCTAAAATGTATAACTTTTGTTTTTACTTTTGTATTTGAGTTTGAAAATGTGAGTGTCGAGGATTATTTCTTCTAGAGAATTCCTTTTTCACCTAGTTTAAAATTTTCAAGAGCTGTTGAAATTTTTAAGTTATCAGTTTTCTAGTTAGTTTTTCTACTTTTCATGTTTTTATTTGCTTGAGATAAAACATGAAAAGTACCAATTTTGGAAGTTATGCTTTGCTCAAAAAGTTCACGGAAAAGTCATGTGCGTGAAATTTGGAATAATAGAATTTAGCTGCTATGTGGTCTTAGCGTATTCTCGTAGAACAAATACAAGAAGCTTATTAACATCATTCAGTTCATAGTTCGCGGTTGCAGTAGAAATATAGTGGAAGCATCTTTCCACCACGTTGTAGCGCGTTTTGAGCACAAACTGTTTGAACAAAGAAGCATGGGTTTCGAGTAGAACCGAAAACACTGGTAGAGCTCAGAAAACACATCAGTACTGTTGTAAGACTTATTCACAGGGAATGATACCAAATGTATAGAAAGAAATCGACTGCTACTTGTTGGACTACATACTGCATGGTCAAATGTCATCTGAAGTCATATTTGAAGAATGTTTTAACGAGTTTCCAGTTTTTTTCGTGTATCAGTTATCACTGTATAAATGATAATTTTAAAATACAACGTTTTAATAGCCGATGAATCATTTATAGCAGTCCCGTGTAATGATTAAAACTCTGAAAATTGAGAATACCTTTATTTTCGCAAGAATTGTTTTGCTTAAAAAATTTCACAAAACATTCATTGAGATACGAATTTCATATCAAAATTCCTTTACTGACAGCTTCGTTTTATTTATCACTATTCATTATAAATATTAAGTATAGTCATTAAAATTATTGAAAAAGCGCATTGAATAAAAATATTACAGAAAGTACAATCACAAAAGATCACTAGATTTATACTATATCTAAAAATGTGTAATAGAAATCTTAATTTCACACTGAATTTAATAAAAGTTTACAGCAATTTATAATTTAATTACCGTTACGCCTTTAAGAAGCTCGAATGTCCCATTTAATTCATAATATAAGACAACAAACTAAAATCATCATAGCATCATCACTTAATGAAGACTTCTTTTAAATCAAGGATCAGCAACTTTCAAATTCCAACATTTATCCATACAAATGTCAGACATAAATCCTTATTAAAGTTTTAAACAAACATTTAATTTGTGATAAAATAAATCATTGTATGATTTGCAATGTATACATTTTATTAACAATTAAAATTAAGCCTTTAGATTAAATGTATTCAGCACTGCACTCAATGCTCTAGGAATCGGGAATTATACAATTGAAGGTAAGAAGTTTTGGAATTTAAATGAGGATTATAACATACATATTACTCCTCATGATATTCGATGGCTTAACAAATTTACCATTGTTAATACATTTAGCAATGACTAATATTTCAGAGTAATTGCATTGATTATTTAAATGATTAAACGAGTTTTAAAGCGAAAACATCCCTCGTGTAAATCTTTAAATCTTTGTGAAACAAAAGAAGAATCCATTCGTTGTAAATAATTCTTCAAATTGTTAATTACTTGCCGTTCAGATTGCAATTTGCACCTATTTTATATTGAATAGATGAATCGTATATTGTACAATCGGTAAATAAATGTAAGTTTGTTTGATTTCATCATATGAAGTATTTTTTTTTTATTTTTAGCTCATCAATAAACTACTTAATTAATTTAAGCATTTAAACGGCTTCATCCAATCTCAGCAAATTAATGTATTGTTGACTCTACGATAAAGTACTTAAATTGAAAGATACACCCATACATTTAATTATGAGTAAATTAGAAAGCCTATGATCTGCGCTAAAGCTGCAAAGTAATAAACCAATAATTCATAATAGAAAACGTTTTATATTTCATCTCCAAGCAACAGAAATTCAATTAAAACCATGAATTAAAAAAGTATTTTTAGTCAATATTTTAACTAGTATTTGAAATTAGTATACTAATTAGTATTTAAAATATTAATAATAACTAAAACTAATTAACTAAAATACTAATTAGTATTTCAAATTATTTTTTCATAATTACTTTATTAAAATTTATATTCTAAATAAATGGCAACTTTAAACGCTATTTTAGTACCAGCCTCAATATATTATCTTCAAGAAACGTTCAAAAATTTATCGCCAATTTACGGCTAAACTATCTTAAATAGAGAACAACACTTTTTACGATAACCCTCTTACATTCCATCATTGAATACAATTACATTTCCAGCCATTTCGTTTAAAATCTAGCAGGCGAGTAAGTTAATTTTAATTTCCTTTCTGGGTTTGATCTTAAAAAAAAATTTAAATACTAATTTTAAGAATTTTTTCAATTTTGATCTTCTTTTGATTTTGATTTACTTTTTAATGTTAAAAAATGTACAACTTTTGTTTTTACCTTTGAGTTTGAAAATGAGAATGTCGGGGATATTATCTTCTGAAGTAAGCATCCCTTTTAGTTGTTTCCAGTTTAGGTTTAGTTGTGTTCTTAGTGAGCAACTTAAATTTAAAAGATTATTTATTTTGTTTATAAATTCTTTTGGCTAAAATAATAGAATCCAGTATTATTCGTACTATAATTTGTCTCTAGCAGAAGTTTGATGCTTAATTGGAAGAAAGACGAAACACACTCATTTAGTCGTTGTTACCTGATGGTAGATTGCTTTATTCCCCTTCATAAATCGATTAATCTACGATCAATGACAAGAGCTACTTTTTTTAATTTTTAACTTTTGATTTTGGTATTTTTGCGATTAGATTTTTCTTTACAAAATTTGGGTTTTTAAAGCAACAGAGGTTTTGAAAATACTAATTTCAAACACTAATTAAAATACTGACTAAACATTTTTTAATTCATGTTTTTAATTGAATTTCTGTTCCTTGGAGATGGTATATGAAAAGTTTTCTATTATATATATATATAAAGTATGAAATTTAGAACTAATTCTTCACAAATACCAAAAAATTAAATTCATAATTAATAAATTTTAAATAATCCTATAAATGGTACAAAGAATTTTAAAAAAGTTATGCTCCGTTTTTAAAAATTGTTTTGTAATTTTATATATATATATAAAACATTACTTTCATTGTCCCTTAACTTTATAAAACATTCGAATAACGATAATTTTAATACCTCAGCCATAATGCCAGTATGCGAAGAGAAAGTCAATGTAGAAAAAAATAAGCGAAGTCAAAAAGTCAATACGCCCTCATAACACTCCAGCGCATGCCAGCGAAACAACACCTTTCCTTAAATTCTAATTTAGATGTATCCGTAATTCGCACGTGCTCACTACACCTTAGGCGAAATTAAAGAGGCGTGTAATTAAGTTTTAAGCATAAGTTACATTTTAAGCATAAAACATGGCCACAGCATTTAAAAGAAGTAAAAAAATATTAAGAATCTCTCCAGTTCCTTGTCTAGATCTTCATCAAGATAATCCATCTCTCTACACAATAAAATTCCAAGTAACTTTGGCACACGTAAACACTTAATTAAGGAACACACGCGAACGCCCATCTCGACTGCAGCCAGGTGGCGCTAAGTACGTGGCCGTTAAGTCTCCGAAACAAACAAAAAAATAATGATTCAAGAAACAAATGTAACGAGCGTGGTCGTTACTCATATGTTGAAACCTCTCGGAGTTACGGGGCTCGGAAGGGGACATCCGACTCCGAGAGTGCAATTTTGTTGATGGATGGAACTGAGCTCCCGGCTAATTTTGAATCTCCTTTCGCAACTCTAAATTTTGAATGTCAGATTTATGCAGCAGTGCACTTTAACGGCAAGATAAAATTTTCGCGTATAATGTGCTAACGGTTCATTATATTGCAATTCCCAAAGGATGTCATGGGCTGCCGTTGCCAGGATATTGTCTGTTAACAGGATTGTAAGACTAAGATTTTAGTTTCTTGGAAAATTCATGAAGATTTAGCTTGCCCCACGGTAGAAACAGTATTTAATAACATGAATATTAAAATAATAAGACATTGTTTGATAATATTCATTACAGGAAATAACACTAACTATCGTAAAAAATATCATTTTTGTCAAAGATGCTGCACACAAACGAAGGCTTTCTAAAACAAAATTCAGCATCATTCAAAAAGTGCCTTTTACTTCTTCACTACGCTCAGCGATAGTTTCCTTTTTTTATACAATCAGTTGTTCACAGGAAATATCTAGATGGTATTTTCAAATACTACAAAGGCTAAATTAATTTTAATTTCTTCATCAACTAATCAAATGAATAAAGGTTTTAGACGATATTAAATTATCCTGAAAGAAACTTTAAGAGAAACTTACGTATATTTATGTTATACACATAATGAAATTTCTTGCTGAAATGAATTCAAATGTCGAAAAACAACCCGTCATGACGCAGTTTCAGTAATTCTGTAATTGGTCAGCAGCCACTCTTTTAAGCAATTTTTAGTCAATGATACTGGGTTACTTTTACTCTGAATATTATGAGAACCAAATTTTGTTAAAGGTTTTCCCATCATGATATTTGAGTCATAAATCTCGCAATCTGCCAACAGCACAATGCTTTCAATCGACTTTTCTGAAACTCTTTCTTTTTTATTAATTTTTATTCACAATGGATAGAACAGTTCCACAAACTACTTCGAGATTTGAGATAGGACACGCACCATCCCGTATAAACAGTGTATAAAAAACTATATATAGCTGGCCAAACCTGAATTAAGGACAACCGGAAGCTCCTGGGGAAAAAACAAAGTTTTCAAGAGGCTTTCCGTACCTCACGGCGACTCCATTTTAAAAGAATTCACTTTATGATGCATGTTTATGGTTACTGAACTATTATAAGATGATGATGTAAAATACATTAGTATTTAATTAGATATCCTACATTTTACGTCCTTTGTATAATTTTATATCCTTACAATTTTATACTGAGAAAATCCCGAGTAAACAAAACAAAAAAAAAATATTTTATTTAAAATTTTAAATACTCTCTCGTTTAAACTTCTCTCTTTTAAATGCGAAAAAGTAAAATCCATAACTAATGTAAATTTTGCACAAAGAAATGGGATAGTTCTATATCTCGCGTTCTACTGGGTCGATTGACGAAATTTAATTTCAGGTTTTTATGTCTCGAAAGCGCAGCATATTAAATTTATACATAGTACTGCTCTAACATAGGTATTTTACAAAAAATCGTACTTTGTTTTTAGAATAACATTCCCATTTCTTTCCATATTTCGATTCTACGACTTTAATTATGTCAAAGTTTTTTGTAGAAATCACACGCGTAGTTTTAAAAAATTAGCTCTCAAAATTTTAGCTACTAAATATTAATTCAAATTGATACATATTTATTAATATCTCTTTTTTTATTATACTTATTTAATTCCTTCTTTCACAGATCGAAATTTAGGTTCAATCAAAATAAAATTCGCAGATATTTTTCGATTTATTTTTTAAATTTGTATTTTTTAGTAATTTTTATAAATTCGAAAACATTTTTCAATCATACCCTATAAAAATTTTAAAAATTAGAGTTTTTTATTCAAAGTTTCAAAAGATACACCTGAATTTATATATTGGCGTGTTTTGAAATTTGGCATATTTGTTATATGCGATAATAATGCCAAACATACGTTACCCACTTTGTTAAATTCATTTGAAAGAATGAATGAAAAAAGAGAAAGGAAAATGGGTTACTATAAATTAAGAATCTCGCCAAGTAAATTTTTCTTCCTGAAAACTGAAAAGGTGCGCAAAGATAAATTTTTAAATTTCTTTTTAAGTTTCTCATCAAATTTTACAAAATTTAATATTTGAGCATAATTTGAATCGTAGAATCAAAATATGGAAAAACCTCGGTACGCTATTTTCAGTTAAATTTCGGCTATCGGCCCAGTACAACGGGAGATATAAAACAACGGGAGCAAGGTATAAATACTACTGTGCAGACAAACTTAGTAATACGCGATTTATTCATGTAAAATAAAAGCAAAGACGAATAATTACTGATTAAGCATTGATTGAATTTTCATAGAGAGTTTCAGAAAGGTACACAGTAGATTAAGATGATTTAGGTTAAATAAAATTGAATAAGAAAATGATGCTGAAAATTACAAGGAGGTGAGGGAACAGAATTCACGATATGTTATAAAAGTTCTACAAATGTTTAGCGTAGATTAAAATAATTCAAATCAAATAAAATTTGACAAGAAAAGTTATGCTAAAAAACCACAAGGGGAGAGGGTATACCGAGAGATTAAAACTGGGAGATAAAAAAACCGGGAGATTAAAAAAATTAAAACTTAGGACATTATTTAATGTACCCGAAGACCGGTGATCTAGCAAGAGAATGTGATGAATCAGGAAAGGTGGCGGCTATGATACAGCAGTCTCCTTATGCTTTTCAATTTACCAACAATAGGTATACTCCTGTTAATATTATGAAAGCATTTCTTCGGTGTTGCTATGTTTCTTTACGTTCATAATACGACGTGCTCGCAAACTTATAACACTACTTAATTTTTAAAATTGCAAAACTACTAAAACTGCGAAGAATGAAATACTAGCTGATATCCGCCCGCTTTGCAAGGCACACTGTCTGTTTGAATGTGAACCTAGACTTCTTATATGGACGAAATGTCTAATTTCAAAATGATAATGAATGTAAAATTTTTAAATTTAAAGTCGGGAAATACAGTGCCAGTCAGTGAATCTCTCATACACAGATTTCCACATCTTCCATAATGTACTGTGTATTGGGATGCGTCTCCATTATTTAACGCGGAGGGATCCCCAGTAGGCCTACACCACGAAAAATTGCCAACATAAAACTAAGGACATATTTTGAGAATTGTTTAAATATTTGTTCATTTTTTAAATTTATTAAATAAATTGTTTTAATCAATTATAATTATTTTTCTTTGATTTTTTATGTATGGCAGTTTTTGTAAATAACAACAACGTTTTTATTTTTCTTTATTTGTCTTAATAACAACATTTATTTTCATGAAACTTATGATAACACTTAAATATACATAAAACTGTAAAATAATATACTTAAATTTATAAAACTTCCCTGTAGGCAACATTCTTCGTACGTTTTTCTGGTTGAAAAACGATGAGATCCTCAAATGAGCTTTCTCTTGAACATAAAACTGACCATGAGAAAAACAGTCATTTTGTAAGTCTACGCCAGCTAATTTTAAACTCAGCCCTTGTGCATTAATGATATCGCAAAGCAAACTCTAACCGGAAACTGCAGACGCTTAAAGATTTACCTGAAATCACGTAAATTACGTATATAAATACATACGTTAAATACGTAAAAGGATTTACGTAAAATGCATTCTTAGTCAGCGTCTAGATCGTGGAATGAGGAACTATGTAAAATTTCAAGTCAATTGGATGTATAGCTTCCGAGATCTCGTGATGAGACAGTGGTATTTCGCTTATATATATATACGTAGATAACGCTAATTTTAACGCCACTTTCCACACTATACCTCACACTTTTTGCCAAAAGAAAATTACCTATAAAATATGCTTAATTACCAATTAGAGCCTTAGGTTAAAAAAACTTACTTATTTTTTTAAGAAGGCGATGTTAAGTAAAAAAATAACAACCTCTTAAAATGGAGAATAACATTATTTTTTACAAAATAAATATTTCACTTCTATATCCCGATTTTCCTCTGTAACATTCTCCAACGCGATATAATGTAATAAATATTGTGTACACTGAATTCAAAACTTTTTCGGTGCTATCATTTCTAACTCAAAAGTCGCCCATGGTACTTTAAAAAATAAACCGCAACGTATGTAATATGTACGACTTCAAAAAGATTACAATAAAAATTCCTTCAATATCTTACCTCACGGAACATCCGCCGCTCCTGATAAGCTGCTACTAGTCCCCAGTGCTTATAATACGGTTGGTAAAATAAACATTACTGTATTTATTTCTATCTCAAATCATAAAAATTTTGCCACAGTTCGTATATTTTCCCTTGAAATTCATAACATAGCAGAAAAGCCATCGTAAACACGAAGTTCATGAATTTCTGCCATTTTTATAGAAGCCATAAATGAGTACTACAATAAAAGCGAAGAAAAAGATTTTGCTTCAAGTAATGTATCTTCAAGTAGCACTCGTAGGCACTTTATAGCAGACAGTACGCACTTCTATCAAAGACACTTTAGTTCTGGAATCTCTTGTACGCATAAAAGAAAGAAATGAATTTAAAATAAAAATTTGATTTCTATGAACCTTAAATTTTTATCCGAAATAATACACAAGATGGGAAGTAAGCAACGTCTTATTAACAATATATACAAGGCTTTATATACCAGTTCAACTGAGAAGATAGGA
This sequence comes from Stegodyphus mimosarum, assembly GCA_000611955.2. Taxonomy (NCBI): domain Eukaryota; kingdom Metazoa; phylum Arthropoda; class Arachnida; order Araneae; family Eresidae; genus Stegodyphus; species Stegodyphus mimosarum. The sequence continues at coordinate 158,216 of KK116925.1, forward strand.
CGCAAATGTCAATAACCATTTTTTCTCAAACAATAACAAGATGCTTTCGATATTTCGCTTGACAACCCTGGCTGTTCTTAATTTTAATATAAAATAGAAACTGGATAGAGGTTAGCGAAATGAATTTCAGGGAGGAGAAAGAATAAATAAAATAAAACAATAGCCCAAGGTTGAACTCTGAATAGTTTTAGAGATTTTCCCAACGTAGAAGCTTCTGCGAATAAAACCTTTTCGATTTCTAGAGAAGATAAACTATAGAGAAAATATCTCATTTCTACAACGCCATTGGGAGTT
>KK116925.1:158570-188298 GCA_000611955.2 Stegodyphus mimosarum
GAGTTCGGTCTAAGCACAAAACTCTGTCCACATGCACCCTAACTGAAAAACATCCGTGTATGTAAAGCTATAAAATTTTTCTTAAAATTTCTATTTTTCAAAGCATTCCTTTTTTTCCACAAATCCTTTTACAGCAAAAATTCCCTAACGAAGAAAGGAACCCAATCGCAAATAACAACTATACTTCCATTGAGTCAAATCCATAACTCTTAGCTGATATGTAGAGACATTAGGTTATTTCGAAGCAGCAGGCGAGAAAAATGAACAATGCCCTCGCCGGGACTCGAACCACGGACCTCTCGAATACGCGTCGAGCGTGCTGACCACTACACACCGAAGGCATGCCAAGAAGGCGGGAGAAATACCTTATATACCCCCCCCTTTTAAAGGGCGACTGGGGATTAGGCGATCCAATCGCCAAATCTTGATGGTGAAGAATCATCATCCACCACCTTTTTGTTCGGGCGCCACTGTAGAGACATTAGGTATATTTTGAAAGCAGGAATATTGAAAAATGAGCAGCGCCTTCGCCGGGAACCTCTCGGTTACGGGTCGAGTGTGCTGAGCACTACACCACAAAGGCATGCGAAGAAGGCGGGAGAAAACCCTTATAGATGATAAAGTATTACCAATGTTTTATAATCTCATTAATATACGAAAGGGATTTAAGTTAATTATTAGTTCTTTACTGGTGTGAAATACCATGGCAGTTTTATTATTTCGTCAGCTCCTCATAAAGATTTCGGTTTTATCTAAAAGTATCATATCAAACACTTTTTTTAATTTTTTAAATACCTGAAAAGATTAAAATAAGGCGGAAAAGCAACTTTGTAATGGCGTCGACTTCGAATAAAACTCGACATCTAGGCAGTTCTGATACAGGTTTCCCTTTCTGAGAAAGGAGAATTGAAATGTTTTGGAAAGGTATAAAATCCTCCTTGTACAAAGTTCTTTGATAGTTTTCACAAGACATCTGTGCCTTATTTTTTAAATCATCATTTGGCAAAGTAAAGAATCTTATGAAAACTAATGGTCTGATTAATATTATGTTTGTTTTCTTCGCGACATTCATATCAATATATGTAAAACTTTTTTAATTTGGATTAGATGATGGGAATTCTGCTGTATTTACAACAAAAGAAAGTTCATTATTACAAAAACTGATCACAAAAACAATACCTCGATTTCACCTCAAATATTTAAATGTATTTCATAACTACAGATTTTAAGCGAGTCGTTTTATTGTATTTGAAGAGTGTTCTGAATATGTATGGATAAAAATTTCATAAGGCTCTGTTGCTTTATAGAAACTGAATTTTCAGCTCTGTGCATTATAAAGTACAGCCTTTAAGATTACATGTCTTCATATTCAAAATACAGCCATGACTCTCTGATATACAATATAATATACTTTCAGTGCTTATGCAGCTCATCCAACAATCGCATTTAGAACTTTCGATCCTTTGTATGAGGATAAAAAGGTTTTGAAGCAAGATTGAACAAAATTCGCCGAACCTCGACAAATGAGATAATACTAGAAACTCTACCAAATAAACTACATTAGCTTTCACAAGAAATGTCACTCTGGAGATGCAGTCTTTTATTGTTATTACTATAATTATGGATCGCATTGAATGAATTCTACCGAAATCAGTATTCCCTTTTCACCTCAAACTCCACTAGAATACGCAAATTCCACCGGAATTCCTTTCTTTTGGTTACAGCTTCATAGATAAAATGGGACGATAATTTTGTTCAAGCGTACTAACTTCTGGTTAATTCGCGGGGCAACAAATAGATCCAAAGAGTTATTTACAGAAATTTTAAGACTCAAATTCTATAAACACAAGCTCATCCGTAATATCTTTTGCCATAAGACAACACTATATAAAAGTATATTAGTAAAATTTCTTTAAATGGTGCTGACATCAAAATATACATATTTTCAATTACTTAATGTCTTATGTGATTTTCCGAAGAGATTACGGAAAGTTTTTCAACTATTTTGAATAAAAAAATCAAAATTCTCAAAAACGGAAAAGCAGATATTTAAAGCGAAATGTTTTTGAAAGCTTTTAAAACATATTCTCCTTTATATGCCCTGCTTAATGAAAAATGCATCTCCGAAACCACCAAAGAATGCAGAAGACGGAAGACACCCTTTAAGTACTCGATGGCATCGCAAATGCTTAACAAAAAGCAAGCGAGGGCTTTCCTTGAGGTAGTAAATAAAAAATTTTCTTGCTTGCGATGAAATTATTTTTTATGACTGGCTCTAAAGGCCGCAAAACAGGTCATAAAACAGCAAAGATTATCTTTAGGTTTCTCGCTTTTCTTTATGTTGGGAAGTAAGTTTACCTTCCCTCGGCTTTTCCTGGAGAGACGAATTGCTTTTTAATTTATTTTTAGCAATATTTTTGGATTATTAATGCATGTCGAAATGACTCTGGAAACCTGTAAACGTCAGCTCCATTTCGGTGATAGATTTTCTATCCATAATCGCAATTTTTTCCTCGCTGCGGTGGACTTCATTTAATATTTTATAACTGGCACGACACGGATATAAAATGTTTGCTTTTACGAGCGCGGTAAAATGTTTATACGCGAGTTTAAGGACACGTTTACGAGTAAATGTATTTAATAGGAGATCCGTGACACTTAAGTACGGATTTCTTATTGGAAAAATTTTCAACTATAAGCCATTTACTTTCCAAACACTTACCCGCAAAGCAAGGAAACATAGAGAAGAAATATTCATATTCTGTTATCAGAAGTCAATGCGCATCATCTTCCGCACAAAACATAGTCAATATACGCAAAAGTTTAACTTATCAAACTGTCATGAGTTTGTTGCCGAGTACGCAATATTTTATGTTATAAACGTCTATTTTGAGCTACATCTATACTGTAAACGCTCTAATAAGAATATTAGTTACATTATGAGTTATATGAACTAGATTAATTGTTAAAAACAAAATAATCATGAAAAACTTAAAGGTTTCAGATTTTAAATTATGTCCAAAGGAGCAATTTTTTAACATTTTGTGTGTTATCTTTATTCTTTAAATATCATGTTCTTCGCACTTAAACCGTAAAATTCAGTTCAAGAGCAATATCGCAAAATAATTTTAAATTGAGCATATCTTTAGAATTTCCCATACACAGTCTCACGCGCTGGAGATAAAAATATTTTTTCTGTACAACGCTGCCATTGCTCGCTTTGAAATCCTCGAGTTTGTTAATCAAAAATTCGTTAAAGTTTTACAAAATATGAAGTCGATAATAAAACAAATTCCAAATTTCAAATTTGGGTTTCCATATGCCCATATTCTCAGTAGGATTACGTGATTCAGTATTCGATGGCTGTAGGTACCGTTGTTTTACCACGATGCGAGAAACATACATACATTTATGCAGATTCTTCATTATTTAATTTCTTCAAATATAACACAGGAAGATAATATTTGGTGGCAATAATTTGAAAAGTGAAACAACGCTTGTAGTGAATCGACGGAAAATGCTAAAACGAAACTAGTAGTCCTGGGCAAATTGCACCTTTGGACTAAAATTTATAAATATGGATATTGTTTCTCAATATCTCATCTGTCACATATACGTAACTACTTTTATTATTTGGAAAAGAAATTAAAATTTTCTGCCATCTATCATAGGTAATAGTCTTATAATAAATGGCCAATTTCTATTTAATTAATTATGAGTTAAATGTCTGTAAATTAACTGATAGTTACGCGAGAGTAGAAAATCTGCAATGCTCATGGATGATTGACACTGAAATAATTAATATAACATAAACACAAACGTTAAGTGAAGCGATTCAAACACTGAATTCAAAAATGAAAATTCAAAGACTCGACTGTAATCTATAAATAAAGTGTTTTTAATGTGAACAACAAACATAAACAAGAAATGTAAGCAAAATACAATTTCTCCCTATCTGATAATACCATAAGTAGAATCCATATTATCAGCCATGTGGGACAGACATGAATAATACATGATTCCTCCAGGAAGGCATCTCTTCAATACGGCACATACCTTTGCCATATTCAAATAAACTAATCTAATTTTAGGCAACGAACCCTAACTGTAAGCCTCCAGATTTAAGACATATAAAAATTGTACAATGGTCATTCCACGAAGCAAAAGACCAGGGACCATTTTACTTTTACTTGCAGGTTGAGTTAAAAATTTATGCTTCGTTTATTACCAATATGAATGAAAGGATCTGCCATGCTTATCAGTTAATCCTACAGTTATCAAACACCAGTTGTTACGGTGGCAGTATCTTCTCAATCTGTGTAACGTAAACAAGAGATATAATTTTGAGTAGCTTCAATAGAATTCCAATTAATGTTTCATTTATGAGATTTGCTTTTATGGACAAAATAAAGAAAATCAATAAACCTAATTTCAAGTTTTGAATATTTAAAATATAACTGTTACAATATAAAAATGCATTCTTGACTATATAAAAAATGTTTACTTGAATTTTGAAATTTAGCATCACAAACATAAGTTGTAGCTGATCATCTACCAAGAAGCCAATTTAATTTGCCGTCGAGCTTGAATAACTTCAGTAGTTTTCTTTAAAAGATTTAGGTGAATATCGATGGGAAATTTTATACCTTCAATAACATTTCTAATTCTTCAATAATTTTTCTGTTTATTTGAAAATTTAACATAAAACCTTTTGAAGAATTATTTACACCAAATGCTCAGGAATTTTAATTAAAACCTTTATATTTTTTACATGTAATTAGGAAGACCACACACTTTGTTGCATGTCTTACGCCTCGTTCTCTCTTCTAATAATTAGATGCATTCATTTACACAAATTAAAAATTCAAATTTAATGCAAAATTATTACATTGGAATTATAAAAGCTTTTAGTCAGAAGATATTAAAATTATGAAAGGAAATTTAATTCAGTGAGACGTTGCTGCAAACATTACAAATTAATTTGCGATTTACTGAGATGTTTCATTATTAAAAAAATCTGTCTGCTTCCACTGAAAATACGAAATTGATCTAGAATTAAAAAAAATTCATTTACTTTTCTCTCATATTTATTTCTATGATATTAAAAAAGAATTCAACATTTAAATAATTCTTGAATAAGTTTATTTCCATTAAATTTGTATAAGCAAGTTATTTGACTATTTTAATGATGTTTACGTAATTAAAAAAAGAGTTTCTATTCAGTACTCATCTCTTTAAATAACATCATCTAGCTTTTCCATCTAATGGATTAGTTGAAGTTTCCTGACCTTAAAACATAGCTTTGCAGTGTTTTGCATGAACCTGTGATTTTTAAAGGCCCCAGACCAAAGAAGACTTTGGCTGGAGACAATTTTAGGTGAATCGTGAAACGTTTTGAATTACTAAGCATATGGGTGGGTGGGTAAATATTTATAATTATTAATTCATTTGTAACTGTTAATAGTTATATATATTTATTTTTAATTATTCCATTATCATATTATTTTCTGCTAGAAGTATCCAGCTTTTCTCTTTGCCTTCCACTTCCGATTGCATTCGTATTCAGCTAAATAGCAACGTTAAATGTTTGGAAAATACTAATATGAACATCATGCTGTAGATATGAAAAAAAAATAAAATTATTGTCTTCAAATAATCCGCATTAAAGTACTGTACATTTTCAAAGCCGTAAACATTTTGCCATAATTTAACATAATTTGAATAACATTAATTTAATAACATTTTAACGTAATTTGAATAAACATACAAATTTTCAAATTGAATAAATAATACAAAGCAAATGTAAAATAAATAATATTTCTAAGTTAATAATTAAACAAATTTTTTTCATATCATTTTAAATTAAAAATGAGTACATTGGCAATGTGTTTAAATCTGAATTTATCCAACATAAGTAACTGTGATGTTTTTCGAATCAAACAGTAAATTTATAATAACTGAGACATTAACAATACAACTGTAAGAAAACTTGAATAATGTCACCTGAATATATTTGAGAATCTCAGCAGTCAATTCCAGTCACATCAAGTAGAAAGTAAGGCAGAAAAAAATGAATATGGAATAGAAAATACGGAATTTAGAGAAGCTGCATATTGGAGATACTAGTTCAACAATACTGAATTCGAAATCATACAAGAAAGATGCAAATTCTGTAATAAGTGCATTTTTCCTTAGAGAGCATGATGCATTCCATCAGGTTTTCGCCTAGAGCTACGGAATCGTCTTAATACTACTCTGATAGCAAGCTCCCAAAAGAAGGCAGAATAAAGCATTTTGAACATATATTTCTTTCTATAACGACATTCAATGGCAGAAACGGTTTTGTTATTTTGCTTGAAAAGACTGCGATTTAAGAAACATAAACAACTTGCATGATTATTAAAGGTCTAGGAAAAAATGCAAAAACAAAACATTGTTGAAAGGAAATATTGTAAAATGAACACCGACTGAGAGATGGAACTTTAAAAACTCAGTGACGAATATATAATGCACAAAAGCAAAGTCTGTCAGTAAGAACAATACCAAGAACATTCTTTCATAGCTTGCAACACATTACACGTTTAAAAACGTATGGATATAATAAATAGTTGCTTTAACTAATCAGTGAAAGCTTTCCTACTTTCATTTTTACAAGCGAAACAAATTTCCTTTTTCAAGAATTTAAGATTATTAGAATTTGAAATTAATAATTATTGTAATTTACTGAGATGAGACTTCGGATTTAACCACGAATATTTTTAACAAGTTACTATAAATGACCTGTATTTATTACTTCGGATATTCAACTTATTCAACTTCAGATAGCTTCGTTTCGCTCACTTTCTAACTTAAATTCATATTTGGTACTGTCTTGTATATTATTTTTCTATAAGAATAGCATTTATTTAATTTGTGATTAATGGTGATATTTGCATTATTTTCTCCATAATCAGAATAGAGTTTTTGAACTTTTTTTTGGCGACAGAAACTGTTTGATGAGTTTCATCTTATATATTTGTTATGATATAAAGGGTACAGTATTCGTGCATTTATAAAAACATGCATGATTCTTTTAAAAATTTTATCACTTTTTTATGACAGTTTATATTACAGTTTTTAATGATATAATTTAAATTTAGGTCGAAAATTCTTGATCGAGAAATAGTCGCTTCAATCAAACAAATCTTCGCTTAAAGCCTTGATTCCGTGCAAGTTGCATGAAGTCATAATATTATTTTAATCCTAGAGAACAGAGAACTTCCAACGCATTTTTTCTAAATTTATATTAAAATAGGCACAAGGAAAAACTAAAATACTTTTTTAATGCACAAATAAATTTACAGGAGAATATTTGCATTGTATCATTTCAAATTTAGTATATGTACTGCCAAAGCAAGTACAATATTTGCACTGTATATAATGATCCTCAATGATCCCAAATGAATTCGAGAGCTATCAAAATGGATATTTTCGTTGAAATATGATACCCGAAATTTTTCGCGATTACAATACTTCCTTTACTTTGTACATGGAAGTGAAAATGGTGAGAAAAAACCGCCAAGATGAAGTCTCTGGTAGAGAAGTTTATAGCACAGCATATTTATAATGTACATAAAGCACTGAACATATTTATAATGTATAATATATATATATATATTACTGAGAAAGTTGACAAATGTTCTATATGTTGTTGAGAGAATAAACTAGAAAAACTAGTAGAAATCTGCGCGTAGTGCTGCAGGATTTTTATACCATCTAATATGGGAAATGAAATATATGGGAGAATTATTTAAGGATTGTAAGAACCATGATCCCCTACCTATTTTCATTTTCTGAATTTGCAAATTTTATTATATACATTTGGAACACAGAAAGTAAAGGTTGAAAAAACAAAAACAGAGAAAAACAAAGTTAATCTTTTTTATTTAAAGCTCCAAACAGAACTTGTCAAGGGAAAAATGTTTTGAAGCTTTAAACAAAGTCACTTAACAACAAGAACCGGTTTCATTCCGATCAACTCACTGAGACCTCTATCATCAGTTAGTATAATGGTTATTAATTCTAGAAATATATATATATAATACTTGTTTCTTGCTATTACTTGGAACACTGAGGTATACGCAAAAGAATGAAACAGACAAAAATACATTTTAAAGAGATATTGAAATTTTTCTATCTGTTTGCTTTTAATGGCTAAAACTGTCATTAATTGTGGAGCATATCTCGTACATGCACAATGCGTATTAGTAGGTTTGCAAAGTATATTAGTTCTTTTCGAATACTTATTTATAGCGCATATCAAAAATTTAGTACTATGTTCTTTTAAAATGCGCTCAGTTAAAATTTCACAAAGAGATAACATACAAACTCTTTTAATAAAGACTTAAAAAGTAACAATTTCTTACGCTTCAAAGATATTAAGAATTTCAACTAGCACGTACATTTTTACCGACACGTTTTACTTACACGTTTTTTTATTTACAAATCATACTTCACCAATAATTTTGCCACGTAAGTACAATGGAAGTTTCCACTGCATTCGCTGGTAGGTGTTTCTCCGCAAGAAGTGAAACACTAATTCATACGTTACACTACTTAGATTGCATTGAGACACCAGATAAAAGAAATACATGTATAAAAATAAAGAAAATCAAACGAGACAGTAGCAACGGATAATAGAAAAATGCATTTTATTTCTAAGCTATACATTTTGTGGCTTAAAAATAGACAGCAACGAATTGAAATAAACATTCTATTCTTCCTTCTTCCAATTCGCATTTCATTAGGAAAAAAAGTAATCTTTCCTTCAGTAACAATTCTTTTACTTTCGAATGCCTATTTCCTGGACCACCATGGCAGGCAAAATAGAATAGTCAAGTAAAAAGAAAATAAATAAATGTAAATGAATATGCTTTGGGATTTAACATGCACAAAAGTATTTTCATCCCATTTATCTCCAATTAAATCTGGAACAAGACAAATGACTACCAAAGAGTTTTACATTTACATATATGCAGCTAGACTATCTATAATGGAGAAAAATAAGAAATCTGTCTAGTTTAGATAGTAATCTGTAACTATTCATTCGGGAATATCAAAACCGATCATACTTAAATAAGCAACTACTTTTTAACTTACAACAGAACATTTAAGCAAAAACGTCGTCTAGTTGCTTTCATTTATCGGAAGTATTTTTTGGAGACGAGTTTGGTAACTGGAATTCTGACATCATATTTTACTACATATTTTATTTAATATGTACCTGATGCCAATTAAAATGATCCAAATAATAATGGTAGAGGTATAATAACGAAAGTACGAACAGCAGACTTAGAGATAAACTGTGAATGTTAGAATAAATAAACCTCAAAAACTAATACTGATAATGCGAAAAAAAAAGAAAATTCAGAAATTGAGCATCCTACAATCTGTAAGAAATGAAATATCGTGCAAGTCAATGGATGTAAACACTAAAGTTTTGAAATTTGATTTCTGCTATCCATGTATACAAATATTGTAGCTATGAAGCTACCATATATAACACCGTTCCTGAAAATATAAACTAAGGCGTTTAAAAAGCGCACGAATGATGGTCGATCATTCCGTGCATGCCCGTTATGAGTATCCTCAAGAAAATAATAGCAAAATATTCGAAATCTGATATATTAAGAAAGTGTGTTACTTTACAAAGAATTTACAAAAAGTTCTGAGAAAGCTTTTTGATATTTGATTTTCCCACAAGTTGGGCACGCTGTACATAAATACCACGAGACTTTCAAAAATTGCAGTTTACAGCGTTCTGTCCATATGATTCGTTTCAGCAAAATACCATTTCCTTTTAATTTGGTAACGTTACAACAAAATGTCGGTAAACGTTCGGCGCAAGGACGATGCGCAGTTAAATGCCTGAATTGAAATACGGAAATTATGAACTCATAAAAATTTTATTATGAATAAATAAAAGCACATAACTAAGCTGGTGATGTTCTTGTAGATAACTCTATCATTTTCAAGGTAGTCAAGTAATAAGTTACCTTTCTCCAAGAAGCAAAGATATTCTGCGAAGATCATAAAACGCTCAAAGAGAAAATGTTTGAAAAAATGGGGCGGCACAAAAAAACACAATATGGTTTTTGAAGAATCTGATTGGCTGGCGGTTCCGAAACTTTAGCCAGTTTTAATTTAACTTTTGCCTTTCAGATTTGAGAATGTTATACGCCTTTCCGGAAAGTACTAAACAGTATTCGTACCTTTTCAGTACCTTTTTTATCATTTTGAATGTTGTCTTCTTGAAAATTCAAAATACAACAAAATCATTTATGATGCTAATTTACATAACTAATGAACTACATGGAAAAAACACGCCCGACTATTTCTATTTCTAATTCGAAAACTCAAGTCAGTTTCTGCCAGATTTCCCCCAGAATTAAAAATTCAAGTAGAATGAAATAATGCCATTTACAATAACCTTTAGAAAAATGCGCGCTAGTATAAAAGCAAACAACACTGGGGTTTTGCTTAACATGATAAGGAAGGAAAACGTCTTTCATAATCAGTATACAGTGCTCTCCAGATGTAACTTCAAAGTACTCAATTGTGTGGTTATATTCATTACATCTTGCAAGAGGAATACTTAAATAAAACAATACTTAGACTATGATACATAAAAATATTAATGACAGATTATTTTACTTATTTCAACTTTTTTAATTTAAATTAAAATTCATTTAAATATAAAATTCAAAGTTTTCTATAAAACAAATCATGAAAAGGTATATCAAGTAGAGATGCAATTTTAATATTGTTACGAATTTTGTATTTATATATGTAATTTTAGTAGAATTATAATTGAAATTATATTTTTCTGTGTAATGTAACGTGAAACAAATTTTAAGATAAAGCTACGCCGGGAAAGTAAGAATACAGGGGCACATGCATTTACTAATGAGTATCTCTTTAATTTGTGTTGAAATTGAACAAATGTAATTGACCACCATGTTAGCTGTAACCGTAATTCCACACTCTTATTGCTTTCCAGTAATTTCGAGAAACGGAACGTACTAGAAATATCTCGAGATCGGTTGAAAACTATAAAAAGACGGAGAGAGAGCATCTCACTTCAGTTGTTTATTTACTGTCGTTGCGAGTTGTTTAGTTTCACATTAACTGAGATATCCGAGTTGGCTTTCTCTTTAGATGCGCTTTGCATTGCGTCGTATTTAACGTTTTTAGTAATTTGAAGTAGAACTACTAATTATACTGCGTGATATTGTGAACACTTACACGAATACCTCTGAGGAAAATCTCCTAGTTCAGTTTTTTTTTTTGATAAAAATAAATTTTATTAACCTATTATCGGACTTGTGTATTCAATCTATTATGAACCCATGCACACGCAACAATATTAAATTAGAAAAATAATTAACAAAGCACACAGCTTCCTAGAACATTACCACGAAAGTTAAAATGAAATTTTGCTTAAATTGAACCTTTTCATCGAGAACTTATACAGAACTTATTTTATTTTAAATAGAATAAGATTGCTTCTGCAAATATTTTTTCATCAAAGATATAACGAGTAAAAAACTAATTTAAAATACCTTTCAGATTGTTATGCATTCGAATATGAAATCAGAATCATTAAAAATACATAAAAGTATCATCATATCATGAATTTCCTACCTGAGAAATAATTAAACTTAATTAAAAATTAATTTACGGCAACTGAAAAGAAGTAGTGCACATAACAATTAAAATTAAAGGTCAATGTTAATTTTCATGTTTACCAGAGATTAAAAAATATATCATACTGTTGGAAAAAAAAGGAATCTAGCTGATTTGCTTGAATGTCAAAGTAATTTAAATCAACTTAATTTTGAATTTCGTTTAATTTAAAGTAAAAACATTTATTTCCTTGTTCAAATATTTGCAATGTTCAAAACAGTTATTTCTCTATTTCACATACGATTTAAAAAAGATCGTCAGTTGCAGAATATTTTTCTCTGTTGCCAGTTCCTTCGGGAAAAATGTTAATAAAATGAACATTACAAGCATTATAAAATATGCTACCCTTGTTGAAAGTCGATGACAACATAAAAGATAATATAATTAGCAAACTTTCTCGTCAAAAGCATACGATTTGTAGAAGAACAGAAAAAATACAGCTAGCAAAGTAAATAATGAACATGTATTAGTTCCATATTCCTACATTTAGTGCAAAACCTGAAATCATTTCACAAACGTGTCATTTAGATCGTTAAAAATTGACAAATATTTTATTTCGCACAGACGAAAGAACTTTCATCTACAAACTCCTATATTTTCAAAAAACTAAAATGAGTTTTAAAGCAAATGAATAATTTATTGCTAAAGAGAATTACATATCCATTCTAAAGTGCATTCTTGCACTACATAGTGTTATTTCGTCATCATATTCGAATTTAATGTTTAACATTTCTCAAAAATTAACTTTTTTCTCAGATAAGTAATTAGCATAAAAGCTGACAGGAAAATAATGTCTTTTTTCAAAAAGTTAACTGGAGTTACATTAAAAATAAGTAATAGAATGTGGAATTAAAATATATAAGAATAAGAATTATAACTGCAATGATTTATTCATATCTGCAATTGATTAAAATAACGACGAAGCAAAATAGCGATGAAAATAACAACAAATACTAACAGTATGAAAGATCGCTACGTGATAATTAGTAGCGTCAGTACGTGATTAATCTACAATAATCTTCTTCTCTGCGTGATTAATCTAATGAGGATCTCTAGATGATGATTAGTTATCTATGCATAACAATATATAAATATGTTGTAATAAAGTAAACTCTCAATTTATTGAGAAATACTTAAACATAATACACGATGTTGTTTAACTAACAGGCAAGTACGTATGAGGCAAATAATTATTTGGCATTCTTCGTATAGTTCATACAAATGCATTCTTGCGTAGCATATCAAGGATTTTATTCCTTTATAAAAATATTCTGTATAATTTACACATTGTTTTCTCACCTACACAGTTTCAGTAAACAAATTTTTAAATTAAATTAATTTGTTATATTTCAGTTAATAAACAGAGATGATAACATGTGTTTCTTAAATCAATTCTAAGCATTTTTTTCTTTGAGAAGGTTAGCTTCATTTTAAAACTTCATAATATTCCGTTTAATATTTATATTTAATTAACTTTATTCATTCATTTCAATTTATTGCTGTTCCTCTAAGATTTGTAAACTTGCTTAAGTCTTCAGATTACTTATTTTTGCATTTTTATTTGATTAAATTATTTCGTAACGCAAATTAATTAAAAGAAATATTTTTTTGAGATATTATGAGGACACATCCAGAGATTACTAAGAAGAATTGATATCAAACAAAACGATATAGGTAAAAAACTAAAAGTTTCATGTTGCATTTTAAGTTGTAAGCGTTAATTAAAAAGAGGGAGGGGGGAAGGTTAAGACGGGAAGATGAAAATCTGTCACCGAAACATCAAGCCAAACGTGCGCGTAGAGACATCTTTTGAATGAAAGAGAGGAAACTTATTAGAATGAGTCTGAAAAATCGTAGGCTATCATTCATACAATTAAAATAGTTATGGAAAGATTATGGTTGCTCAATTAAACACCGGTACTGTAAGAAGACGCCTTCTGAAAACTAGATTAAAAGCTTGCAAACCATACAAAAACGATAAGCTAACACTCTCTATGATAAAGAAATGATTTTCTTGGGCTTCTCGGGATCGCAGTAAAGCGTTTATTTAAATTTTAATTATTTTTCATACTAACACTAATTTCACTCATTTTGTAATATTTTAAAGCCTCTTACTGTTTTCCTTCCTATATAATTCCTTGAAAAATATTTCTTTCATAATTCTTCATTTTTTTTATCAAAAAGTTCTTCTGATGAGACTTCGATCGAAATACTTACTTGACAGAGTTCAACGAATTCACAGGCGGCAAGCAAACAAAAACAGTTGCATATTAACTAAGTCCCCTCCGTCTTTAATGATTCGGAGATGCATATCTATTAATGGCATCCAACACGATGAAATAATTAAAGGCAGTATAAATTCAAAAAATACAAGATCATCTTTGGAAAACATTATTTTGACAGCTTAATATACGGCTTCCTCTCCAAGGTGCAATTTTCCAACAAGACCATGTGCTTTGTCATGCATCCAGGATCCTGAAAAGTGCTTTGTATCCAAAAGGGCTCTAAAAGGCTAGGTTAAAGAAATCCTGATGTAAACAACATTGAAAGAGTATGAGCCCCTTCAAAAATAAAATCCATGAAGAAGAACTAATGAATAAACTAATTCAGCATCCAAATATTCCAGTATTAAGAAAAAGATCCATAGCAGCACAGCGAAGTCTAAAAGAATAGAAAGAATGCCTATTTGCAGACATTATAAAAGAATCTTGGCATAACTAAAAGCCAAAGACCGTCATACTCAAAAACGAAATATATTAATATTGCTTAAAACATAACTCGTTATAAGTCTTTCGCTTAAAAACATTAAAGATAATTAAATATACAACAAATCGCTCATAATCATAGCGATATATACTTCAGCTAAAACTTTCACAGAAACCCATAATAATTTGCACACGACTATACATTGAACATATAATCATAATATGCGCAAAAAAAATTCTTCCTTATATTCATGAATATACACTTTTTTCACACACTGCATCATTACTTTAATAAAGGACGATTCAACATTAGTAGATTAGCAAATTTAATGACCGAAATTTTGGTGTGCCATTATAAGATCGTGTCTTTCGAATAAGAATAAGAATTAAATTTAAATTTTTCTATGCGGTATTTATACCACAGTTTAAAACTATTAAAACATTTTCTTCTGCTGAATTTTAAATCACCACTTAAATGAAAGGTTTTAAGGACTGTAAGAATAATTTAAAATGTTATCTTAAATGTTAAATCTCTTATCTTAAAAGGGTAATCAAAGCACAATTCAAATTCTTTAGTAATAAACTTTAATTTTATAATTGTTCAAGTATCGGAGGGAGAAATGGAAATAGAATATCCTTGCATTATATAAAGCACACATTTCCTTTTAATGATGGAATTAGAAATGCCCGTTTAAGAAGGAGATATAGAGGTAAAATAAGATTAATGAAGTAAAATTGTAATTTTTTCTCTGCAATATAAAAGTTAGAAAGTTATACACTTCAAAAGATCTAATGCGTACTGAAAGAGAGTAACTAATTACTTTGTTTACTAAATTATACACTGAAAACGGCAAATCTCATTTGTCTAACCAAATCAGAGCAAGCCCACGAATTTTATCAGGGCAAGGACAGTAAGGCTGCATCTGTCGTTGGCATGACCCTTGAGCACCACACAGCAAACAGTACGACTTTGCCCTTTCCGCCCCAATTTTGAAGAAGAGAACTCCCGGTCACGGGTCCGAGAGTCTCCCACACCTCTTTTTCCAACAATAAGCCACTGAAGAGAACTTCTAGCTCGTCGCATATTTTGAGTGCCCCCACACTTCACAGACACTGCACATTTACAAACATCCATTCCTTCTCGAAGATTCGAAGCCGGGCCCTTCGGTACGGCACAGCTTCACTAACCACTATAACTTCTGGACGGCTCATGTACATTTAGTGAGCACGGGTTGATTTACATACCTTTATTGGTGTCAGATTATAGATCAAGGTGGGTAAAATAATTTTAAATAAAAGAAAATATCTACAGACCATTTAACCATAATAAAATAATTGTTATTCTTTTTTTACCCCTCCATTCAGTTACAAATTGCGCGTATTTTAAGTAAATTCAACTTTCGAATTATTTTTTTCTGTCAATAAAATATGCAATTCATTTCTTAAAATTCCAAATTCCTGGGAATCACAGCACTCCTCATTAATTCTTGATATATATTGACCAAATCAAAATTGCTTTAAAATTTCGTATCATGAAATATAAATATTCAATTCAGAAAAAGCAAACAAGTAAATCAACTAATGCACACCGCTGTTGGTCTGCAATTCAATTTTTTTATTTCTATAAAAATCAGAAAATTTCTTCAATTATTGAAATAAATTCCCTAGAAACTTTTCATGTGTATAAAAGTTTCTACATTTGCCAAAAATTTAACTTACAATCCATATTTCTTTCCAATCTACCAACTGATCGATTCCTGATCTGATTCCATTTTTCAACCTTAGATGCCATTATGCACTTTATTTCTTTTCATAAATTTTCTCTTTACCTTCATTATGATACACAACGTCGATTTAACTGCTACGTAAGTTCCCGAAAATTCATTTACCTCATTCTGTTCATGCTACACGTCTTTCATTTAACTGCAGCCGAAAAAGATCACGTTAAAATCGCAGAAATCGCTTTTTGTCTAAAAACTCTGACATCAGAAAATGTTGTTTCATTCATATTCAATTTTAATTGGCGAATTCTTCGTCCTACTACACGCTTTTAAGTGTTTCTCCATAAAATTTATGAAAAGGTTTATTTGTTTATTTAATTTTTTTTGTATTTTTTCATTTCGTTATCTATATAAGTTTAACCAACTTAAAAATTTTAACCAAAATTTAAAGTCAGAAAAAATATACTAAAACGATGAGTTAGTTGCATTAATGAAATGAAAACGCAGGAAATGCGAATGTCACATTAATATATTCTTATAAAAACTTCATACTGTAAAACAGTTTTAACGTATGTTAAAAATAAACCTAGATCAGTTTTTTTAATAAATGCTCGAGTGATATCTTTAGAAGAGGGGACTTGAAACTAGCTCGTACACTAGTCGGACATGAGCAAAACAAAGACTATGCAACAAGCGTATTCGGCGGTTGTTGGTTGGTTGGTTAACTGAATTATAGCACACAAAGGTTATTTGAGGTAGGAGAAATACTTTCGTTCTCGGGAATTTACCTTTCAGTAATCAGAATGGAACCCAAGACATATTCAGGGTATTGAGAAGTTACCTATATATTCGTTATTCGGAGGCAAACAAAATTAATGTAAATGCTTTAGAATAATCAGATAAATGTTTGATTTAATGTTAAATCTGACGTTAGTTATAACAATATAACCATACCTTGCGTTCTACAGAAAAAGGAGGTTTTAATGAATGGATTTACGTTGTTCTCAATTAGTTGGAAACGTTTTGCACTGGTCGTAGTGATGGAAACGTCATCTATATTTTTACAGATGTGTTGTGTAGCAATTTTCACGTAACACTTAATTATTTAAGTTTGACTTAAGATTAATTTTCATTATTCTAAATTTATGCTACACAACGTTATTTTATTTAATATCTTGTATTTATATTTGCTTTGGTTTAATTTTAATTAGGGGTTTTGGTACTTTAAGATTTGTACGTCTCTTCCACTGGTTACTCGTAAACGCGTTGAAACAGACAATGGAATTAGGTGCTTTCCTACGTAATAAACTTGATTTAAAATTACTTAACTTAGGATGATTCTCATTTAACTTATATCATTGGATGCAGAAAAATTACCCTTTTAATTTAAGAGTACTTTCAAGTCTCTAGCTTAAACAGTTTTTAAGTTACAGTTAATTATTTAACGAATTTTTGCACTTCATGAGATTTTTTTTGGTTGAGGGGGAAAGGATTGAAAAGCGTCACCTTTGCAGTTGATTTCTAAGCCCTTTGCTTAGGAATTTTGTCGGTTGCTTTAGGTTTGCTGGTTTTCCCACGCCTACGTCGAATTCTTGGTTCTTCTTTTGGCGGGCTTGGCGACGAGATTCGAGTTTTTGTTCCAGTTCAACTCCTCGATTTTTGGAAGATTGTAGCAGGGGTTTGTTCGAAGTTTAGAGTTTTGGTTTTATTCACCCTTGTGGCGATATCTAGTGTCTGGACCTGACAAAAAGGGTGTGCAGGTGGGATTGGGGGCTCTTGGGTCGTCTTCGTTTTTGCATTCGGCTGACGAGAAGATATTTTCTCGGGTGCCTTGGGCACTTGGTAGCAAGGTCGTCTTCGTTTTTGCATTCGGCTGACGAGAAGATTTTTTCTCGGGTGCCTTGAGCATTCGGTAGCTACAACAGGGAGGATGAATTTGTTTTTTTAAAGGGGGCTTATGGCTCCTGTCACTTGCTTCTTACTTATGGTTCCAGTCACTTGCTTCTTCATGGCTTCTAAGCTTTACTTTAATAGTTCTTCAACAATGTAAAGGATCTCATCTTCTACTAAACGTCAATAGATATAATAGTTCTTCAACAATGAAAAGGAAATAATACTACAATCGAAAATAATGTCCTTCAAAATGGAAAGAAAATTATTCTTCGTCAATTCTACCATCTGATGAACTTTACTAATCAAATTTTGCTCGTCAGACTCCGTCCGCCTCTTCAATTTAAAAAGAACTGAAAGCTCAACCCGTCCAAGCTACCTGTGTTCCGACCTGAGTTTCCTGATGGATCTGAAGTTCATAATACAGAAGGCAGCCGCTCGATGAAACTTCAAGTTCCTGCGTACTGGGTATTCTTCGAATGTTCGTTCTCCGCCATGCTGCCGTCGGGTGTTTTCGTTCATGGCCGACTACAGGAACGGCCACGGAAGCTCTGGCGTGACGTCACAACCTCCGTCTAAACTCGACGATTTCAACCCGATGATCGAACTTCCATCGTCGCGAAACATAATAAAATATGATTTCTTATATCACATTTGAAACTCCGCCATGCTGCCGTCGGGTTCCCTCATCTCCAGGTTCACATCATCCATCAGTTAAGAAGTTTTTCCTTTTGAACTTTTAATATTAACTTAAATTCTTAAGGAAATTTTTCATCCAAAATTCTCTGGTTTAATTATTTCTGGGATTTTTTTTAAGATTCTATTATCATCAGAATTTAACCTTTTTTTTATTTAAATGTTTGCTGTAAAGAATTTTGAAATGTAGAAAATTTAAATCTTTAATATCTTTGAGGATTTGTTGATTTAACTGAGATCTGAAGAAATTTGTGAGCAGTCTTAAATTGCTCTAGTTAAAAATCTAAATTTTTTTTCTTTTGGTGCAATACTATAATTACTTAACTCTGTGCTTAATTATTAGAATTTTTACTTGTTCTTGGATAAATAAGGTGTAAGAACCTTACAACTGTTAAATGAAATAGAAAATTTTAATTTATATCTTAACTCATAAAATAGTTATTACTTAACCAATAGTATTTGAATTGAAGTGGTTATTGTCTAAGATTGCAGTATTTGTGAAAAATGTATAAATGTTTAGCAATTTGTTTTCTAAATTAAATAAGGTAGTTCCCGGGGACTAGTATGATTTTATGATAGTAAATTTGTTTGATATCAGTGTTTTAAGGAAAGTAATAAAGTAAGTTAGTATTATTGATTTTATGTGTTTACTTGAATTTCTGATTACACAACATAGTTTCACCAGTAGCAAGGCTCTTCGGGTTGTTGAAACGAAATTTAAAATTTAAAACACAACGCAATGCCTAATTTGTTTAGACTACTAGTATTTTACAACTTAGTATTTAACAGATGAAAATACTTATTTATAATAATACTGAAAATTAAACAAATTTAATATCGCTAATGGACATAACATTCAATTAATGTTTAAATATTGCATCATTGATTTAAAGCTGATAGGAATATAAATATTCAGTACAACTTTTGTCAACAAAATGAATTTAATATTCCCTCTTATTTCTTCACGCTAAAGAACATCTAATAATAAATTACCATCGGATAACTAGGCAAAACTTAACGATAATACGTATATATAACATTCCACTTCCCGCAAAAGTTAGAAACACAAAAGAAATCTGATAAATGACGATCACGAGACTTAAAGTGAAAAATGTAAAGGTGGGGAAAAAATTGATAAACTAATTAAAAATAATGAATAATGGCACAAAATAATCCACGAGTACTGCGTCCAAGCGTCTAAGCGAATAATGCAAATTGATATAGAAATTTCAGAAAACAAATCGCGCATTCGTATTTCGAAGTCTTTTTAGAACTGCAGCCTGACAGCTACCAGAGACAGTTGGAAATAAAACAAATGGCACCTTCCGTCGCTTAAAAAATTCACTTGGACATATCTCTCGGAAATTCCGATAATTCCAGCACTCTAATTAAGTACACTAGGTAAATGATTCTCATTATTCAAATCAAAGATAAGAGATTATTTGTTCAGTTTTCAAAAGCGGCCAGAAAAGGCCGGTGGATTATCCACAAATTAAAAATACATAAACGGTTTTGATAAGATCGCAGAGTAATTACTCAGCATAACAAACAAGTTCAGTTGAATGCAAATTCTTTCGATGATTTCGAAAAAAAAAAAAGATATACTTTTGCGTTATTTTAAATATCATATTTTTTAACTTCTTTAAGCTTTCGTACTCATGTTAACGAGTTATCATACACAGTCCAGTCACATTAATGTGACCATCTGTCAAAAGCCAGAATAACCAAATAACCACCTTTCGCAGAGCGGACTGCTGCGAGACGTGCAGGAAGAGAGTCACATAGGTCCCTGAAGGTGTTCTCTGGGATGTTGAGCCATGCCGACTCTAATGCCGTGGCCAGCTGCGCTAGATTACGCGGTTGAGGATCCATGGCGCGAACAACTCGATCGAGATGGTCCCACATATGCTCGATTGGGTTTAAGTCAGGTGAGTTTGCTGGCCAGGGGAGGACGGTAAACTCATCCTGGTGCTCTTCGAACCACGCACGTACACTGGCAGCTGTATGGCACCTCGCATTGTCCTGCTGGAAGATGCCATCATCCTGAGGAAAAACAATGCGCATGTAGGGGTGAACATGGTCCGCAAGGACAGATGCGTACTTGTATTGATCCATTGTGCCTTCCACAATGATCAGTGAACCTAGAGAATGCCAGGAAAACATTCCCCAGACCATAATGCTCCCGCCTCCAGCTTGGACCGTTCCGGCAATGGTTGCAGGGTGGTTCCTTTCAGAGGTTTCACGCCTTATACGCCAACGTCCATCTGTCCGATGGAGCATAAAACGCGATTCATCCGAAAACGCAACCTGTCGCCACTCAGTGGACGTCCAGCTGCTGTACTGGCGTGCAAATTCTAGCCTTCGCCGTCGATGAACAGCAGTCAGCATAGGTGCACGAACCAGGCGTCTGCTTCGGAGGCCCAGACGCAGCAATGTTCGCTGAATAGTACTTTGGGAGACACTTTTGGTAGCCCCTTGGTTCATTTTGGTGGTCAGTTGCTCAACGGTAGCCCGTCTATCTGCCCGAACGCATCTCCGCAACCGTCGTTCGCCTCTGTCATCTATGGCCCGTGGTGCACCACATTTGCCACGTCGCTGATTTTGGACAGTCCCATTTTGCCATGCACGGTACACTTTTACCACGGCGGCACGCGAACAGTTCACAAACTCAGCCGTTTCGGAAATGCTTCCACCCTTGGCCCGAAAGCCAATGATCATGCCCTTTTGGAAGTCGGATAAATCGCTTCGTTTCTGCATTACGCCAACGATTGAAATGTTTTCCGAAGCCCTCACACACCCTTTATATGCGCTCAACTGCACTGTGCTGCCACCTGCCTTCTGTGATTGGTTATTTAACTCTGACATGGAAAGTACGTGGTGGTCACATTAATGTGACTGGACTGTGTATTTAACAACGCGCGACAACAGGACAAATTTTTCCGAAAAACGAGCTTCTCTTTCTCCTACCACCGGAGGGTTCCTAGCTGTAAGAGTTTTGCGCTTCAGTCGATATCCCAAATAGCAACGAGGGACATTTTTCAATTGAAACGAAAATGCTTTTTCGTTTGAAGATCTGTCTTTGTCGGTTTGCTCCAAAGAATTGCTTTTTGCGTAAGTTAACCAGTCACATATCCCAAAAGCCGTAGATTCCGGGAAATGTTTCTTTTGACACGCTATTAAAGGTAGCTTCCAGATACGATATCTCAGTTTCACACATGGGTAAAACTGGACCAAGGATTTGGACCAAGGTCGAACTACAAGTGTTCAGAGATTTAATCACCAGTGGACTAGAAAATCGGCTCGTAATCGCTTAAAAATGGGCACTAAGAGTTGTTCGAAGTCGGTTAACTCCTTGTCAAGTATCTTCACGAATTTTGCCCGTAAAGGTCAGAAACATCTTGTATTTAATTTACTCAAGAACAATGAATATTTCAGCATTTGGATCTTAGCTTTTAAAGGGCCATATAAAATGCTATTATTTTCTTTTACAAAACTTTTCTTTTACTCGTCTCAGATGAAACTGTTTCCATAAAATTCTATACACTGCTTTGAAGAAAAATTGTAGCTAGACCTACAAATCTAAAATCTCACTTGACACCTTTTATAAACGCCTTGTAGAAACTTTAATTACAGGAGCTAGATGGCGCTGTGGGTTTGATTCTTTCTGAGCTGAATTAATTGCGATTGAGACTGGGAAGAATGGTGAACCATGAAATGTTAAATGAGAACTCTATATATAACTATAATTATAAGTGTTTTCTTGTCGTCATGTATTGTCTGTGTCGTCAATAAAATTGGATAAAATATTGGATTGAATTGATCTCGTCTGACAGGTACGAAGCTTTGATTATTTTACTTGTTTAATGTTGAAATAGAATTGTAAAGCGAAAGCAATTTTTAGATGTAAGTTACATCATCTTTTTTGGTGCCGCAATAACCCGGGATTGGGTCTTTAGATAAGCGAACTATGCGAAGTGAATAAATATATTTAGTGAATTGAATAATTTAAATTGTTAAAATGAATATTGAAACTTTGAAAAAGATTAGAGGCCCTAACAGATGAGCGGCAACTGAGACTATGAAATTATTAGAAAGAGAAATAAACAAAGATGAAAGGTCAGTAGATTTAACTGACGAACTTTTAGCGAAACTATTAGATAAGGAAACAAATTTGATACATCTTGATGATGAAATTCTAAAACTGTGCGAAATTGACGAAATAGAAAAAGAAATTGAAAAACAAGAATATAAAGGTAATATTATTACGTGGAAAATTCGTGCTAATAGAATCGTGAAAACGAAAGAAAGAGAAATTCAAAAAATTGAAAGAACGAATGTTAAAAAAACAATAGTGAGCAACAAAATACAGTAAAACTTCCACGTTAGCAGATACCTAAATACGATGACAACATATTAAGGTTTAATGAATTTTATTTTCAATTTGAAGTAGCTATCCACAAAAACACGAGTCTTAGTAATGTAGAGAAGTTTAGTTAATTAAAATCGTACTTAGCAGACGAAGCCGAGGCGGCTATACGCGGTTTAGCCTTGAGCTCTGAAAACTATGAAATTGCTTTGAACATACTAAAAGAACGATTTGGCCGAAAAGATATTATTATAGATGCACATATGTTAAGACTTTTAAACATAAGACCAATACAAAAATCATACGATATTGTATCGATGCGTAGACTTTATTCAGAATGCGAACCACATATTCGAGAATTATAAAATAACGGAATAAATCCTAACAGTTATAGTTGCTTATTGTATCCAGTAATCGATACCCAAAGATTTATCATTAGAATTTTCTCGCAGAACACATTCAAAAAATGTAAACGAAATATCTGATTTATTGGAATTTTTGCAGATAGAAATTCAGTGTCGCGAACGTAATGAGCAATTAAGGAGAGATTTTAATTTAAGCACTTCAGATGCGCGATTGGAAACTAAATTTGATTTTATACAAAAACCTAATCAAAAATATGGAAAGTTTAATAATAACAAAGTAGATTATAGCGGGAAAAATAAATTAAATTCGAACTTTCCAACATCTGCATTTGTTGTTGATGTGAAAAAATGTGCATATTGTACAAAACCTAAAATTGACAATGATTCCGTCTCTTCTCCCTTATCAATGGAACAGCGAAAATTATCACTCAGAAAAAATGATATGTGTTTTTCCTGTCTTTATAAAGGACATGTATATAAGCAATGCAAATTAAAAAATGTTTGTGGAATAAACGCTGGATGCATAACGAACTGATCTGCGATGAACTCGCCATGTCTTCCCCCCCCACACACTGGAGTCTGGTCACAGAGGCGACGTGAAAAAGGTTTTCTCATCGGTTGCATGTATGAATGAATGTGATTGCGAAATACTACTTGACACTTGCTCAGCAGTATTAATAGGTAGTTCTAAAAATAAAGAGAGAAATATTTTGTTGGATCATGTGTCACAGAGATGTTTCTTGAAAAACGAATTAGCGGTAGAACCGATTATTAGGCAAGAAAGTCTAGCAGTTTATACTTTCGGTTCTAGAGTGCCAATCCAGAAAACATATGATGTAGTCCGGTTTACTCTTTGTAATTCAAGTGATCCGGGAAAGAAAATAATCACTGAAGCGCTTTTGACTGACTGTATTTCTGGATCGCAGTTTAACGTACCACACAATAAACTAAAGCACTTACTTATGAAAAAGAACATTTCGTTGTCAGACATAAGTAAATCGTTAGGAAATGAATTGTCTCTGCTTATTGGAGCACAATACTTTTGGGATATTCATTCAGGGGAAAAGGAACGATTAAACAAATCTTTGTATTTGATTGACACTCTGTTCGGAAGGGTTGTTCAGGGTCGAATTTCTTCATCAGCTTTAAATTCGAATCAGAACATTTCTGTTATGTCCTTCCGACTTAGAAGGGAGTTATTATATGCCTCATTCAGCTGTTGTAAGATCGGATAGGGGGCCGCTACAAAAGTTAGATTAGTTTTTGATGCATCGTCAAAGGCTAATGGGTGCAAGTCTCTTAATGAATGTTTGAATCCTGGGTCACCGTTGAATCCTAGAATTTTAGATGTAATCTTACAATTTCGCGAATATGAATATGCATTCAGCAGTGATATTCAGGGAGCATTTTTGACCCACAGAAGTAGCGGAAGAGGATAGAGATTACTTACGATTTTTTCGGTTTCCAGATGAAAATGATTCGAAAACTTACAAAATTTGATGAATGCCTCGAGTGCCCTTTGAAGTGACATCAAGACCGTTTATCCTTGCTGCCACTGTTAAATACCACATTCGAAAATATAAACATGACCAAAGCGAAACTTTTCAAATGCACTTTATGTGGATGATCTTTTTACGGAGCAAATACTATAGAGAAAGCTTTAGAAACTTTCGCAGAGTGCTATAAAAATTCTGAAAGATGCGAATATGAATTTAAGAAAGTTTAAAACTAACTCGTATGAGTTGAGAAATTTATGGCACGAAAGAGGTATGTCTGATGTAAGAGAAGTTAACAAACGTCCTTTGAAGGTTTTAGGCATAATATGGAATACGGAAGAAGATAAGTTTAATTTAGATGTGAAACCCCTTCTTGACATGATTGATGATTTGAAGAATTCAAAACGTAGTGTACTTCAAACGGCGTCGAAGTTATTTGATCCTGTGGAGATAGCTTCAACATTTATTGTTCTCATAAAATTATTAATGCAAGAAATATGGGAACTTGGATTAGGATGGGACGATGAACTATCGACTGCACTGAAGGGAAAATGTGAAAACTGGTGCTCTCAGATTCATCTCTTGAAAGATTTGACAATCGAAAGAAAGTATTTCTTCTGTTCATTGAATTTAGTGAAAGAATTAGAACTGCATATATTTTCAGACGCCAGTCCTAAAGCTTTCGAAGCAGTTGCTTACTTTCGTTATGTGTAAAGTAACGATTGTATTTACACGAGTTTTATCACTGGGAAATCTAGAACTGCGCCACTGAAACGGTTGACACTACAGAGGCTTGAACTAATGGGAGCTGTTATTGCTTCTAGACTTTTCCAATATTTGAAAACAAATTTTAAATTTCCTGTTTCTAACGTATATTTATGGATTCCTTAATCGCTCTTCACTGGATTAAAGGGAAAGCTTCAAAATGGAAACCTTTTGTATCGAACCGAGTAACCGAAATCCATTCTAGAAGAGATCCTGCTAATTGGCATCACTGTAAAGGGAAGAATAATCCTTCAGATTACGTATCTCGAGGAGCGGCTGTGAAAAAGTTTATGTCCAATCCTGTTTGGCTGCAAGGTCCGGAATGGCTTCGATGGAAAAAAAAGGAGTGGCCAAAGTGCTTTAATTATGAAATTTACTCAGAGATATCTCCTGAAGTATACTGGGAAAAAAGAACTAAATTGGAAGAAACATCATCGCTTGTATGCGAAGTTCAGTCGAATGCGACATCTTTACTAGAATTGAATAAATATAGTAGTTTGAGGAAATTATACTGGGTTACCAGTTGGGTACTCCGATTCATATACAACATTAGAAATAAAACCAAGCGATGCAAAGAGATAAGCGCTGAAGAACTTAATGATGCAGTAATGATTTAGATAAAAACAGTTCAAAGAGAAGTTTTTGCTGAAGAGCTGTCCTGTTTAACACAGGGCAAAACAATTTCAAAGACTTCATCTATTTTGGAACAAAATCCCTTTCTTAATGAGGATGGGATAATGCAGAAGTCAAAACTTACCTACCTTCTAAAACATACAATTATTATGCCTGCAAAGCATCCCTTCGTAAATTTGATTGTGTTGGACGCACACAGCAAAGTATTTCAGGGTGGAATTTCTGAAACTTTGACAGAAATACGAAACTTTGATCGAAATACGGGAAAGATACTGGATAATTAAAGGAAGACAAACTGTTAAAAATATACTAAGAAAATGTATTTTGTGCAAACGATTCAATTCATCTCCTGGTGTGCAAGTTACTGCTCCTTTACCAGTAAATCGAACAGAACCTCCTTTTTCTGTAGTAGGTATCGACTTTGGTGGACCACTTTATACAAAAGACAGTGATATGAAAAACTATATCGTCTTATTAACTTGCGGAGTAACGCGAGTCTTCATTTAGAGATTGTTAGCAGTATGACAGCAGAAACATTTTTTCTTGCGTTCAGACGATTTATTGCTCGTCGAGTCTGTGTTCTCAAATTTTGACTGATAACAAAAAAACTTTTAAGCGATCGGAACTTGAACTCAAAAACTTGACTGTCATTAGTCATTCAACAGTAAAAGACTTTTACGCCCAAGGTCCGTACAGTGAAAGGTCACTGTACGGACCTTGGTTTACGCCTCCCACAAAATCCAATGGTGCTACATAGTTGAGAAAGCTGCGTGGTGGGGTGGCTTCTATGAAAGACTGATCCGATGTGTGAAACTAGCTTTACGAAAAAGTTTAAGAAAAACTACTTTATATCGAGGCGAGTTAGAGACTATAATTATTGAAATTGAAGGTGTGCTTAGCTCTCGCCCTTTAACTTATGTTTATTCTGAATTACAGGAACCTGAGCCTCTAACTCCAGCTCATTTGCTCTTAGGGCGCAGAGTGAATAGTTTAGGCTTAATTTTGATTCTAATTTAGTCAATAGGAAAATGTTAATTAAAAGATTTAATTATCGAGAAAGAATGGTAAGTATGTTTTGGAATGAATGGAAAAAAGAATATCTTTTGATGTTAAGATCTCTTCATTGTGTCAAGCAGACAAGTAAAATTATTGAATTTAAAGTTAATGATATTGTATTAATTAATGATGATAAGTTTCCTATACATTTTTTGAAATTAGGAAGAGTTGTAGCAGTATTTCCTGGCAGAGATGTAAAAGTAAGGTCTTGTGAAATTAAAACAGTATATATAATCAGTCATTAAACGACCTGTGCAACTTTTATAAAATCTCGAAATCAATGAATAAGTTTTTACTTTATGTTTATTAATCTGTAATATATTTACACGATTATTTCAGCTCTTTGATGAAAGTGCTAACATGGTAAAATTTGTCAGTTTACTATCCATGTTATTTCTCGTTACAGGTAACTTTGTAAATTATTTAAATGTGAATGATTTCGTTTATTTAGTTAATACGTGTAGTTTCTTTTATATGTTTTAATAGTTTGAATTGAACACTGTAAGAAATTCCTTTGTTTAAAATTGTATTAGTGTGAAATTTGAATGAACCCCTGGTCATTCGGGAGGGGCACTGTGTAGAAACTATAATTGCAGGAGCTAGATGGCGCTGTGCGTCTGATTCTTTTTGAGTTGAATTAATTGCGATTGATACGAATGGTAAACCATGAAATGTTAAGTGGGAACTCTATTTGTAACTGTAATTATAAGTGTTTTCTTGTCGTCATGTATTGTCTGTGTCGTCAATAAAATTGGATACAATACTGGATTGAATTGATCTCGTCTGACAGGTTCGAAGCTTTGATTATTTTATTTATTTAATGTTGAAATAGAATTCTAAAGCGAAAGCGATTTTTAGATGTAAGTTACATCGCACTTTGTATTAAACGATTACAGATTATTTTACGAATCATCGATAATCAAATTTTATATTACTGTAAGCGAATTTTTAACAAGTACCTAGTCACACTACTTATTTATTACTGTAAAGCGCTCAAGAACTGTCTATACTAGGAAAGCAGTTTCTGTGAAAGATTTTCTCGCAGAGTTGGTTCATATTTATATTATACGTATAAAAACTCACAAACCCTACGTAGACGGCTCATTACTTCTTGACTGTTCGAAATCGAGATGAAATAAAATGTACACTGAAATAATCCCCTGGTCCATTAGTGGCTTATAAGGATCTCGAATCTGTGGGCTGTGAAATCAGTTTATTGAAAATTAAACTCTCTCTAATATTTCTTTTTTATCAACTGCTATACACATTTCTACACCAACTTTTCCAAACTAGTCGATAAATTTAAATTTGCAAAATTAGATATTATAAGGAGAAGAGCCCTTAAAGATACGGTTCCTACATGTATGATGGTGAATATAGCAGCACCTATGTCCTGCATTTCCAATCAATTAACTGATACAGGCGGGTTTAGTTGAATCGATAACAAGACCCGAGAGCAGCATTTCCATCTTAATACAAACCACGACACTTGAAGAGAATTTATGAAATTATGAATGCATCAACCTATTAAAATTCAAATTAGACTTCGATGGCAGCTCTTTTAAAACGCAGAGGATCAGAAAAGGTACGGATAATTTATTAGGAATCACGCAAAACGCAGACGTCTCATTAATCGGATATGAATACCAAAACATTTTATAGAAATCCTTTAAAAGAGACACGGAAAGTTTCTAGACTTATGATTTAAACGAATGCAAAATAGTCGACGCATAAAGAATATAGATGACGTAATCACAAGTATTCGAATTATTCTAAGTTAAATGCACAGAGCTTAAGCGTCGGGACAAGTTTTAAACATTACAAACACAAAAACGTTCGAAACTCAAGAATATTTCGCACTATGCATTACGCGCGTAATGATTCATGTTGAATAAAATTATTTCATCATACTGTGAGTTTTTATAATATGAAAAGTAGACATATGAAAAAATCGTAGTTAAAGTGTTGCAGTCCAGTTGCACAAACGTTTTTTCTCGTTTCTAATTTCTCTCTATTCATAAAATAGGCATAATAGAATTTCGTAAATATTAAACTAATTCAATGAAATAATATAATCGACCCCGATCACAAGGAAGCCTGGTATACTTTTGATAAATTTAATACAATGCTCCATGAGGTTTCTTCTGAAAGCAATGCTGAATTTATTTTCGATTCCAAATAATTTTTCTACCGATGATAATGTAATGTTCCTATTTTTTTAATTTTTCTTCCTCGAAATTTAAATGGCAAGAATAAATATATAGATTTCATATGATGCATTATATATTTTATATGACGCATTTTCTCCTTT
>KK116925.1:192059-233451 GCA_000611955.2 Stegodyphus mimosarum
CTGAAACTGCATCCCAAATATTTGAATATAAAAAAGGGAAGGGATTTGGTTAATGAAAACAGAAACGAGTTACCTACTAAAGCATACTAAATAACGGCTAAGGACGTTTAATGTCTAAACGTTTTGCATTCTCTAAATAGAAAGAAAAAGAAAAAAACCAGTTTATTAAGCAAGTAGCAACTGCAAAACGCCAAGTTTCATTTGACATTTATGTTAAAAAACAAAATATTTGCGAAAATATAAGATATGTTTCTATATTTGTAATGACTTTTTAAAATATTTTTGCTATGAATTTATTGATATGATGAGTTTTTACTGCCGATCACACATTTCATTATTAGCGAATACGACCGTATTAGGTACTACAAAGAAAATGCTTGAAGTTAAGCAGCATTCAAACAAGCGCATCGTACTGAGGTATGTAAAATTAATGGGTTAGAAACAGTTCTGATTAGTTACGACAAAGGTTAAAAGATTTACAGAAATTATAAATTAGATAAAAGCTATAAATTACATACATTAGAGATTTTATATTATATTTCTAAGAGATATATTTAAAAATATAAATTAGTAAGAAGTTCGTATATTCATTTTAAATCGCTCGGCTAATTAAACAGTGCACTCTTTTAATCGGGAAGAAAAGATCTTATGAAACTTCAAAAGATAAGACCTCCAGAAACTCGCAGTTTAGAAGAACGACATGAGTGATAAATGGAAGATTTTTATGCCTCCTGGAATAGTAAATCCTCATAAAACTGGCAATTAATCATGCTGAGTCGATGATAAATGACTTGGTAGCATAAGGCAACACGATGAGAAGAACGGAAAGGAAAGTTAGAATATAAACAGAAAATATGAACAAAAAGATACTCATTTTGTAGAGTTGGATATCTGTTTCCTATCTAAATTTTAAAATATCCTTATACCCCCCTAGTTAGTGGCAAGAAGGTAAAATATTTTCTTCCTCCTTAAGCGAATTCGTGGCGTAACTGCAAACACACCAGCTTCTATCGGAAAGGACAGGAGTTCAAATCACGGCATGGGTGATATTTTTTGCTTCAAGTAATCTAATGACTTTCTCTATAAGCTAAATTAATAACTGCTAGCCATAATTTTCATCTAAATAAAATTTAACAGAGATTTGAATAATCACAGTATTCAGGGAAAAATCCAGAGGACTATTTGCTTTAAAAGACTGTAGTGAGGAGGCGTTCTATTTGAAATGAATTAGGAACTGTTACGCAATGCCTTCGAAGAGAATTTTCTGAGGAAAACTGACGTGCACTTACGTTAAAGTTAGAGAAATAATTACGTAAAGAATGACTGCATGAGATTCAACAAAAATACCAAGCAGTCCTTCTTCATGTAATTAAAGCACAGAGCTTCACATTTCTGGCACACAACATATATATATATATATATATAGAGGCTAAAAATTCGAATTCAAAAATTACAAAAAAAAAGTATTTTAAACTCGTCCTGCGCTATAGCTGCAGGACTGAAGTAGAACAAACTTAAAGCATCTCTTTATTTATACTTGATTTTGAATTTCGGATTAACATATATTGGTTTTAGATCAATTAGTTTTTTTTTATTTCAGTGTGCACAATATAAAGTTCTATAGTTTTTTAATTGTCATTTTGGCACTGTAATGTTTTATTCTTTTTTAGAAGTGTTTCGAAAATGTGTAGAGAAACTTCTGGTACATTTGGGATTCGAGTTGTCGGTTTTATAGGAATTTTAAATTCTTTAATAAAATTTGATGAAATCTTTTTACGGATTTTGATCTCAAATGGACCAGGAAAACGAAACATATTAATCGACTTTTATGAAGCTTTAATTCATTTTCCCCTGATGAGTTCTGAATTACAGTTTCAATAAAAGGATATTAATTTTTATTTATATAATTTTATATATTTTCCCTTTCGCATATTTATTTTTCGAGATTATTCTACTACGAATTCTCCCTTTAATTGGATTAGTTTTTATATTGTGTTAAACCTCTTATGCACGGTTGAAATTATTATATTATAGAGGAATTTAATAGAGAATATATATATATATATATATATATATATATTTGTGTGTTTTACTGAAATTATATGTGAAATTGTTATATTTTTTTGTATAATGTAACAGGAAAATCTAGAGGGAGAATCCTATGCCGGAAAAAGAGGAATACCAGGGGAAAGTCTATTTAGTATTGAATAAATGCCTGCCTCACTAAACTAGCGAGATATTGCCAAGCAGACAATGGTTTTAGCGACTCTTTTCTTTTGTCAAATTTGGCGAAAAATCGCAAAATGTCGCCAAACTTATCAACCATTTAGCGACATTTTGGTCCGGTCCCTGTATCACCGTAACAGGTATTTCAATTGAATAACTATAGTTGATGTAACCGTGTTAGGCCTCCCTTCCAGTAACTTTGAGAAGCAGAAAATACTAGAAATATATCGGCGGCCGGATAAAAATTTTATAAGACCGGAGAGAGCATCAGCTCTCAGTTGTTCTGTTAGCGTGAGTTCAGAGTACTGAGATATCTCCGGGTTAGCTTTGCATTGCATTGTGTTTAACGTTCATAGTAGTTTGAAGTGTAAATACTGATTGTACTCTGTGACACTGTGCACACCTGTACGAGTATTTCTGTGTAAAATTTCAGATCTCTGAAATGTTTCTTTTGATAAAATAAATTTTATCAACGGACCTGTGTGCATTCAACCTATTACGAGCCCGCAAGTATACAGCAATACAGCAATGTGTAAACAAACAGTTCCATGGTTATTTTAGTGTAGACAAACTTACAGCCAATATAATGGAAAAGAAAATTATTTGCCGAATTATTTTTGATGTCTTTCAATTTAATAGCACTTCGAAAAGAAAGTTAACCGACCCTGTCAAACATTCTTTGCACAGAAGGACATCAATATCGCATAAATTTATTTCAGCAGATTTTTATTTTTTAAAGCAAATTTTTTGGGGCGAAAAATAATCTTATAATGCAAATCCACCAGATGGTTACGTATTTCCTCGAAAAATATCAATGTTTTTAAACACTGGTTACCAAGCAAATTGGATTCTAATTTTTCAGATTTTTTCATAAAAGATCGAATCTGTGGAGAATAAAACTTACATAAAAAACAGGCGGAAAAGTCTATATTAAGATATACTCAACTGATCATGCAGACAGAAATCGTCTGCCTCTGTATCGGCTTAATAAATTCTATACCCTTTGAGAAAATGAAGAGGAATGCTTTTGTATAATTAAGATTCCAAATAACTCGCTGTTTGAAAAATAAAATAGGGATAAATAAATATCTAACAGCTAATTAATACGAAAGCACATTAAAGCGGAGCTTTCGGTTGAGTTAAAAAATGCTTTCTTTGAGGTAAAGTAAAAGAAGCGGAATGCTGATTCTATAATTTATTCAGAAAGATAGCCGAATCTCGTTTTCACAAGATTCTCGATTATTAATGGAAATCACAAAAATAAGGAGAGTATTATTTTATTCGGAATAATTTTAAAGCGGGAATAAACGAGGCGCATTTTCGGTTAATTAATACGACAACTCTGAACGCTTTACAGAAATTTATCAACTATTTATAAAAACAGAAAAATAATTAAAGTATTGTTAATGTTAGAGGGTTTTAGAATTACGATTTCGTACCAAGGAAAAATAAATTCTTCGTTTTTATACAGTCAATAGTCATTGGACTTATTAAAAAAAAGGAAAATCTTATGTTATTCATAATAAACGTATTACTTGAATATAAATATAAATGCACAATTTACTATTCAATTATTTTTATAATTATTGTTGTTGTTATTGTTTTATTCTTTTTCTAAAACGATGTTCATATTATTCTTTAAAAAAAAACTGCTTCAAACAAGAAAATTTGACAGAAGTATGTAATTAG
The DNA here is from genome assembly GCA_000611955.2 of Stegodyphus mimosarum. Taxonomy (NCBI): domain Eukaryota; kingdom Metazoa; phylum Arthropoda; class Arachnida; order Araneae; family Eresidae; genus Stegodyphus; species Stegodyphus mimosarum. The sequence continues at coordinate 195,975 of KK116925.1, forward strand.
GATAGAAGAAAAGCATACTGATTACTGCAGACTTTTAGACATTCTTTTAATCCGTTTTTAGTTCTAAAACTATCAAAAATATTCTTCCTCATTTGGTTAAATTAGATTCTTTTAAACTGCCTAGATTCATAAAATAAATCTACCAAATTGAATCGAGAACTTTAAGTCCTCTAAATAGGATTAGAATAAAAGTTTTAGTATCCCATTTTTAAGCCACTAAAGTATCTAAAAGCCTTTTTTCAATCGTTTCTTTTCTGCGGGATTACTCATAAGTCCCCGAAACATTTAAACAATTCATAGCAAATCAACGACGCAACCGATGGTAAATTTTATTAAAGTGAAATAGACGTAATCTCATTAAGATTCCTTTTATATATATTTTATAAATATCCAAAGTGTCAATTTTTACTGGTGCGATACACACCTGTTTCTCAGCGAAGAGATTTGCATGGATGTACACAGTCCAGTCACATTAATGTGACCACCACGTACTTTCCATGTCAGAGTTAAATAACCAATCACAGAAGGCAGGTGGCAGCACAGTGCAGTTGAGCGTATATAAAGGGTGTGTGAGGGCTTCGGAAAACATTTCAATCGTTGGCGTAATGCAGAAACGAAGCGATTTATCCGACTTCCAAAAGGGCATGATCATTGGCTTTCGGGCCAAGGGTGGAAGCATTTCCGAAACGGCTGAGTTTGTGAACTGTTCGCGTGCCGCCGTGGTAAAAGTGTACCGTGCATGGCAAAATGGGACTGTCCAAAATCAGCGACGTGGCAAATGTGGTGCACCACGGGCCATAGATGACAGAGGCGAACGACGGTTGCGGAGATGCGTTCGGGCAGATAGACGGGCTACCGTTGAGCAACTGACCACCAAAATGAACCAAGGGGCTACCAAAAGTGTCTCCCAAAGTACTATTCAGCGAACATTGCTGCGTCTGGGCCTCCGAAGCAGACGCCTGGTTCGTGCACCTATGCTGACTGCTGTTCATCGACGGCGAAGGCTAGAATTTGCACGCCAGTACAGCAGCTGGACGTCCACTGAGTGGCGACAGGTTGCGTTTTCGGATGAATCGCGTTTTATGCTCCATCGGACAGATGGACGTTGGCGTATAAGGCGTGAAACCTCTGAAAGGAACCACCCTGCAACCATTGCCGGAACGGTCCAAGCTGGAGGCGGGAGCATTATGGTCTGGGGAATGTTTTCCTGGCATTCTCTAGGTTCACTGATCATTGTGGAAGGCACAATGGATCAATACAAGTACGCATCTGTCCTTGCGGACCATGTTCACCCCTACATGCGCATTGTTTTTCCTCAGGATGATGGCATCTTCCAGCAGGACAATGCGAGGTGCCATACAGCTGCCAGTGTACGTGCGTGGTTCGAAGAGCACCAGGATGAGTTTACCGTCCTCCCCTGGCCAGCAAACTCACCTGACTTAAACCCAATCGAGCATCTGTGGGACCATCTCGATCGAGTTGTTCGCGCCATGGATCCTCAACCGCGTAATCTAGCGCAGCTGGCCACGGCATTAGAGTCGGCATGGCTCAACATCCCAGAGAACACCTTCAGGGACCTATGTGACTCTCTTCCTGCACGTCTCGCAGCAGTCCGCTCTGTGAAAGGTGGTTATTCTGGCTTTTGACAGATGGTCACATTAATGTGATTGGACTGTGTATATCCTGGAAATCAGGGTGACGCTATTGTTAGATGAAAAAAAACGACGATTACCTTATTGTTATCGATGAAAATACTTACCCGATTCACTACTACAAAGATCATTACGCAGGCAATTTTTAAGTGTATCTCTATTAAAATTTGCCACATAGAGAAAAGAAAAGTTTGCTTAAATGTTTGTCAAAATTACTTACTGTTACGGTGCCTTCATTTCTGACTAATCTCCAGGATCTATGCAACCATGTCATCAATGCTGCGGCTATAAACTATCGAGTAGGCCGAAACAGTTGCAAGGAAGTTTCTTCTTCTTTAGTGCGTTCATTCGTAGTTTAAATCGAAGTAGATGCGGCTGGAAATCGGAAAGTCAATACTTTGGCGAAGGCATTACTTGCTTTTTGTTTTATACTCTGAAATAAACTTCATGACGTCCAGAATAAAATGTGAAGGAGGCTCATTTGTCACCACCTAGACGACTGGGTTCGTTTTCCCCAGTCGCCTATTAGGGGAGAATATAAGAAAGGTTTTCCATCCTTTCCATAAGTGCAAGCACGTCCTGCTAGTAAGCTGCAGGTCTGGAATTCAAATCCCGGGTAGAACACTGCTAATTTTTCATGTTCCCTGCTCCAAAATAAACCTAATGACTTTACACAATTTACAGATGGATGGTTCACAGTATTAGCAGAGATGCAGACAAATATCATTCATTGCTTCATTTCCCCATGAGGCGAGTTCACTTGAGAATATTAATGTAGATTTGAGATTAAGATGTTTTACTGCAAAGTTAGAGGAACAGTTCGTAGCGGTGCGTGTGCGAGTTTTAGCGTTTATCCGGCCTGCTTGCCCCGGAAATTCTCTCATGATGAGTAACCACAATCTTAAGTTAGACTGAATTTCGTAAGATAGATTTGGTTTGATAAATTATAACTTTGAGTCACTGTTAGCGGTCTTGGGTGAATCTCGTAGACTCCGGTTAAAATAAATTAGATATTGTAATGAGAACAGTTTTAAGGATGTGTTTTCAGCTAAGTTCAGGTATCTGGTGTTTTTGTACAGTATTACTTTAATTTAACCCTCACAAGTGGCGAAAATTTAGAATGATCAGAACAATTTTAGAGAATGTTTGTGTCTGCTGAAGAAGTTAGTTATTTTAGCGGAAGAAACTCACTCAGAGATTTCAAGTAACACGTAGTCAGTCTTCTAGCTTAAACTAGCTGAGTCCAGTCAAGCTGTGGACAGATGTTAATTTAACTGACTTGCTACAACTTCTGCTTCTCGCTTTTTTAATAAACTTTTTATACTTTTATTTAGGTTATTCATACCATGAAATTCATGCAAAATACTGCAGACTGTTTTAAAATTTTGATATAGTGAAATATGCTTCAATATTATTATATTTATCTCAAAAGATTGTTCCAGAATTCAGTAATTTTTAAATAATATTTGCCATGTTATAGATGTGAACAGAAAAGTGAAAAATCTTCATCATCAAACAGCATTTCCCAGACCAACGAAATATTCTCATTTTTTTCAATGCCGAAGAACAAGAATCTATATTTCCTCACCAATGGAGAATTTTCTTTTCTTCATACTCAAACCTTTATCTCATTCGTATTTCTTCTATTTGTGACGTGCTTTGACATTTGATTTCATATTTGTTTTCATCTTTCGGTTATTATGATATTTTTTATTTTATTATTTGTCTTATCCTCTAGTTCTTTGTTTTGTTTTTTACTTTACAATCTATCTCGTTTTTCATTTTAATTTGAATTATATTTCTTATTTCATTAATATGTTTTATTTTGTAGCTTTACTTTTATTTGTTTATTAATATTTTTTTTGCTGTGACTTTCAAGCTGTTAGCTGACAGTCTCGTTTGGTTTGAACTGATTATTTGAATATTGGCAAAGTACATGAGGGCTATTTCCCTAAAAATAAGGATGTCTGCGTGAAGTATTTTCTCAGAGAAATTGGTTCATATTGTTACGAAATGTTCAGGCGCGGTAAGATAGCTTCCACGCAGAGCAGGTTTAGAGTTTACAGAAAATGGCAAGGGAAGGCAGGATTGCCACATTTGGCGAGAAATCGCCCATTTGGCGACAAAATTGGCGATATGATGGAGAACCTTCTGGAACGAATTCTTACTGGTTTAGCCCAGAATGTTCTCGAACAGAAGCCAAAAGCTATACAAACCCTGCTGGTGCACGGAGGGTTAGTCAATGTCAGGTCTATCGAGTTGATAGTCAGTCAGTGAATTGTCTACCGAGTTGAGAGTTAGTCAGTGAGCGAGTGTCTCGTAGTCTAGCTCCGAGCTGGTCGTCGAGTGCATCGAGAGAATCTCTTAGTGTATCGCGAGTTAGTGCATCGTCGAGTTTTATCTTAGAGTGCGTTAAGCTCCGAGAACGACGAAACCGAGTCGGGAGCTGTACTCTAGTGTATCATCGAATGCATCGCCAGTTGCAGGGTAGAGAGTTTCGAAAGTACGTAAAGTTCCGAGAACGACTGACCCGAGTCGGGAGCTGAAATCTGGTGCTTTGCCGTGAAGCTATCTCCACTGTTATAGCCTGAAGGCTGTGTCGCTGATTGTCTTAGCGTGTTTATAGTACTTCTTCGACGATTGTAAACGTGATTTTGGAGCTGTCCTAAGAATACTGGCTAATAAAGTGTGTTTCGATACTTCACCAAGTGTCGTCGTTATTCACTCCAAATCCACGAACCCTCAACGTACGTAAGAAGAAGAAAAAAAGTAACAATATTCATAAAACAAATGAGGAAAACCATGAAAAGCAACCATGCAGCCAAATTGTTTCGCCAAAGAACGAAACATGATCAAAATCTTAGTCTTTAGCGATCTTAACCACTCGGCTACTGGTGGGGAATAACGGAGCCTAGAGACGTTTGCATTTTATTCAGATGCTTATAAGAAACAAACAGTCTTTCATTTTGTTGGACAAAACTTTCAGTAAGTAATTCTCTAACTATCAAATATTTATCGAAAACTAATTATGCGTTCAAGAAATATTTTCTTAAGAATTAAATCCCTATGAACTATATATATGCATCTTACGGTACATCTACTGAGAAAATTTCGTTCGATGCAAAGGCTAAAAAAAGAAGAATTCTCCTTGAAACCTATCGATCGGAAAGTGTGTGGCGTGTCTTTTCAAAAGTTCGTAACTCTTTGAAAGAACCAGATAACCAGAATTACTTTTGATGCACCGGTCGATTCGGTGCGCTCTCACTCTGCAGAAATACTGCTCCTCGACAGCTAACCCAACTTCATCTCATAATATTATCTCACAGGCAGTGTCATCATTCTGTCAGAAAGAGGATATGTAAGACGGAAGTGCATCCATTAAACACTCACAAATGGATTAACGAAATTCATATTATATTGGACACACCTTTTCAGTTTTCCGTTAATACGAATTCTTCTTTTACTAAACGTTCTTGAATATGTAATTCTTTACACTATATATAATGAAATTAAAATGGCCTGCTTATTTAAATACCTGGAGGAATTTTGAAAGTTTTCAAAACGACTACTTATAAAGAAAAAATAAGAATTCAGAAGAATGACTTGTCAATACTCATTACTTTGAAACTAAAAAAAAAATGCCTGCAGTACTCAGAAATCGTCTACTTTAAAACAGCAAAAATTAATTTTAGGAAATGGAAGGCAAGCTTTTATTTTTTTCAGAATGAAATAATCTTATTATCTGACTAAAATATGTTGTGGGAATAAGGAAATTAACGGTTTTTTTTAAAAATATGCATTATTTTTAATAATAGAGAGAAAAATTGTTTTAGGCACTTGATAATTATTTTTTCTTTTAATGTTAAAAACGTCGCAAAGCAAAATCTGAAGAATGTGCATTCACTTACAATTATTTCAAAAAATAAATTACTGGTCTTTTAAATAAACAGCAGGAACTTTTTTAAATTTGTTCTAACTGTTAACAAAACTGTAAAAATTTTAAAAACTTAACATTCACCACCTTTTGTCTAAGCGAATATTTCAATATGATGTTACTAGGTTTTCGTTCAACGGAAAGTTAAAATTAGCACACAACGAAACAAATACTAAAATAAACGCTTCCAATTATGAAAATAATGATTTAGTTATGATATTTAGAGAAGAAATTCCCTTTCTTTACTGACAGGGCCGTTAAAGAGCATAAACTTCATCAAGAAAAAAAAATCAAGGATAAACACCTTAACACACCACTGCTGGCCACCGTAAATGCAACACGCTGAAGGAATCATGCAAATAACATGAAATTTACAACATGCATTAGCGGAGGTGAGATATGCAAATGATTAGAATTTCAGCGCAGACGCCCATCAAGCGCGCCTGTGGCGCCACTTCAAAGCGGCTTCAAGCTTCTTTAAGGCTTGGAGTTTTCGACGATTTAGAGCTCGGCAATTGTGCTTTTCTTGTGTTTTTTTCAAAAAAATGTTCAATTATGCCTCGTAGTAAACAGCGATCATCGTTTGATCAAGTATCCGAGTTCGACAAAGGAAGGATAGTGGCCTACCGAGAGTGTGGATTATCTTTCAGGGAAATCGGTAGTCGTGTTGGACGAAACCAAAGAACTGTAATGCAGATATGTGACCGTTGGATGCAGGAGGGTACGACGGACCGGCGTGTTCGATCGCATCCACCTCAGTGCACCACTGCACGTGATGATAGGAACATTGTGCGCATGGCAGTGACGGATCGCTCGGTCACATCACGAACCATAGCACAGCACATTCAGTCTGTAACGCATCATCCAGTGTCTACGCGTACCATTCGACCCCGTTTACAGCAGAGTGGTCTGCCCGCAAGACGTCCATTGCTTCGTCTACCCTTGGCGCAGACCACAGACGTCTCCGCCGCCAATGGTGCGATGAAAGAAGGATGTGGACGGCAGAATGGAATGAAATTGTCTTTACTGACGAATCACGCTTCTGTCTGCAACGCCACGATGGTCGGATTCGAGTCTGGAGACACCGTGGAGAGAGGATGCAGAACAGCTGCGTTATGCACCGCCACATTGGTCCTGCACCGGGTATTATGGTATGGGGCGGTATTGGATATCACTCTCGCACTCCTCTAGTACGCACTCCCGGTACTTTAAACAGCCAGCGCTACATCTCCGAGATTCTGGAGCCAGTTGTCCTTCCTTACCTTCAGGGCTTGCTCACAGCCATATTTCAACAGGTTAATGCGCGACCACACGTGGCACTCATTGTCCAAGTATTCTTCGTCAATCGCCAGATTGAATTGCTTCCCTGGCCGGCTCTCTCTCCGGATCTTTCGCCGATAGTAAACATGTGGTCCATGGTTGCTGAACGATTTACCCAAATTACATCCTAAGCTGCCACACCAGATCAACTTTGGCAACGTGTGGAAGCTTCTTGGACTGCTGTACCCCAAGAACACATCCAAAGTCTCTTTGAATCAATGCCGAGGCGTGTGGTAGCGGTGATCTCCAACAATGGCGGCTACTCTGGCTACTGATTCTAGAAGGAACCACACTTCACAGAAGTCTATAAATTTAATCATTTGATATGGTCAACATGTTATCTTCTAAATAAATTTTGTTGTGATATCTCTTGTCCTTCTTGGTTTCTTGGTGCTGCAATTTGGGCGGCCAGCAGTGTATTTGTGTATTGTCTGTGGGAGAGGAAAGAAGGCATTTCACCAGTGTAAAAAACTCCTCGAACTGCTGCATAGTGCAGACTAGAAACACTGAATGGACTATGAAAAACAGTGCAACAGAAATTAAGAAAAGCTTAGCTACTTATGTAGATAGTTTCTGTTATTCTGGAATAAAGTTGTTAACTGCTGATCTTGATATAGGACCATAATACAGAAAGAGGTGTTATCCCCAATGAGAACCGCATGTTAAGAGTTCAAAAATTTCAGGAACTGCATTATATATTTATATCGTTTTATAGTAATAAAACGTTTATGAAGTGATATAAATGTTTGACGAATATTAATAAGAATTTTGATATTTTTAATTAATACTTTTTATTAGCATAAATAAGAAAATTGTTGTTGCTGTTATTCCGTACTTAAGAAAGTATATTATTACGGTATACAAGTTAATTTTATTAAGATAGATTAAAATTTCTTTTTTCAGATAAAATGCCAACATTTTCCTTTCGATTGTAATTATCAACTGATTTTAAATGGAGTAGTTCTAAACTGAAAAAAGACGCGATTGCTTTTTACAATCAAATAACAAGTTTTCTGCTCGAGAGAGGAAATAAAGACTTCTCTGGAATCACGGTACTGTCCAAAAAACTGGGAGAAACTGAAATCGAAATACAGTGAAACCTTGGATCACAAATCCTTCAAGAACAGTTACTCGAGTTACGAACACTCAATACGATAATATATGATTTTTAAAAGTGTTTTGGTGTAACCTACGCCACAGATTTCTGGAAATATTTTAATATTTTCTACAGCTTAACTCTCATTGGCGAAGTCTGGTAGCAAGTGATTTGGCCTACAGGAAATATGACCAAGGTGAGCAGAAGTCAGAAACTTTAAACCATTTGAAAACTTAGGACATTTTTTGTGATTCGTGATATTTAGTCTTTAGGCAAAATCAGTACGCTAGGAAGTTAACAATGGAGCCGTGAATAAGTTACTAGAAGACCATAAAAATGAGCTCAACAAGAAAGGACTATAACAACTTCGGAAACAGCAACAAAATGCGACTGCAGAATAAACTCCGTCAGAAGTAAATCAAGATAAAAAATTATCGTATTTCTTTAATCGGCGAAATTTGTGCAAAATTCGGTACGTTTCAAAGTTTTTAAGCAACGGCGTCACCCTGATAAAGCCGTAGCAAGCTATAACATAACCAAATTAAAAAATAATACCATGCCTCACTTTAGAAACTTTTTTAAAACATATAGTGAACAACAAACCATACCGGGCAAACTGAGTGAAACGGAGGTCTAATGGGTGTCAGAATCAAATGGCGCTTACAGACAAAAGAGATGTAAAAGCAGATGTCCTAACAATGAAATCTTTTTCATCATTTCCTACTTCCGCCAACCATTAGCCTTTTAAAAATCACAGTTAAAATTAAATTGAGTTTTCATCAGTTTTGTCTATTTAATAGTGCGCTTTTTTAATTTACTGATTTCCATTGGCTATGAACTTGTGAAACACAATAGTTGCAAAATTTACATACCATTCTCATGTGTTGTCAAGATATGAATTAATCCATTTTTGCATCAGTTCCTATGCTGTTTGATATTTCAAGTCTGTTTCAATTTTAAGAGCATTTCGTTTGACGAAAAGCCTTCAGAAATTGTGATTTCACTGCATACAATTTATTTTAAAATAAACTCTTAATTTAACACGCTTTCTGCCTAAAAAAAGTGATAGTTTCTCGCACACTAACTGACATGAAAATAAAAGCATGGAAATTAATCTCTTCAACGAATTGCATTTATCGCATACTATTTGGCTTTAAAATACCAACTACAATTTAAATACTTGCGATATCATTTACGAAGCATGTTGCCAAAGATCTTTGTTATTCCCACAAGTATTGCCACTTTCGTGTCGCCATGGCTAGTTTATTTGTATATGATAAAGCACACAAGGGCTATCTGCCTAAAAGAAGGAATGTCTTCGTGACGGGTTTTAAGGGAAACTGGCTCATATTTAAGTTACGCATGGGGAAAACCACTCATGCCGCCAACCCAGTTTTCCTGAGCTCAGTGCCTGATCGAATTATTAGTAATCAGTTGTCTTGACACTCGTGAGGCTCCTTGACAGCAAGTTACAGATGCATAATTACTTGTCTTCTGTTTATATCTTTGACAATTAGCTCATAGAACATATTTTGAAATTATTATGCGCATATTATAATTACAAAAATTAAATTACTGGTTATTACAGTAAATCGTGGTATGATACTTCAGAAAGTTGATATCAGAATTACATATCAAAAATAAAAATATTGGCTATTACAAATCCAGCCGCATATAACAGGTAACAGAACCGCACATGCATTTCACTAGCCGTTAAAAAAACATCATCAAAGAACCACATGGCGACTACCAAGCCGCAGTTCAGATATGTCTGGTACAGAAAATAACAACCTTTGTGTAACAAAAACTGAGCAAGTTAAAAATTGATCCATTGACTAATTGCCAAGTCTCCTCGAAATTTGATTATTTCAGGAAGCTTCATATACGTTTAACCTAATAAACCATCCACAATGCAAGACCATCTAATCTTCTAATTCGATTAATTAAAATCAGCAGACGATATTTTATAATTAACTGACAGCAATTAAAACCGCTGTATTCTGCATACAGTTCACTGTATGAAGAATTAATTGTGCATTAAATATTTCCAGCAGTTGTAACAGATCTGGATGTTCCCTCAACCGTAATTCGAAAGAATTAATTAATATATATAATAAACCATTACGATTTCCTACTTTTCCAATTACGCTACTAGTCTATGCAATATTAATGATATATAATAAAGCTGTATCTTAACTTTTATAACTCATTTAATAAGAGAAACTCTATGAAATTGAAAATTAATAATTCACTTCTATTTCGTACCGATTTAAACTTCACTTACACTAATTAGAATCAAATATAAATAGATCTACGCTCAAGGAATGGCAGTAACAATATATATAATAGAAGATAAAATTTAATCATTACAATTCGCAAAGCAAATATTAAAAAGACTTACAGAATTTTATACGGAATACGGATGTAAATATTATTTGGCATTCAGAGCACTATAATTTTTTAAATACCCTGTTATCTTGAATTTAACTTTACGGTATCGATTCTCATCAAAGCAGTATTTCGAATTTCACTGAAAGAATTTATTGATCAAAAATGAGGTTACATTTCTTTTTACTATACTTCACTTTTGTATTATTTATTTTGCACCATTAGAAAAGTACATATATTTGTTTTGCTTTATGTTTTATTATTATTAATTTTTGTTCATTTGTTTTACTTTTATCTATATAATTGTTCATTGCATTTTAAGAAAATTTGCGTGTACAAGTATTTACCATTCACTGATAGGTAGGACAGGATTTTATTCGTTAAACTACAGATATGCACACAAAAACTATCGACCTGAAGACTGATGAGAGTGATGCCTTCCAGGTAGGAGTGAAGATGGGGACTTTGAAATTTATGGAGCTTATGAAATAAAACCGTCCAGAATTTGAAGATATATTGCAAAAAATCGCCAATCTTCTGGTGGCTTAAGAAATTTTTCATAACTTTGGAAAAATTTTTTTTTTCTTTAAGCATGTGTAACCGAGACATGGAAAATTCTCAGAATTTCTCCTATTCTGCAAGTGTTTTAACATACCTCGATTTGACGCTTGTTGGCCCAAAGTCTGTTAATTTCAGCTTTGTTTACCGTTTCCAAGTTTCCTTCGCAGTTTTACTACAATTTTGTATTCTATTTTGACAATTTTCAGATTTTTTAAATTTTAACTGTTTGTTACCCCCAAGCTCTGTTTATTCAAATTATGTTTGCTTATGCAACCTTCCACTTTACATTGAGAATCTATATGTTATTGTGGTGGTTTTGATTTATTCAGCTTCGATACAAGAACAACAAATTCTAAGATTAGTATCACGTTTCAATAATCCGAACCGTATACGGCAAATTTTCAGTGGTATTTTACTTCATACGAGAAATAGCTAAACGCTGGTCTAATTACTGCCACACATTAGCTGTCTGGTGTAATGAAGTTCATAGGGGCAGTGGCCTTGGGTTTTAATTTATAGTCACAATTGGGCAGTATGTTAGTGCTCAAGTGCACACTAAATAGGTTAAGTTACTTGGATACGGCAAAGCACACACAAAAACTATCCGCTTAATGAGAAATGTGTTTTCTTTAAGGACAGTCTAAGGAAAATTAGCTTTTTCACGTTACACATAAAAAAAAAAGAAAAAAAGGGGGACATGCAGTCAGCCCATTTGCCTGGGTTCAAACCTGAATGGAACTACCGTTTTTAGTGGCCTCAGATACTGTCAGTGGTTGACCTTGCACATTGCAGAAACACTACAGCTCTCAAACAGCAACGTATAATAAAGCTTTTAGGTTGAAGAGAAGCTATCCCGTACACAATTGGAGTACAAAGCCACAAAATGGGACCTACATATTCAGTGTCCATCATCGTACAAAATTTTGACGTCTTCACATTCAAGTTGTATTTCTATGTTACCTTTGACAGATCTAAGCGTTCATTGTGACACACCGACAATAGTGTATGGACAAACAGTATTTCACAATAGTCTGTTATTATATAAATATGTGCACTATGAAACTAAGGGACAGTGAATAGTATTTGTAATCTCTTCTGATACTTGTGTTCTTCTCTGTGCATATCATCAGATAAAGTTAATCGTCTTCATGCTTTTTCAGTATATCTCCTAAATAAGCAATTACTGGAATTGCTACCTGCTGAAGAAATTGTATTTAATATGTCTGATCTATAAAAACCTCTAAATTTGTGATAAATAGTATTCCTGCTAAATTATCAGAGCTATAATAATTAAATGGCAGTTAAGAAAAAAAGAAAAACACATTTTTTTAAAAGTAGAGATGTTTCTAATTAGTGTCTGATATGAAACTTTTATCCGAAGGATTCTTTATTTCTACTTTGGATAAATAAAATGAAAATGGAAATGTCTCCTTCATTTAAATAATAATAATAATACTTCTAGTTATCGAACTGGAATTTCTAGAATTAGTTATACAAATAAACCAGACTGAAATTATTCGTTGCTGAGAAATGACATTATACTGCTAATACTATCGGCATGTCATCTTTAGCTGTGAACACAATTCGCCAGTTTTATAAAAATTCTATGGTTGAAATTTGCATGACGGTATAAAATATTTACTTCATTGTAGGGCATTGTGAGTATTCTCTAAGATACACACAATGCCTTAAATGCATAATAAATAAACAAGAGGAGGATAGATCGACGGCTGAGTTCAGTTATCAGTAGTGGCACAGTGAATTTTCTAAGTATACATAGTTACAAAATTGTAATGTTACTACGAACTTATCACCTTTTAATCTGTTATTGAGTTTTCAGGTGGCTAACACTGAAAGCTATCTTTGGATTTCCTGTCTTTCAGTAAATACAGAAAGGGAAATATGACTTGATATTTCCCGAATCGCTGGCCTTCTCTACATGTAGCTTGTCTTGATAAATTAAAAGATCACTTTTCGCAAGAGCATCATATTTCGAGCACTCGCTTTGAAAAAAATCATGAATACCATAATTTCCAAAAGCTTATTAATTTACCATTACAAGAGATACCAGACGCAAGTGCCTAAATCGCTCAAATAAATGCGGCAGAAATGCTCTTGAACTAATCAGAGAAGTAATAATTATGACAGAATTAATTGTAGAAGCTAGGTCTGAATGGCAGAAGCAATTATGCAAATTTAAGCAAACTTCGCACGAACTCCAAAATAATTTACAAGTACAATCGAATTGATGGCCTCTTTCTCGAGAACTACTAATTCCTTTTCATAAAAGAAATGGTTATTTCGCTTACTTTATGTCAAGATCTTCATTTGTGGAATCGGTTCATTAATATCCACAGCTTGCTGAGATAAAAAGTACAAATTTAAGGTGTAACATCATTCCGTATAATTATCCACCGTTACTTAAAGCGCTACTCTCAAAATCGTGGCTTTCGTCATTATTATCGCTACTTAAGCTCTCCAAAATGATAGCATTACACTGTTATTTTATTCGCAACGAAAATAAAATTGTTTTAAGCACTTTTTCACGTTCATTAATAGTGGCATTTGTAGAGAGGGCCAAGTTAAATGAATCACTTTTCAACTTTTGCCATAAACTAATTGAGCAACGAACACGACATACGAAAATTGCTCTATTAATTGAAATATGCATATAGTATTGGAGAGTATCTGTTTTCCTTTATGAGTAAGGATTAGATTCTTTAACATATTAAGTGTATAAAGACGTTAATATGAAGTCTTCGTATACCTTTATGTGCTATCAAAGGTTATCACGAATTGAAGAAATACTTGAAGACACAGTAGGATTAGGACAGGGTTTTTAAGAGAAATTTCGCGGATATTACAGTATTTTTCGAGAAGTGAGAAATTTTGCAAGAAATAGTAATGGATATATTAAAATCATTATATACGTTAGAGGCCAAAACTGAAAAAACTTCGGAAAATACGTATTTTTAAAGTTCGAATGCGTAGAACATTATTATTTTCAAGCAAAATTCAATTTATGTGTCACTGGCATAATTTTATGAATATTATAATGTATTTTACCGTGATGCATCATCTTCCTAAGATAAAAAATTCTAATTAAAGAAAGATGCTAAGAAATATAAACAGTCTTACATAAAGAGATAGACTTAAACTGAAAACTGAGAAAATCAGGTATTGAGATACCGAAAAATGAACCCAGTATAGGGCTTGCGCGAATACGCTATCATCGTTTTCTACCAGAATCGAGAGTAAAGTATTCCATTTAATTATTCAATTAATAATAATTTGGCTGTTATTAAAATTTTGTTTCCCAATTGGACAAACTCTTGCTTCTCAAGCATGAAGTTTTTATTTTGAGCACTTTATTTTACTATATTTTCTTTAAATAATCTGCATAACTCGCAATTTAAAATAAAAAGCCAAGAAAAATCGACTTATCATTCATAAAAAGGAGCGAAACAATACGTATATAAAGTAACACGTACTTATAAGAACTTGTAAGAAAAATAGGTGGAAACGTAACCAAAGGAGGATACCAATTTCTGAATAACGGAATGAGTATTATCAGACTCATTTTCGTTGAAACAGACTGGTAAAGCTATAAATCCGCAACAATGTATTGTAATAGAACTAAAAACCTACGTTTTACTGACGGTGTGCGGAAAAAATGTCACCCGGAAAATAAGGAGCGGAAAAAAAGGAACTCTAAAATCTCGCCAAATAATGTCGCCAATCGGAGTTGGGGAAACCTGCCAAATTCTAATTTAACCGGCAGGTTATAGCGGGCTCTCTTGAGGGAGGTTTTAAGGGTAAAACGTTGAGCTAGCTGCAGCCGAGCAAGGTCATTTCGATAGCAGGTTTTAATATTCTTATCGCAAACTGTGACTAAATTTCATCTACAACGATTTGTTATAATACTGCTTTTAACGCTCAGTTATGCGGCAATGTTTCACCCCTGAACCACAAGGCTATAACTACATGGGGTACGAGGGGAACAATCACTAATGACCATGACCCGCTGGTCAACCCTCTATTTTTACCATCGGACAGGCCAGCAGCTCGCTTATCTTCTTTCAATCATCTTCAGAAGAATTCCCTATTCCGCAGGTATGGTTGTTATGATAAAACTTTTATCTCCCATCTTGGCGATATTTCTAAACATCCCTTATTTTTCCCATTGCAAAAGAATGGCGACTTATTTTCCGTTTCCTAATTTTCCGATGCCTATCTTTCCGTTCCTTATTTTCCGGGCTACATTTTTTCCTACAACCTTTACTGACAGACGGAAATCGTCCGATTTACATGGAAAAATTTAAACTTAAGTACCTAAACTATTGGATGTAGCTTGAATATTTCGATTAAATGCCAGAATTCCAAGATAAAAACCTTTTTAATCTTTCAAACAAAGACAGAAGAGATTATGTACGTTAAAAGATAATAAATAGCCAGACAAACAACGGAAAATTATCATTTGCCATGACAAAATCGGAATATTTACATTTGACAGTGACGGAATGAAATGAGTCGGAAGAATTGGAAAAGATTTGCTGCCTGAATGCATGACATTAACCGTAACACATCGAGAAGTTAGTGTTAGGTTCTGGGGATATGTATCAACAAAACCTATGAAAAGAATATAATATTACGCAAAGTAATAGTTTTCCGTTTGGGGCGTATTTTAACTAAGACTCAATCAATTTCGAAAGCGAACTTTTCTCCTGATGATGAGGGACTTGCACGTGTTCACCCTCGAGATCAATTGTCTTGGTTAAAATATACGCCAAACTGTTGCTTTGCCTACTTTTATGTTTTCTTTGAGTGTTTCTCTTATCCTTTGACATGAAAAGAATTTGTGTGATTAATGGCTTTCTAAATAGCTAGAAAATACACCAATGATGTATTACAGTCAAAATTAATGCAGTCTACTCATAAATTCTTCCATGATAATGTGACTTTCGTGTTTAAAAAGGACTCATGCTTTCACACAGTGCAAAAACCGGTTTCAGAACAACGGTTTTGCGCTATTAGAATGATCAAGAAATATCTCATTATATTAGATTTAAAATTATTAAATAGCCCTTTAAAACATCTCTTTTAAGTATAGACATCATTCACAGAAACATTACTAACACGAGGTTTAATTATGATAATGATACGAAATTGACAATATAGATTTATTAATAAATAAATAATATTTTCACCCAAAATTTAAAGTAAGTACTTGGACTACGGCAATGGAAACAAATCTGTCTAAGGCAAAAGATGCCTTCGTGGAGGAATTTTTAAGGTAAACTGATTCGTATTCATTTATACTTGAAGAAAACAACGAAAACTTCTATTCAGGTAGCTTATTCGCCAATATTTAAACCCGGGTCAGCGATTAGACCATTCGACTAATAATGGTCCTAAAATTTAAAGAACCAATATTTTTCAGAATTCTGTTAACAGTATAACTGTTCATTCAAATAATACAAAAAAGGAAACATAATAATGTTTAAAAAATAATAAAAAATAAAAGCAACTCCAGTATTTTACATAGTGTCGTAGAACCTGCGTATTTTATGTTAAAAAAAAGGAAAGAAAGAAAGTGCGTCAGATTTCGAAAAAAAATTAAGCTGTTGCAAAAAACATTGCCAAAAAAGTAATACTGTGTATTGCAAAAAAACGTTTTTCTTGTTAGAATTCCCGACAGCCAAATAGTGAAAACTACAGCGATTTTTTTGACGCTATTCCGCAATTTTATTTCATGAGGGGGCAAAATGCTTTAGGAATATTCAGAAAACAATAATTAAATACCCTTAAAACTTTAAAATCAAATAGCAGAATTTCCCAGCCAAGCAGATCAGACGAAATCTCTACAAAAAGTCAGCATCAAACCAAATATAATTCTCTAGTAATAAATTTTACTCCCCTGAAAGATATGCAACCAAACTTCCCTAAGCTGGATATTGTTCTGCGTAAACAATAGAACGACTGAGGAGCAATTTTATCACTTAAGAAAGAAGCCCATTTACAATCATAATGTATCTCGTGACAAAAGCAAGCGGTTTCTGGAACTGATGGCTCAATAAGTAACCGTATTAAACCGATACAAAGCGCGAGACCGCATCACTTAAAACTTAGTCACTTAACGTTAAGCCCAATAAATATAATGAGAAATGCGTTCAAAAGTCTTTGATGCTTAAAAAGAAAGCTGAAATAGCCAAGATAAATTGTAATGAGTTATCGCTTTTTTAATCTTACATAGAACAAAATACTTCAAATATTATTGTAAAAAAAAAGACAGGTTAAAATTTCAGCTTCCGAATAAACCGTTTACAGAGCAATTAACTAGTGAATGGTGTTTTACAAATGCTGCAGTTTTTTTACCAAGCTTCTACTTTGCGAAATGTCAGAAGCCCTTTAAAGAAAAATTAAATTTCGCTGCATTTAGTTTGCAAGAAGAAGTTTCACTTTACTTTTTATTCTAAATCATGCAAGCTACATTCCTGTGGCGTGATTTAAATGCTCTTTCTCGTTATACATGCATACAAGTTTCACGTTTCTCTAATTAATAAAAGTTAAATATCAAATTACAGTAAATAAAATCCGGCTATTCCAGGTAATGTGGTCCGCCAGTAACTCCGATAAACGAAAGCTCCAATAGAACGAAAGACCACAATCATTTCTATTTTTTTAGCATAATATAATTTTATAGCTTCTTGTGAAATGATTTTAACGTTATACAAAAACAAATGAAAAAAAACGCTTCCATCATTATTTTATGGCATATTATTTGACACACGCTAATGAACTACTTTAAGGAAGCCTTTTCAGTTTCAATGAAGAATCTTCATTAAACTAAAAAATAAAATCCTGAAATAAGAAAAGCATTTTGTAATACATTATGAAGATCTAATCTTTCTTTAATATGCAATTAGCCCAGCAGCGGCCGAACTGTGGAAGTCGCTGAACACAGGTAGTTTAGTCTGAGGTTCGAAACCCGACGAACGGGCCGACCGCATGGCCTTTTCCGTGGTTTTCTTCATGTGTAGTGTATATACGAGCCAGTTTCCTTTAGAAATCCTTAACAGGACTTCCTTTTTGAATAATGACTTGCAATCGTTTCAGCATTAATCTGTCGGCTAGGGCAATGCTCTGCTGTTATAATTATAAAAGTGTTGTTTTAATGACATTTACACGATCGTTTAAGAATTCTTGCTTGTGTATTTTGTTCGGTCGCTAAAACATTTATTGCGAAGCTTTTATAACATAAATAGTACATCACACCTAAAAATCTGCTCCAATTAATGCAAAACCTCAGTAAACCGGGGTATTGGGTAATCGAAACTGCATAGTCTATGATATGCTTTTAAACATTTATTTGTTCTTTTCATCATATACTTTATTTCTTTTCAAAGAGATGACTACGTCCAATGATTCCCAACAGCTAATTCAGTTTAATGTATTTTCGAAAATCAAATAGAATTTTTGCTATTTCCATCAGAGAATGATGAAATATTACTTTCTTTTCTAATAATAATTTAATTTTAGAAAGATAGATCTATTTCATCTATGCTTTTCTAAATAACTTATTAAGATTACACAGAAATATTTTGAAATATCATCTGAGTTTTGTATTCATTATTATTATTTGAAAGTGATTACAAATAGTATACTGTTATGAATTTTGTATACATGTAAATAATTTTAATGAAAATGCATGTAAACTGTAGTCTCTTGTATAAGTGATATGAAAAGCCCAGAATGCGAAGAATCGCCGGAAAAGTAGGGACACAGGGGTAAATGGTTATCCCGCCAATTTGCCGAGATAGCGCCAAGCTGGCAATAATTGGTATCCACCGAAAACGTCGCGGAGTAAACAATGCAAGGCGAAAACGTTGTGGTACAAAACATTGTGGGAGGAAAAAAAGCGAAAAGAAAACATCGCAGTTCTAGAACACCGGAGTACAAAATCTCGTGGTCGAAAATAAAGTGGTTCAAAAACTTCGCAGTTTAAAAACATCGTCGTCGAAAATAACGTGGTAAAAAATAAAGTACTTGCAAATTATCGCGTGACGAGAACATCGCACAATGCATTTTCAGGTTTTAAAAGTTATAAATGCTTATTCGCATGATGATTTGAGAGCACAAAAAAGAAAGAGGGATTCTTTTAATTCTATATTTCCGTATTTTTGAATGAAGTAATAAATTTTTGCTGAAAAAATAAGAAGGCAACTTAAGCATTTAAAAATTGAAAATGAATAGAAAATTAATGCAACTTATAGAACTTAATAGAATTTTAAATTTACATAGTTAATTAACAAGGGTCATTAATAAATTAACTTTTTATAAAGTTTTACTGATAATTTTTTATGAAGAATTCAATCTAAAAATGGCTAGAAAAAGGAAGATAAATAACTGCATGAGGTTACCTCTAAAAAAATTGCTCAGATCATTATCTAATTATTTCTTTCACATTTGTTAATCTGATATTGTTTTAATGAAAATTATACTTTGTTTTGTTTCTGTTTGTTCTCAAAGTGTCGTTAACATTTTCACGTATAGCGTGCAATCAGTTTTTTGGATGTCGATTTATTAGTTATGACGAAAGTCAGCTATATAATATGTCAGTAAGGGATTTGAAAAACGCACGCGTCCGATTTTATCGTCATGCGATGATTTGTAGGTACTTTATTTTTTACCACGATATTTTCGACGACGATGTTTTCAAACTGTGAAGTTTTTGAACGGCTTTATTTTCGGCCACGACGTTTTCGCCTTGCTTTGTTTTCTCCGCGACGTTTTCGTCGGCGATGTTTCCGGCTGTAACCCGATAATTTTGGCGACTAATTTTTGTACCAAAACTGGCGACTATTTAGCGTCAGTTTGATCCGATTTTTGTGCAAATGTAACTATATCCTGCCCTATGTAATTGAAACTGTGTGTCTTCCAACTATTTCGAGAAATCGAAGAAGCTACTGTAAACTTCTCTGGCGAACGGGAGATAACTATATATATATAGGACTGGAGAAAGTATCAATTTTCAGTTTAGCTTACAGTATTGAGAGATCACCGTGGATCTTGCATAGTACCATTTTACAACGGATCGCAGAACCTTTCGTACTGTCGACCAAGGGAAAGACAAATCATGTGACACCTCTCGAGCACTCATCGAAGAATATTGGGAACCGGATACTCTTTCTACTACGGCAACAGCGACCTTCTCCAGTTTCTCTTGAAATCCGTTTCCGTCCGACGCTAGCAAAATCAGTGCATTTGCCCAGGTCTGTACTCTCGCAGAACTTGTGATTTGTATGGACGCAAAACCCTACGTACTGTCGATTAAGGGGAGATAAATAATGTAACACCACTTTAGCACTTCTCGAAGAATATTGGGAACTGGACTCTCTTTGAACCATGGCGACTGTTTTCCTAGTTTCTTTTAAAATCCATTTCCCACCATTTCCTCGCAGCAGCCACAACTCTCCAGTCTCTTCAAATTTAATAATCATCTTTCTGAAACTCTGCCTCGAAATAAACAATTTTCATAAGCAAGCGTCGATAATCTCGCAGTGCAGTTGAAAAATTACTCTCGTTCTAATGAAACAACTTGATCAGTAAAGCTCGATCTTTTTCCTCAAAAGGCATGGTAAAGAATGATTTTATGGTATTGAGAACTGACTTTTTAAAACGCTCCAGATTTGTATAACGTTTTTTCTACATTGCATGAAAAGTGCCACCTGTTGGTTGGAATTTGAATTACTAATTTTTACTGCAGATTTCTTTTTCCCATGGTCCATATAACGTATATATCAAATTTCAACAAAATAGGTCTACTAGAACGGTCTATACGTAGGTTTAAGTAGGGTGACTTAAATTAAAATGACCCTGCACTTTCAACTACAAAATTGTTTTAAATGAAGTAAATATTCAAGTTTTGCTATTTTAAAATTTTAAAAATCAATGTATAAGTAATTACGTAATCTAACTTTTTATACGTTTCCTCGATTTCTAAATAAAAGTTTTTATCATTACAGAAAATAAATCATAAAACGCTTGACTCCTCATACTATAAGACAAAAATTAACCAATATATTTAATTTCTGAGATATTTACACCTTCTTCGGCTTGCTTTGAGAGGTCGGTTAAAAAAATAAATAAAAATAATAACAGGCTGATTTTTCTGCATCTTATGTCAATCAGTGATATTCCTTTGTGATTTACAAGCATGTAAAATTCTTTATTTAGCCCAAACGGCGTTAGCCCAGAAGGGCTATTAATTTCGTTTTGCCATTTTGTGTTCAAAACTTTAAATGTCGGTTCACTTTCCATATAGGTGCCACCAAATATTATCGCCATGTGTTATATTTTAAGAAATTAATTAATGAAGAAGCTTCATAAATGTATCTACGTGTGTTTCTCACATTGTGATAAAACAACGGTACCTATAGCCATCAAATTTTGAATAACGTAATCTTCCATCGAATATGGGCATCTGGAAGCCCTAATTTAGAATTTGAAATTTGCTTTATTATCGATTTCATATTTTATAACACTTCAACGAATTTTTGATTAACAAGCTCAACGATTTCAAAGCGAGCAATGGAAAAACTATATGAAAAAAAAAATATTTTTTTCTCCAGCGAGCGAAATTGTATATCGGAAATTCTAAACATGTGTTCATTTTAAAATTATTTTGCGATATTGCTGTTGAATTGAATTTTATGGTCTAAATTCAAAGAACATTTCATAAATAAAGGTAACACACAAAAGGTTAAAAAAAGTTCCTTTGAGAGTAATGTAAAATCTGAAAGCTTTCAGATTTTTTTTTATAATTTTGTTTAATATGATATATAATATTTTGTTTAATATGATACATCTCACAATGATATTCTTTCGTGAATCACTAATTTTATTACATTTGGTATGTCGAAAGAGTTTTCACCCAAGTAATTTACAATTTTTCAAATGATAAAAATTCGTTATTCATATTCTCATATAGTCTTATTATTTTAGAATTAAAATCTAATATATAAACAAAGAAAAAATTCAAAAAACATGTAAATTATATTACGAGTTGGCTATCTGTCAATACTGAAATCTGCTACTGTTTACACGAAGGTACTAGATTTTACAATCTCCTTTTTAAAAAGGGGTGGACAATGATGTTTGTTTGTTTTAACTGACTATTTGCGTAACTAATTGATTGTTTTAACTGTATTTGGTGTTTTATGTTTTTGATATCTTTAAATTTTTAAAGAAGATAGTTAAAGGTTTTATGTATTTTGCCTTGCTGCAAAGTGAGAAACGAATTAATTGAATAAGAAATCTGACTCTAATGAAATTCGAAGCTATAAGTTTAAATGAAATCAAATGTCCGCATCAGATTTGTTTTTAACAAGAATCAAACTTTTTACGTTATATTTTTGAATGACGATAGCTTTTCTAAACATAACTTATAAGATCGAGACATCGTATTAAATGCTAAGATTTTGTAATTTTAAAAGGATCGATTTTTTAAATTAAAAATGCCATGACATGAATATTTAAGTCATTTAAAACATTCTGTAACAGGAAAAATATTATGTACCACAAAAATGTAAAGGTGGCATAAATACTTTTATAAACACGGTGTGTGAAGTAAAATAAAGAAATAACATAGAAACTCTATTTAAATCAAAACGACAAAAAGTACAGATTCGTGGATCTGATGTAGTGTGGCCAATATGCGTGTTTATGAATTATATTATATTACAAGGAAAATTAATTACCAATATCTGTATAAATATGAGCCATTTTGTTTCGAAATATTCTATGTTATACATTGGCGAACAGTTTATTGGCATAGCTTGAAGAATAAAAAATTTTAAGAAATGCATATTTGTAAATCGTTCAGCGATAAATTATGAGCTGTTATAATCTGAGATGTTATGCTACAGAAAAGGGCAAATAGTCTAATAATTGATAACTTGCCAGTTAATTAATTCCAAATTAATTGGTCCAGTAATATGAATAATTAAAGCGGTGGTAGCGACACGCAGCATGACTGAAAACAGAAAACTAACACTGATGTTTCTAGTGTCCAAATGCACGAATGCAAATGTCCTTAGCAAAAATTCTCTTCATTTTCAATGTGTTTAACCTTAAAAATTCCCTTTACTTTCAGACAGCTATCAAACGAAGTTATTCAAGAAAGAAAAAATTTTAATAGTTAATGTTGAAAGTTATGCATTCAAATGGAATTTCATAATAAACAAAAGACACAATTTCAGACTGTTTGAATAAGAACAATAAGTTTCTGTTCAAATGTTTACGCAAACATAACTGGTTTTAAAGAGCATAATTTAGTTAAGTGGATTTAGTCTTATACACGCTTATTGCAAAAGGAATAATTTTATATTAAGAGGTAAAGCTGCGGCTCTCATTCATATTCCAGACAGAATTCTTATTAGTATCGTTAGTTTCGCAGTATGCAGGTCTATTGTCAGGAAAACGAGGCACTATTATTTTAATTTCTAATTCTTTACAGAAGCAGTGGAGTAATCAAATATATGAATGTCCTAGGATATGTGTTCTTATGTACTAAGTTAATTGTTAAATATGCATGCACATTATGTGCTTCCTTTGACTTCAAAAATTGGTTTACGCTGCAAAATAACCTACTTGTGTATAAACAATACAGCTACAGTATTCCATTCCAGTTCTTCAAAATAAAATAATAATAATTAAAGGAAGGAAATACAACTAGAAAAATAATCCTCCTATTTTAAGAAAGAAGAATAAAAGAAGTACATTTCTTTGCTCTTGAATTTAAGTTTCTAAACTCGCGTTTCAAAATTCTTACCTATTTAAGAAGCCTTTACCTAAATGATTATTTTCAATGAGGAGCCAAAATAAAATAGATTGTTAAACCAGTGTTTTCTCACAATACTTCTTCAGTCAACAAGACTTGTGTTCTGAGTAACTAGACCAGCAAAAATTTAGAAGAATAACAGAATGGTTCAACGATTCTATAAGCGTTTTACAGCTTGAGTTTCAAATAGTCATACTGCATTGTAAGGTAAATGTAGAATTAAACCAGATTTTCAACATATATAGCCGTCTTTTCACTTTAAAATTACAAAACGTGCATCAAGAAACAAAGACTCGAAGCGTAATCAGATGCAACAATCCAGTACTGATTTCTGATGGCAATCCGACCACAATCACAAAAAAGCATGCGCGGTGGGAGCCGATATTTCATTGCTTATGCGATACTTTACCTGAAAGCACGATTTTTATTAATCTGTCAAATCCCAAAACAGTAAAATACTGCATATACTATATTACGTAGTTCAGGTACAGTATGTTTGCATTGATTTCTCATCTCCTGAACACGAAGCTAAAACATCAAAATCCTTTGTTTTCGCATGCATGATTGTGAAAGGAAGATACTCAGGTATAGAGGGTGAGTGAAAAATATGGCTACAGGTTTGATTACACCGTATGATAAACGTATTATGATTACGGTAATCGATACAGAGCAACCTAGAATGTAAATTTTTCGAACTGAGAAACGAATACAGTAATATCCTTTATTTCATATGTTAAACTTCAAGTCCTTCTAGAAGATTTTCTTTTCTCGATACTTCCTGTTGTAAGCAAACGATTTTCTCTACTAAATCAGAGCAGATGGTAACAATGTTACGTTAAAATTATGTCTCGCTAATCAGTTATCCACTTCATGGTCATACTGGTATGCAACCGCTTACGCTACGACTGTAACTTGTTCTGTAGTCTGTAGCTTTTGCAACCTGCTCGTGGCTACTAGCGTAAGCTCATAGCTTATCGGGAGGGGGGGATTTTAAGTTTAATATACCTTTTACTATTTCCAAGTACCATATAGTACTGCATGTCGTCTACTACAAACACGTGATCATATTAATGACTCGCCATGTAAAAATGTGTACACAGATTACAATGCACTTTTTTTAATTCCATGTAAGTAACACCTTTTATTTATTTTTTTATTTTAAAAGATTCATGCGTATTATATAAATGTTGAATTATAAGTTTTTTTCGGAAATACCGGCGGTTTGATATGACAGAAATTGGTTTTGGAACTGATATAACGGTTAGTTCCGTGCTTTTCAATGTAATTCAATTAACCTCGGAATATATTTATAATACAACAAAATACACCTTGATCATATCACTACAAAACATTTGCTTTCAAAGCCACATAAGGATTTAACTTCATAATCATGCCAGGTAAAAATATTATTTCACACCCAAGTTAGATTTTTTTTAAAAATTTTTAAATCACCATAGACAAAAACGAGAAGCTACATAAATTTTTCAGTTATGTCAAATTTTGCGTCTGTGAAATTACATTTGGCTTTTATGTGGTGCAACCATCGATCAAAGCATATCGAGTCAAAAAAATCTACTGTTATTAAATTCTACGAAAGAAATTGAGATCAACAAAGGTAATTCAAAAAAAAAAAAAGAGAGAGAGAGAGAGAAGAAAAAAAAAATAAAAGGGGAAACTGTACTCGGGTGAATCTGGGGAATACTTTTTTCCCCTTTCTTTCTTTTTACTTTTCCCGAAACACGAAATTCAAGAATAGCCTCTTCAATCCATACCACTACCCCTTCTGCCTCCCTTGCCTACAAAACACGACAGAAAAGTTAAGATCAAGAGAACTGCAGAGTACATCAAAAAGTAAAAAATAATACTAAAGGGGAAAAAAATTCTACTCTCGTGCGTACGGAAACGACGTATTCCGGTTTCGGGATTCTCTGGAAAATTCAAGATGTGTTGCCTCTTATCGAAACCGGAAAATGTCAGTTTTTTTCGCACCGATTTTATCCTTTGCTCCTTCGAAATCACATCGAACAACAACCCCACAGATATGAATCTCGGTATACATCACACAGGAATATAGGAAACAAGTATAAAAAAGGGAAATAATAATATTTTTTTTCTTTTTTATTCTCTTTTATACGTGAAAGATTTTGCCCGGAAATTCTTCTTTCTTGGCGGAGAACTTTTCTCGTGACTGACGAAGGTATAGCCGAAACCGAGACGTGAGCTATCAGCATTATTACGCCTCGCAGAAATAGCATTTTTTTTCCTCCTTCTGACAACCTCCTCTGGAACTGATGCAACCTCCTCTGGAACTGGCCATATTTTTTTTCCGAAGGAGGAAGGTAAATTCCGTGCACAGAGCATACCCAGTATGTACGCAAAGTATATAAAGCTATAAAAACCTCCTATGTATGTCCGGATTGCCGATTACAAAGCAAAGCCTTATTAACTATGCATCAAAAAATGTTCGTCGTGGAAGAGCGAAAAAAACAATGTACTGAGCATCCTGTATGTATTCCATTCTTCTGCAATATTAGCATATAAAAAAGATAGTCTCAGGAGAAACCAATATAAATTCTACGCTTAATAAATAAAAAATTTTAAAAAATTAGCATATATGTAACTTTTACCTTGAATTCCCAAACAGCTATTAACATCTCGAAGAAAGCATTGCTTCCAATCAGCAAAAATAAGCACTGTGGCTAATCAATGACGTATAATATTTATCTTCGATAAGACAACAGTGAGGTGCTCGTCAACAAAGCAAAGTTAATCATTTAAAAAAACATTTTGTCAGGACTCTTTAACAGTATTTTGCCACAACATTTGTTATGGCATAAATAAAATAGGTTTCTAAAGCCTTACATTTAGGTCGACAGAAAAACTTCTATCTCTACTCGCATACAGTTTCGCTGCATTCAAAGTAAAATTAAACAGAGAAGGTGAAATTTTGCAGTAACATATAGTCTGCTACAGGCTTTAGTTTTAATTTTATTCAAAGAATAATTCAGGTTATTTGAACATCCAAAGCACAACAGGATTATCTGCTTACGAGCAGGGATGCCTTTGCGGAGAACACCCGTGTTCCCAGCCGCTCGCCGGGATTGGAACCCAGATCGAACTACCTAGTCGGCTACTGATGGATATATTCAAAGAACAATACACATTTCTAATATTTAAGTGCATTACTATTTATATCATTTTACGTGAATGAAAATGATGCAGAAACAAACGCCAGAGATTTTAAAATTGAATTTTTTTTAAACTAAAATTTAATTTTATTCAACAGTTGAGATTTAGCAAAGCAACAATTTTGTAACTGGTGTAGATTTAGTCAATAACTCAATCGGTTTCGAGATTATATCTCAAACACACGATATCGGCCAAACTAAAAGAGCGTCAAAGTTCCGTATCAAGGAACACAAATCTTATGTCCGAAAAAGCGAAATTAACAGGTCATCGATAGCTAATCATAGTTGGAAATTTAATCACAATTTTAATTTTGCGTCCGCAAAAATTACGCCTAAAATTTCTTCCGTTGGTGAAATGGATTTTCTTCCAGCTTTTTACATTCACAAAGATTTATCTTCTTCAGTTATTGACCAAGTCTAATCCGTTCTTCGTAACGCTTTTCCATTAACTTAATTTTTTCATTTACGTTAGTGTTTTTACCGACAGATGCCGCTACCTCCTCGATAGCTTTACAGCTGTAGAGTATCTTACGGCCATTGCGTTGCCTTTGTGGATTGCCCGTGTTTGTGACTGGCTCAACGCTGCGACTGCCCAAAATGTCCCTGCCTTGGCCACGCCAACTGAGATTTCGAATTCAATTAAAAGACTAAGAATCGCAAAGTTCCATGAATTCCTCTAATTTTGCTATCCGTAACCTTCCGCCTAACACGATTACGAAATACACTTCTATTGCTATAGCATATCTCTTCAATTTATACTTTCCATCTAAAAATAGGCCAAAATTATCATGATTCCGAAGCCTGGTAAAGATCACTGCAAGCCTGAGGGTTACAGACTCAATAAGTCTTCTGTAAGGACTAGGAAAAGTCTTCGAAAGCGTTGTCCTACATAGGATGAAACTCTACGGCCATCTGCTTTCCCCTGAACAATTCGGCTTTCGCCAACAACTGTCCACTGTCTATCAACTCACAAAGATTACCGAATTTGCTGGGGCTGCCTTGCACTGCAAACGTAACATGGTTTCTTCATACTTGACGTGACTATTTATCGCATCTGGCATGAGCAGTTAATTTATAAATTGATTACTCTGCATTTCGACTGAAAAATTACTTTCCTTCTGCACTCTTTTCTTACCAACCGCACTTTCTAACTTCCGGTTAACAATTCTTTCTCGGAAAAAAATCCATTCAACGCTGGTGTACCACAAAGATCCACCGTTGACCGACTTATGTATTTATTTTACGTTGCTGACTTCCCCAAGCCCATCTCTAGTTCTAATGCTTGCTTGTCACGTCAACGACACAGCCTTGGCTGTAAAGCCGGCTAATGTTAGTCATGGCATCCGGAAGATGCAAGAAAACATCTCACTTATTGAAGTCTAGTGCCTGCGAAAGTCTCAATAAACGCACAGAATTCTCAGCTTCTCCAGATCCGACGAAAGAAAAAAAAAGAGAAAAGCAGTGATAAAAAAAATCTTCTTCCCTTTGAAGAACCTGTTCAGATTGTCCATCAGGCCAAACTTCTAGAAGTCGTTCTCAGTGAGCAACTCACCTGGAAATTCATATCGATTATGTAAAAAAAATGGAAATTCATATCGATTACCGTGTAAAAAAGCCCCCTGTATGTCATAAATTTCTTTTATAGGCAAAGACTAAATGGGACTTGCCAAAACAGACTTATTTACATCTCTACTATTAGACCCATACTGACTTATAGCTCCCCTGCATGTGCTACTGCAACCGAGAAAGATCTGCAAAAGCTCCAAATTGTGCAATCAAAATTTCTTAAAATAACGACTAATACATTGTTATGTAAGGAATTAGAGGCTTCACGATGACCTCAAAGTAGAATTCCTCGCGAAATATCTGAGAAAAACCAACGAATGGTCCTCAACTATTTTAGGACATTTTACTACGAACATCGCAACGAAGATCGTTGTTTAAGACATTTCGCAGCTCACACGCTGGACCAAAACTTTCCGAACTAATCCTACTTAGTGAAAGGAATTTAATTTCCACTAAAATTTATCATGGACAGCACAGAGTCTCTGTAAATATTACTTATATTGTAAATAGTTTGTTTTATTTGATTAATATGCACTTATTTTTAGCAGTATGAATGCAGTAAATTAGGACATGCCTTAGACCCAATGAGATAAATTACAGCAGTTCGCCTCGCTTTGAACTCTCAACAGAATGTTTATTAGTTAACTTACCAGATGTCTGACCCTTCTTTACTTGACAATAGTCATTCCTCTCTTCCGACCAACAAATCTTCACCCGGTACGAGACCATGTTTCAGAAATGCTATTGTGATGCGGGTTTATGACACTACGTGAAAGAGCCGGAAAACGTCGTGCATATCCAGCATGATAGTACTACGAGCTCTTGGAGATTTCTTTGCTCCTGTTGAAGAGAGACCTGCACCTATTTACGCCAGAAATGATTGAGTTTGACTAAATCTACGCCAAACAGAAGGTTGTTGTTTTGTTAATTTTATGTATTACTTTGGCGTATTTCTCTTTTGTTTTGAGCAAAGATTTATTTTTATGAGTTCGAAATAGTCGATATTATTTTTATCGAAGAAGAGAAGCAAAATATCTACATAATTATTTATACTTTTTTTAAATATTTTTACATTAAAAAAAATAATGGCAAACTCTTTTCTGAGGTTCGTTTTTTGGAGTTCCTTTCTGACATGACTATAAATCTGAAGTTTTCAAATTGCAAGTATTTAAATTTTTTTTGTTTCAAATTTCTTCATTTTCTCCTGTCTTCCTCTGATTTCGAATATACGAAAATCTTATTCTAGAAGAGGAAAATAAGAACGAGAACAAGAGATTAAAAATAAGCATAAAATAGCGAGCATTAACTGTAACAAATACAGGGTTATTCAAAAAGAAAGAGCAGACTGCAAACATGCATTTCTTCCAAACTACAAAAGATAGAAACATGATTCTAACGTTAATGGATAGAGAAAGGTGTACAATTTATTATTAGTACGGGCAAAAGTTCCAATCACGGTTTAGACATGCTTCAAAACTGGTTATTTCCCCAAATTGAAGATGATTCAGATGACTTCATCTTCGTGCAAGATGGTGCCCCGCCTCATTTCTCTCGACACGTTCGACTTACTTGAATAACACCATTCCAGGAAGTTGGATTGGAAGAGGAGGAGCAAAAGATCAACTTTAGCGACGACCAAAGACCAGCTGATTCGTGTGTGGCAAGAAATGAGCCACCGTTTTGACATTTGTCGTTTAACACACGGTGCTCATATTGAATGCATACCATAGCTGTAAACTTTTCTCTATCCATTAACGTTAGAATCATGTTTCTATCTTTTGTAGTTTGGAAGAAATACATGTTTGCAATCTGCTCTTTCTTTTTGAATAACCCTCTATTTGTTACAGTTAATGCCCGCTATTTTATGCTTATTTTTAATCTCTTGTTCTCGTTCTTATTTTCCTCTTCTAGAATAAGATTTTCGTATATTCGAAATCAGAGGAAGACAGGAGAAAATGAAAAAATTTGAAATAAAAAAAATTTAAATACTTGCAATTTGAAAACTTCAGATTTATAGTCATCTTAGAAAGGAACTCCAAAAAAACGAATCTCAGAAAAGAGTTTGCCATTATTTTTTTAATGTAAAAATATTTAAAAAAAGTATAAATAATTATGTAGATATTTTGCTTCTCTTCTTCGATAAAAATAATATCGACTATTTCGAACTCATAAAAATAAATCTTTGCTCAAAACAAAAGAGAAATACGCCAAAGTAATACATAAAATTAGCAAAACAAGAAATAAATGTTTGAAATCTGCTCTTTCTTTTTGAATAACCCTGTATAGCATCTGTGATTCATTTAATTGTGGAATGATGCATTTGCTAATGCTTATTATATTTTCCTTCACCTTCACGGTCACATTTAGTTTCAGAGAAGTCTTGGAATCAGTAATTAAAAACTTTTAATTCGAGTTAAATGAAAAATTGTTTCATAAGCATAAAAAATCAATTATATTTACTATGTTAGAAATGCATCTTAGATTTACATTACAGCTTTCATAAAGCTGCTGTTAAATTTTGTTAAGCTATAATTTCTGTTCAGTTTATGTAAGCCAAAATTCACATTAAGAAAGTTACCAGATTAACTTAATTCTTGTTGTTTTAATTCTGGCTAACACTTGGTAGTCTTATGCAATCGTTTGGTAGTGGACCATTTACGGGGATTAAGTATACTTGTATGACAATCACAATTTCTAGACACAATATAAATTTATACCCCACAGAATTCGAATGCGAGGGTCATGTATTAGTTAATATTTAATATCTTAAAAAATCAAACCTGTTCGCACAGATTGTGCAGAAGGGATTTTAAATCCATAAAGAATGCATTTAATCAGAGAAAATATTTCTTATATGTCTTCGGATGGCTAACAAAACTTAATAATATCAAATTATTAAACCTATGGTCAATCAATGACTAATAATAACATATGATTCTCACATCACTTATTATTTAAATTTCCTTTCAGTACCATGATCTTGAGTTTATTTTCTGAGATAAATTACGATTAACTATTTTCGCAACTTCCAGTGTAGTGCTCAGTTACAGAAAAGTGCTAGGTCTCTCTACTGGTATCTGAATTCATTTGCAGTGGTTCCTGATGGGAATCAATTTCCTTGCACAGTCTTGAAGGAAATATGGGCCCAGACAGATTATAACATTAATTACCATTTTAATTAAACTTGCTTTTACCTGTACCTGTGAAATGACAGATAAAATTATGGGGGATACCAGCGGTGTACCATGGGCTAACTGGTAATGCCTTCCCATACTAACTAACTCTTTAAACAAATTGCAGGCTTTATAATAGTTTACAGAGAAAAGTTGAGAAAATGAGCAACTGAATCATGCCAAAGGATCAAGAGCAGCGATTCTCAACCGGTAGTACGCAAGTTAAAAATAGGTGATACGAAAAGGAACAAAATATTTTTAACTATTAAGTTCAAAAATCTCGTGAAGAAAAAGAACAACTGATAGAAATTTCCTGTGATCGAACTCGAACTGAAGATTTTAAAAATAACACATTTGTTAACGTTTGGCTGAACCGGAAAAAAAAGAATTAAAAGGTATTTTAAATAAAGTTATTAAATTTTTATTATCTTTTTTGCACAACTTATTTGTGTGAAAAGGATTTTCTTCCACGTTTTATTTGAAAATTAAATGCAGAATAAAATTAAAAGTGGATCATAATTTAGGTAAAAGCTAAATAAAATAAAGCCAGACATAAAAAAATTATCTCTCTTAAACAGACACAAATTTTACACTAAATTTTAGAATTTAAGTATTATAACTTAAATTTTGATAATTAAACTAATTTTTAATCTCACATTTTGTATGTGTGCATATTTAACACAAATAGCCAATAGGTTGTCCAAATGGCAAAGTATATATTTCTTTAAATATTTTTATTCAGAATTTGAAAAACAATCATTGTAAAATGTAGTGGTGGTACTAAAGTTTTTCAGTTTTTGTTTAGATGGTACGCGTTAGTCAAAAGGTTGAGAACCTCTGATCTAAAGTTTACCTATTATGGTAAACACTCTCACACATATTCTCAAAAAATATTTTCAGTATTCAGATATAAGAAAAACTTTTTTTTCACTACGGAATTTAAAAAAAAAAACTCGAACCCTTGGGGTCGCATGCTTACTCTCAGCCACCAAAGCTTTTATACCGTTACAGTTGTATGATACCTATATATACAAACTTAAAACAATCGCAAAGGCTTAAGTACTACTCGAAAGTTCTCAGAATTATTCGCAGAACGTTTGAAGGCGAAAGGATTAATGCAAGATTTCTAGCTAGAAAGATAATTACTGATTGTATGACTCTAAATTTCTCTTAACATTCTAATAATCACATTTCAGTAATTTTCCATATAAATCATACTTTATCTTTGTAACATGCTTAGCAATTTTCTCTTAACCATTCCTTCTTTGGCATCATCATAAAAATGTTTAACAAACAAAACTGCAACATCATGTATTTTTTCATTAAGAATTTTTTCTAGAATCCATTATTTTAACTTTTTAGCTGGCATTTTCAGCTCTCAGACAGACATCAGCAGTAACTTTTGCGGTTAAAACGCAATCAGTGCAGAATTTTAAAAATATATGTGAGGTCTTTGGATGGTGTGAATGTGAGATGTCACATAATTGTTGGAATCCTAAAGTATGGATCATTCAATCAGTGAAACACAACATTAGTAATTTAGCGTATGATTAGATTCAGTGTATCGTTAAACCAAAGGTTTTAACAGCCTTTTTTAACAGTTTAGAAGTTAGGCATTCTCTCAGAGGTTTTCTGGACATGGGACGTACCATTAAGATGTAAAGAAACAACAAAAACCAGACACGTGCATAAAACACCTATGCAAATTCATTGGATCTGTCATTTTTGAAAGCTTAATACACCAGGCTATTTGCCTAAACACCATTTCAATTTTGTCCGACAGCCTTTCAGAAAATGAAACCTAATGGTCTCTTTTTTGTGCCATTAACCACTCGGAATTACATTCGGACTGACTTATTTTCCCTACTCTGTAGACTAACACATAAATTTAAGCCTAATTCAGAATTGAAATGCAGGAATCGTCCTCTACTAATCACACACTATTACAACAGCCCGTATTAAATTTTATGCAACCAAGATTTTCCTCCACTAGGATAGGTTCTGGAACAGGGCATAACACCATAGGAATAGAGCATATAACTCAGTTCATCCTGAGTTCTATGCCCAAAGCAAACTACCATATGTGGCTTTAACAACTGTGTCATGGCTCGGTCTCTTAATACTATTGATAATGTATAACAATGGAAATATATGATCTCAAATGATTGGTAAAAATTCTGATATAAGCCGCCTTTAAACTTCTTCGACTTCTTTAACCATAACTTCAGCCAAATGAAATGGCAGAGATGGACTTTTACAAAGCAAAGCTGTCTGTTTTTAGAAACTTTAAGAATTGATTAGAGCATTCTCGGCACTCTAATATAATAAGACTAAAATCTGCGATAATGAAGGCTTTTGTTTCTAACAATTACGGGGAAAATATTGAGACACATTTCGACAAAACTGGAGATTCGATAAACCTGCATCGGAGACACAGAAAAAACACTCTACATTCCACATCATTAATATCTTTGAGTATTGCAATATCTGTTTAAAAATATACATTTGAAAACGAAATAAATTTTTATTTGATTTTACTTCATTATAAAAATCTGCCAAAATCCACTCGTGATAACAGATGAGGAGGAAGAACAGAAAGTGAGGAAAAAAAAAGATTACATAAAAGTTCTCTGAATAAGCTCAATAACATAATGAACCTCACGGACAATCACTCCAACAAAGGATGTGGAAGTTTCTCCGAGGTTATAATAATCGATTACGATGATAAATGATATCGATCAGTCAACGGATTCCGTAATAAATGAATGGGTGGACACAACTGCTCTTCAAGAGTGATGTAAACGATAAGAATTTAAGTAGGAAAACGTATGCTGGTGCAAGTAGATAAATTCAAAACCCAGAACAGGAAATTAACACAGCTAAATTATTCCCCTCTGCCCTCTTCCATCACGTGAAATATTAATGAATGTATTAATTTTGCACTTTTCATTTTCGCAAAGATAATCCAGAAAGAATGTGACATAGTTCATGAATGAAATCGTAAGTCCAGAAAAGCTTATAAAAACTGTTGCCCATAAAACTAAGATTGCAAATTAATTTTACTGTTGGAGTAGAAGCAGTCAAATATTGCTGCATATTTTCGTAACTGTATTTATTTGTTTATAATTTTGTATTCGTAAATTTTTGCAATGTTATTTGCTTATTTTTTTTTTACTTATTTATTTAAATAGCGTATTTCGTACAGTAAACTGATGTTTATCGATTGTACATTTTATTTAATTCCGAATTTATGGCTACATAATATGTTTACATGTGCTTACTTTATGTATCATACTGTGTATATTTAACAGAGTGAACTGACGTTTAAATTGCGAGAATAACGCAAATAAAACAGGAAATATGAGCAAAACTTTGCTAGCTGTCATGCCAAAACTTTTTATTGCAAAACTGGCGACATTTCTAGATTTCTCTACAATCTTTCGATAATATGGAAGATAATCTGGAAAATGCGTTTGCCGTTTTTAAAGCCCTAGAAGAGATTTTTCTTGAAGCTTTCAAAGTTCTTATCCTTTGCTTTGAATAACAGTATTAACCCAGGAGCTGTGAGCAGCTATTAAGTTAGTAAGATCAGTTCTAAATCAAGAAATTGTTTTGAACTCGATCACGTTTAAAGTTTCAGACTTCCCTCTGCGAGCAATTTCGGTCATCTGGGATATTTCATGTGTGTTAAAAAGAATTTTGCTTTATACTTGCTTTTTTATCATAGGCTGTTTATAATTACTTGTTTTGTCTGCTGTTATTTCTCGTTTATTGAGCTATTACTTTCTCAATAAAGCTTCAAATTTTACAGTTCATGAGGTCAAATTATTTAAAGCTATAGAATCGTAACAAAACTCATTCGCTACACTTGTTTCTAACACAAAAATAAAACTAAAGATTTAAAAATTACTTTTGCATTTGATTCTAATCCGGAACATAATAGTACATATATTTTTATTATTGATAATAGTACATATTTATTATAATTAAATTAGTTAACACGTTTTTCCTAATATTTTTTCACTGGAAATAAATTAATTCTTAGTTAAAATATTTTCAGCTCAAAAGGTTAACAATAAATTCACAGGCATAAAATTAATTTGCTCTTTAGTGAAGCACATACGAAAAATTAGTATCAATTTTAAATTCAGCACATAAAGAACGTCGGTTTGGAAAAAACTTCTTTTACCATATTAAATGAAGATTCGATATAAAAGCACTTTACTTGCAAAACACGATTTTTCCTCCAGGGAGCAAAATTTAATGATCGCTGTTAGGAACACCGAAAGAAGATTAACAACAATAAGAAATCAGCTCTTTTTCTCGGATTATTCGATCAATGAGCACGAATTAAACATGCAGAGGACAATAAAAACAACAAATTGAATTGCACATTAATTAGGGAAGAAAAGTTTTAACGAGGTTCGAATTACCCCGGCATCCTTTTCCGATGCAGAATGTATATCAAAATACGAGGTTCTGGAAGATAGAGTGAAAAATAATCCCGCTTTTATTATCTTGGGCACAACCGCCATTGCTTCCTTTTCAAGGGCTAAAAAAAAAAAGAAGCATAAATACAAAAGAAAAAATTGACCCCCCCTCCAATAAAAAACATAGTCGGCTTCTTCCTTTATTATAATTTGATTATCTTCGAATTTCGGATCTCAGTTCATTAGAGAAGGCACGATTACGAAACCCGTTAGGTTTTTGGGAATAAAAATTTACAGAAAATAAATAAGTGTTCGTAATCAAGATGCTTTCCTTGGTTCAGAATATATGCGAGCTTTTAATTGGTTTGGAGTTCGAGAGGAAATGTTAAGATTAGTCGTCTTTTTTTCTTCCTTTCTTTCCCCCCCCCCAATTTTATTGCTACTTTTTCCCGGTTTCTGCATAATTAAAGGAGCTTACAACTCGTATATAAGAATGCAAAACATTCTTCTTTTCTCGTAGAAACTTTCTAAGGAAGGACTTAATTTAATCTGCAATACATTTATTTCGGATATTTCTTTAAAAGCAAATAGAATTTGAAAAGTTGGATAGCGTTCTATCAGTATTAAATATACCAGATATATATATATGGAGCAGTGGCAACATGTTTATTCATAATAAAACATTTATGGAAGTTCATATTGCTTCCATATAATATTTTCCTATATTTTTAAATTTTTATCACTCTCCCGAAATGCAATTGATGCCACCAGCGAATCCGCATTAGAATATCAAGAAGGACGCAATTAACTATGCAAACCATCCAATATCTGTTATTCGACCTGAAAGGCACGAATGAGTTCAGATATTCGATATGCTCAGATAATTCGATTTTGTGTTCATTAAAACATTTTTTGAAGTAAACCACTTACATTTAAGAAATTAAGGCTGTTCGCGCATTTTTTAGACGATTTTGGTAAGCGGTAATAAAAAATCGTTTGCTGAAAAAGAAGTAATTGCAATTGCACTATGTTTTTAAAAGTCAACATTGTCGTCTGTGGCTTCAAAGTTTTGTTTTTATTCAAAATGGCGAATTTAACAAAGCAGTGGTTCGAAGGCTACATTTACGCTCCTTCCGAAGAGAAATATACATACTCCGTTATCCAAAAATAATGTGAGAGTCATGGTTTTGCGATATCTAAAGCGTCGATAAGTAATATCATCAACAAGAAAGGAAAAAACAACGTCAAATTGGAGCCTGAAGTGGGACAAAAATTCCAAACAAGTATCCAAGGAAAAAACGGTTATCTTCGACTATTGCAAAAGTACG
>KK116926.1:0-31919 GCA_000611955.2 Stegodyphus mimosarum
ACAAATTTTTAAAAAAT
The DNA here is from genome assembly GCA_000611955.2 of Stegodyphus mimosarum. NCBI lineage: Eukaryota > Metazoa > Arthropoda > Arachnida > Araneae > Eresidae > Stegodyphus > Stegodyphus mimosarum. The sequence goes on from KK116926.1 coordinate 18, forward strand.
TGAGAGGCATTTAGCGTTAACTTTAAATAACAGATGGCAGCACAATTTAGTTAACTTACTTAAAACTGGTTAAAAGAAAATCTTCATCATTTGAAGGAAGTTGAAAAATGTTGATATCCATGCGGAAAAAATAATCGCAAAAAGTTTCATGTGTTTCACCTAAACGTAATAATCGGCGTAAATGTAGCAAAAAAAGCTGTGGTAATAGCAAATGCGGGACTAGTGCGAGATAATACTCTTTATTTCAGCGCCCTCTATAACCTATATTAGGGTTAACCTTTTTTTACAGCCGCCCAACCGGTATAGTGGTTAGCGTCGCCGACTGCCGTGCCGAAGGGCTCACGTTCAAATCCCGCTTATAACCAATGTTAGGCTTAACCTGTATAACATACAAAGGTCGCCGGATTTGGCGAGATATCTAGGTAGTCGTCATAATACGTAAGTACCAATTTTCCAATTAAGTCTGCTAAATAAAAAATATGGTTCTTATTGTTTTGGAGTTCATTGCTTAGAACAGGATTTATTTCGTTGTTGATTGTTTTCTGATTTATTATTTTATTTTCTGTAAAGAATATAATTTTAAGTCAATTATAAAAATATTTTAAATTTTTACGTACGCAGTTAGATATGTGTGATTTGCGTATTAAGAACTGTTTTCCCTTCGAGTCCCAATAGACCTCCATTCGACCCCTTGGGTCAGATAGACCCCTACTGTTGTTAAATAGACCCCTAGGGGTCTATATAGACCACTTTGGCGACCCCTGGCCTAGAAGTTTTATCGTAATCCCATAAATGAAACCAAACCAAAGTTCAAGATGACAGTTCATGTGCCGTTCTTTTGATTTGGATTTAAAAACAGAGCTGTTTTTTGTGGGTTCTCGAAATACTACCCTGTTGCGAACATATTCTTGTACTCCTTTGAAAATAAATGCATAGCAATAAACTATCACACATGTACCAAGAAAATAATACTGTACATTATGCAATACAATTCATAACATAAACACTTGAAAATACTGTACAGACCAAAATATTGTGCAGTGCCAAAGCACCATGATACCATTACGGTGTGTAGAAAAAATGTCACCCGGAAAAAAGGGAAACGGAAAGAAACCCTCCGGAAAATAGGGAACGGAAAATAAGGAACGGAAAAAAAGGAACTCTAAAATCTCGCCAAATAATGTCGCCAATCGGAGTTGGGGAAAACTGCCAAATTCTAAGTTAACCGGCAGGGTTATAACGGGCTCTCTTGAGGGAGGTTTTAAGGGTAAGACGTTGAGCTAGCTGCAGCCGAGCAAGGTCATTTCGATAGCAGGTTTTAATATTCTTATCTCAAACTGTGACTAAATTTTATCTACAACGGTTTGTTATCATACTGCTTTTAACGCTCAGTTATGCGACAATGTTTCATCCCTGAACCACAGCTGTTAAGGCTATAACTACATGAGGTAGAGGGGAACAATCACTAATGACCATGACCCGCTGGTCAACCTTCTATTTTTACCATCGGACAGGTCAACAGCTCGCTTATCTTCTTTCAATCATCGCCAGAAGATTTCCCTATTCCGCAGGTACGGTTGTTATGATAAAACTTTTATCTCCCCTCTTGGCGATATTTCGAAACATCCCTTATTTTTCCCATTGCAAAAGAATGGTGACTTATTTTCCATTTCCTAATTTTCCGGTGCCTATCTTTCCGTTCCTTGTTTTCCGGGTGATGTTTTATCCTTCAACCTCTTAGGCAGATAGGCCTAGAAGCTTTACCGTAATCCCATAAACTAAACCAAACCATTAGGTTTAAAATAACAGTGCATGTGCCGTTCACTTGGTTTGGGTTTAAAAACAGAGCTGCTTTTTGTGTGTTCTCGAAATACTTACACTGTTGCAAACATACTCTTGTACTCTGTTGAAAATAAATGCATGGCAATAAACTATCACACATGTACTAAGAAAATAATTTATGTAATACAATTCATAACATAAGCACTTAAAAATTCTGTACAGACCAAAATATTGTGCAATACCTAGTACAATATTATAATAGACTATTGTATTCAAATACTGTTCCGAAAGCCAAAATGAAATAAATAGCTCATGTATGGTCCATATCCCGCCAGAAATTGTATCAGCTTAGAAGTACGACTGCGTAATTTATCTTCAAAGGGTAATTATACATAATTCGGGAAGATAATTATATACTCTCCTGTCAGTGTCATCTTTATCTCAGGAATTTAAAAACGATTTTTCGATCCTCTTTATTAGTCCAAAGGGATTTAGTCCCGAAGGACTATTACTTTCGTTTGGGCGTTTTGCGTTGAATCATTAAAACGTTGAATCACTTTTCAAATTGTTGCCACTAAATGTTATCGCTCTGCATTAAATTTAAAAAAATGAAAAATCTGCATAAATGTATGCATGTTTTTTTGTTTTTTTTTGACGTAGCTTTCTCTTCAAAAATCGTCTGCGTGCGTTGCACGGGAAAATAAAAAGGAATTTTAATTACAGTTCTAAATAAATAGCCAAATAAATGTGAAATTCGTAACAATATTCTCTAAAACTTTAACGAATTTTTCATTAACAAACTCAAAGATTTCAAAGCCAGCAATACCAACGTTGTACAGAAAAACATTTTTATCTCCGGCGCGTGAGAGCGTGTACCGAAATTTCTAAAGATATGCTCAATCTAAAATTATTTTGCGATATTGCTGTTGAACTGAATTTTTGGTTTAAGTGCGAAGAACAGGGTATTTAACAAATAAAGGTAACACACAAAATGTTAAATAAACGTCCCTTTGGACGTAATTTAAAATCTGAAACATTTCAGATTTTTTTGATGATTTTTTTTGAAAATATTATCTGGCTCCTAAAATAGGGGGATCTATATCTGATGCCCTCCGAAATCAGAGTACGTTTCTTCAAAATTTACGTCTAACTAAATCTTTTCTGCCTAATTTTAAAATTATCGTGTGTGTTCTGTTCCATTTAATGTAGAAGTGCCGTTAAAATCACGATTACTGTATCCAGCTGCAGGGAACATGTTTATGATGATACTAAAGACGGGAAAGTGAGTAACTAATGCTATACAAGATGCACACAAAATTTTTGTTGGGGAGATTGTGGCTTTATTGGAGAGTAGCAGAATGTTGTCGGACCACATATAATTTAATATGTGCAAACAAAGTTTTCTAAATATAGAAATTACAATGGAAAAGAAGTTGGAAACTATGAACAAAAAAAATGCATGTTGCAGTTTTAAAAGAAGATAGACTTTGCAATTTATTTGTTTTCGTTTTTTTAACATATATGTTACTGTGAAAGACCGAAATTGGAGAATGTCGACTTTCACCGGAGAATGTCAACATTCACCAAATACGTCGGTGAAAGATCGAATATAAAATTGCATTCTTGTACATTCGGACTCTCACCGGTGTATGTCGACAATCACAGATATGCTCTGGTGTAGGTCGAAAAGAGAGACGACTGGCCGTTTCCCATAAATGTAGTTGTAAAAGCGAGGGCCTCTTGGGCAATTCAAAGTCTCATAATAGTTTAAGTTGTTGCAATGAATCAGATTCGAATCGCATAATTTAGTAAGATTTTATTACTATTTTATTTTCTCATTTACTACGTACTATATAATTAAGTAATTTTTTAACTTTTATTATTTTCCTTTCTCATTTTGAATGTATTGTGTGTTTTAAGTACTTGTCTGTTTTTTCGCGACCGAATGACGGAGAAGAAAATAAAATAATCTAATATATTCAACATTCACCATTAGTACATGGTGAATGTCGACATTCACCGGCGTAAGTCAGAAATAAGAGTATTTGGAAAATATTTCGGACATACACCAAGCGGCTATGTGATAGTTTAGGAATAAGGGTTTCGGTTATCTGATTACAAAAACCTAGAGGAGCACTAGAACTAAGAATAGGTATTCCTTTTTAAACGTCATACAGGGTAAACTGTTCTTAAGTTTTCGTTTTTGAAATCAAACCTTCATCAAAATTTATCAAACCTTTAATTTAGGGGACTTAACGTATCAACGCAACCACCATAACAAAAGCCACCAAATTTTCATAATGTTCCAAATTCTGGAAACCTTGCGCACACACATTCTTCCGGCAACCATGCTCCTAACATTCCTTCAGTCAAGCATACCAGCCATTTTCGAATGCGTTTTGTTGTATTCCAAGTTCCAAAGGGTCTCCTGAAACACATCGTGACATTTTTTCCTTAAATTTAGTTTTAAGATATGAATTTCTGAAATTTGGGAGCAACGGAAGAAACTTCGCTAAACATCTGCAGGGATACAGAATTTTGCTGAAAATTTTCTAAAGAGAACAGCGACGAAACGCGTTTGGTAGACAGCCGCTGATGCCAAGGTTTGTGCGAAGCCGAGTTTTCGCAATTCTCCGACTTCTTTTAAAGAGAAAACGGATTGCTGTGTAGTTCAGGAGATAAATGGAGCAAAAAAATATGGAGAGATTTGCATAAGAATGTAAGCGTTTTATTTTTAATACATCAAGTGATCCTTATTTAATAATTAAAATTTGTTTTTTAAATTCGTAAAGTATGTTTTCGGCTAGACTGCAGATTACGGGCCAGTCGCCAAATGAAGCGAAATCGCGCCAAATCTGGTAACCTCTTTTCGTCTTGAAAATCCTTAGGATTTAAGGTTACAGTTTATAGCATTTAAGTGCGCTTTTTGAATTTTCGTCATTTCACTGTGCTTCTAGTAAATTGTGAGCAAAATGGCTGACGTCGAAAGAGTTGAACGTGTGGATTTTACTTACTTGATTCGGTTGCAAGATAAGGGCGATAGAATGGTGCATGAATTACGGTTTGATTGCGAAAATGTACGAATGTCATAAGTGTAAAAATAGTATGAAATTACTTGAAGGATGCGACAGATTTGTGTGAATGAAGGTGTGTGTTCGTTATGTGTGGTTAAGCACATGGTTGAAATGAGCCGTAGAGTCGGTGTTGAATGAGCGCGCCTTTTTGAATTTCATCTCCATTGTATTGTTACATTTTAGTTTGGATATAAACAAATGCGAGTTTCTACTATTTATTATAAATAAAAGTTGATTGTAAAAATATAAATTACGTAGTTAAAATTGTTTAACCACTTTTTTTTTTACTATACTATTGCTCATGTTTCAGTAGATCGAAATTTTGAATTTTATCATTTTTTTCTTCTGCATTTTTTTAAAGTTTTAAATTAAATATGAATCAATGCTTTCCGGTCATTTATTGCTCATTTACTGCTTATTACAATTCCTTAAATTTCGCGCTGAAACGTTTTACTCCATTTTGCTACCGTCTTAAAAATGGTATATATTATGAAAAGTTTTAATATTGTTGATGCCATAAAATACATAGTTATACACTTTCAAATAGTTTATCGTTGTTTTGCTTGCCCTTCTGTTTTAGATATTTTTGCATGTTTACAGGATTCATTCAAATTCGCAACCATCTAATATAGCGATATGATGAGTTAGTGATATTCTAAAACGCGTCCACTAACTCATCATTTAACCGATTTGGCGACTTTTCGAAAATGCGCCAAACTGGCCCGTAATATGCAGTTTTACCATGTTTTCTTTCCTATGATGATAATGTTTACTGACTGATATAAATATAGATAGTTTGGGAATCTTTCTAAAATAAGCGAAACCACCAAACTGCAGCTTTTGCATTTTCATATGTAAAAATCGCCAAATTGCATCAAGGTTGTTGCGTTAATACTTAGCGACCGTTATTTTCTATAAAGACTGGAATATACAAGACAATACTTTTCCTATTTTTTTTCTACTGTTTATAATGAAATAACAGAATGAATTTTTATTATTAAAGATATAAGTAAGAAGATTTAAATTTTTGTATTTCTTGGTGGAAAATTTGGAAGAAAACGTGCTGTCTTGTTTCTGAGGTAACTCGGGCTCTAGTGTTGTAGAATTGGGTGCCCTTTCGATTGGCAAAAAATTTTGTTCAGTTTTGGCGATGAAACCCCATTTCTGGTTACCATGAGCGTTTTAACTTGGTTTTATTTTCTTGATTTTTTAAGTGAAAATAAATCGATGTGCACATGGACAAAGTCAAAGCAGTGTGCAATGAGTAGTTTGTGCAATTCTCTGTTTTTTTTAAGTGAAAATAGATCGATGTGTACATGGACGCGGAGTTTGTGAAATTCTTTGACTTCTTATTTTGGTTTTGCGTAGCGGCCGTCTTGAAATTGTGCCTTCCTGGCGTCAATCTTGGCGTCAAAAAAGAATCGCCAAAATCCAAGGGGCAACCAATTGTAAACTTTTACCGAAACTCGTTTTGTGAGTGCACAAAAATCCGTATTAGTAATGCTTTCTTAAAATTCCTCGTAACCGTAATAATGGTAGCAAATACACATTGTTGTATTAAAGAAGCTATATAGCAAAATGCAGGATAGGTTGCGCCAACTTGGCTCCTTTAAGGGCATGGGCGACATTTCATCATGCCAACGGAAGTAAATACTACAATAAATACTACAGTAATAGATACTAATTACTATACTAGTAATAAATTCTACAGATAAGTAATACTACACATAATCCCTTAGCAAAGGAAAAGTATTACGGCTGTCTTCCTAGAGGAAGTACGTCATCGAGTGACAACCATTGCCTGCCATACCACAATAAGCTGTTTCTCCCTTTTTGGCGTCAAGGCTGTTCTCCGAATAACATCCCAAAATGCATAATAAGAGTTTCTTAGATTTATTTTATTAATTAAAAATTCGGTGAAAAAATAATTGGTAAATGCTCTGTAAAAACTAAAGATTTACTTTACCACCAGTGCCGAGCAGAAAAGCACACTGAACACCGGTAATTCCCCTCTGCTAAAGTCTTAAGAAACGGACATTAATGCTTTGTTTTTGATCGAGTGTAATGTGAATACAAGGTCGAGTTCTTTTATGAAGTCTTCTAAGAAAACCCTACCTTCAAACAGATTGTTTTCGCCTAACTTGCCTTAATTAATTAACCAACCCAAATCGATAAATAAAGCAGATTGTCCTTGTTTGCTTTGTCTTAATCCGCTGAGGTAACCAAATCGAAAACAAATTTAATTACTGAGGATATAAAATTATTTGACATTTAAAGTGAGGAAAGAATATCTGTATCTCGAATTTTCTAAAATTTTCATTTTAGGAATTAACATTTATATTTATGCGTCAAATTTATCTAAGTTATCAAACGATAAATCATTTCAAGGAGCTGAAAATAATAACAAGTTGAAACAAATTTTAAAAGGTTTTATGCATGTTATTTATATCAAATTTAGTATTGCAAGAAACGGTAATTTTCAGTTATCGGCACCGAATTTAGATATGCATGTATAGTATGCATGTGTATATGTATGTATATGTTACCGTTAAAGTATGAAATCCGTTATTTTATAGAATACCTAGTTATTCCGTGAAATAACTGATCGTGTCCGTTAAAGTGTAACTCTTTTATATTTCATGGTTTAACCAGTTATTTCATAGAATAACGATCTGCAGCCCGTTAAAGTGTAAAATAATCTATATCCTATATATCGCTTTTTGGTATAAGGGACATTTACGTTTCGTTTAACACTATGGAATGTTCGTGTAAAACCCAGTGTGTCGACAAAAAATGTTTTTCTTTTAGAAATAATGTTCTTTGTCATTCCGAGCGTCATTTTAGTAATCCTTGTTGTAACGAATGATTTTATGGTACGTTTCCATAAATACCATTTATACGCCGCATAAATTAGATAAATTGCTTCTTTTTCATTTTAATTGTCTATCATTAGTTTATTTATAGAATACCTAGTTATTTCGTTTTAGACAAATTGTTTATTTTACACTTTAACTGTCTCTCATGAGTTAATTTATAGAATACCTAGTTATTTCATAGAATAACTAGTTAGTGTCAAATTATTAACATATGACACACTTTAAAGGACACGATCAGTTATTTCATGGAATAACTAGGTATTCTATGAAGTAACTGCATTATATACTTTAACGGTAACATATACGCACACATATATGCTCTTGTACATAAGTACAGTAGCTCAAACAATTGAGTATGCACCCTACTTGATAAATCTTTCCATACTTACGGAAAATCTCTTCAGCCACAAGAGACGGCGCCAAAAAAAAAAAAAATTACTAAATACAAGAAAAACGTTCTATTCTTATTTTTCGTTCAAATTTATTATATAATCATCTATTTATATTTAATTTTTCATTAAAAATTTCCATTATTTTTTCCATAATATCGCCATATCGTGACCATTAGCACATTTTTTTGAGGCCGGTAACTTTGGAAATATTCAACAGAATCTCTTCTCTAGTAGGCAGGTCCCAAATTTTAATCACCTTTTCGAAAATGCGTGATAGAGGGGAAAAAGGAGTCTTTACTCAAGAATAATAACTAACACGAGTAATCAAGATTTCACCAAACCCAGCGTGTTTGAAGAGTACTTCCATTTTTGGCGAAAAATCGCGTAGTTTGGCGTCTTTTCTTTAATAGGCAAAAATAGTGGACGAGTTTTTACGTAAGTGCCAATCTTTCAATGTAAATAATCATTTCAGTATAATAAACGTTACCAAGAAGAGTAAACACATTTTTATTTTTACACATAAATGGTTTAATTTAAAAGGAAAATTAAAAATCAAACAGTTCTGAAAAGAAAAATTTCAGAAGCATTTCAAATAAATATATGCAGATTTTTGCCTCAAAAAATTAAGAATACACCAATGAAATTTTGTGATATCTCACATACAAAGAAAGTATTAATATTTTATTGCGTGTCCTTTGGCTTTTATGCTCTTATCCAAACGTTGTGGTGCCGATTCAAATAACTTTTTCGTCGTATCTGAAGATGTTTTATCCCTAATTTTATGTTTTCGAACCGCTGTTTGGAGTTTGGGCCACAGAATTTTCTATGACACTGATGTCTGGGGACTGTGTTGGTATGCGTAACTACTGTTTACAATGAAGAAGACGCCAGATTTTGACGTTATGTGCCGTGTGTGTGGTATCATTGTCTTGGTGGAATTTGAAATTTCCATCTAAACCTAAGGCCCATCAGTGGCCGAGCCGTAAAGACGCTGAACACTGATAGTTCGGTCCGAGGTTCGAATCCCGCGAACGGGCTGGCTGCATGGGCGTTTTCGTGGTTTTCCCCATGCGTAACGTGTATACGAGTCAGTTTCCCTTAGAAAGTCCTCCACGAAGGCATCCCTTCCTTTAGGCAGATAGCCCTCGTGTGCTTTGCTATAACTGAATAACCTAACCTAACCATCTAAACCTAACGTTTTAATACATTTTTAAAGATTGCTGTGGAGTATATCCAAGTTAACCGTACGATTCGTAATACCATCTATAAAATCTAAATTTCCTAGCCCAGTTGAAGCCAAACAATCCCAAACCATGACGGAGCCACCACCATGTTTAACTGTAGAACATAATTTTTTTGGATCTAAAGCGGTGTTCGGCTTTCTCCGTATGATCCGATAGCTGTCACTACCGAAAAATGTATTTACTTTCATTAGTGCATATAGCTTTCTTCCAAAAGTTATTCGTCTTCAACTGATGAGCTTTTGCAAACTACAAACGCTTTTTCTGATTTTGCAAGTTGATGAATGATTCCTTTCTAGTAACTGTTCTTTCATAGCCAGCTTGTCTACATTTCGCACGATTTCAGCACTTACACTGCTGCCAATGATTTGCGAAGTTTCTGCAGCAAGTTTGACTGCACTTACTTTAGGATCAATCTTGATGTTATCTTTCAAAATTTTCTTTTTGGCGACATCACTCAGAATATCTTTCCTTCCTCTTCTACTTTTATTTTCAATCAATCCATCGCTTTTAAATTTTCATGGACACACGTGACGACTTCTACCAATAATTTTAGCTATTTCATGATAAAATTTTCCTTTTTTATATAATCTTAGTCGAATTGCCTTCTGTCAATACTGACTTCTCTTCGATGAGCCATTTTCTATTTCAAAGAGTCGCTTTTAAGTTCATATAACGAACTTCATCGCAAAAGTGAAAATGTTTAATATATAAGATTACGCAACATTAGATTAAAATGGAAGCCACGTTGAGAAAATGTACTAATAGTTAGACATATTTTTCATTGGTGTATTTTCAATTTTTTGAGGCAAAAATCTGCATATGTTTATTTAAAATACTTCTGAAATTTCTCATTTTAGCATTTTTTTTTCCTTGATTGTTCTTCTTTTTATGTGTAAAAATAAAAACGTGGTCTGCTCTTCTTGGTAACGCGTTATTTATATTGAAAGTTAGATTTATCAAGTAAAGTAAGGTGTATTCTCAATTGTTTGAGCTACTGTACGTGCATACATAGGTACATTACTTAACCCGGTCCCAATAACCGAAGAGTATCCAAGAAACAGAAAAATTTTGCAATAAAATGTTGCAGCTGTATAATATTGCTGCAGTCTTAATGCAGTGATTAACCTGTGTTCAAATATCTGTAAATCGCCATGTTGGATGAATTTTTACAGTTTTCCTAATATGCAACGTCAATGCGAAGATGTTCCCCTTAAAAAAACTTCCACGAAGGCACATTTTTCTTGGGCAGACAGCTTATACACATTGAATGCCGTTGTATCAAAGAACCTCTATGTAAAGAAGGAAAGGCTCCACAGACGTAATGTAAACCACTTTGTCTGCAACGCCGCTACAAAGAAAAGGGAACATTCGCCAAGGGATTTGGCGACGGAATCTGTTGGCGAGAATTTCCCCTCTGTGATGTGCCGGTTCTTTGGTACCTAGACGACATTTTCCCCCTCCGCGACGTGTATAGGGAATTGAGGAACACGGGTTAAGATGAATCGTTCTTTGACTTGTCGCCATAATTTAACTCGGAAATGATGAAATATTAGGTGAAGTTTCACTTTCACTGGCTGTTGAACTTCCATTGTCCATATCGCTACTTGAATCCAAAGAACCTACTCTTTGTTTAAACTCTTGCTAAACGTAACGGTCGAACCTGTCCAAACCAACTTCGACATTCAGCTTCGAGCTTTGGCGCTTTTTGGCGACAGATATTTCACGCATGCGCAGTTGTTTCCCTTTTCGTTGGAAGGGAGCCACTTCTGCTTCTGCGAAGTTTTCCTTCTTAACAGTACATATTCTTTTATTGTATGAACTAAGGAAGAAAAGGAGCGTAACAGAGATTACGATTTTCCGTTTAGTTTAAAGAATCATGAGACTTCTGGGTTTTAAGCAGCTGCAAGTTTAGATCTTTTAAGCATAACTCGCAAATACAGTTTAGTTCTTTCATAATGGACTTGATGAGTTTGATTATGGAAAGCACTCGAGGGCTATCAGCCTAAGGAAAGAGATGCCTTCATGCAGGATATGCTAAGGGAAACTGGCTCGTATACATGTTACACATGAGGAAAACCACGAAAACTTCTATACAGCCAGCCCGTTCGCCGGCATTCGAACTCCAGGCCGAACTAGTTGTGTGCAGCGATTTTACCGCTTGGCCGCTGGTGGGTTAATGGATTTCGACAGTTGACGTTAAGAATGTTGTAAATTGAGAGACAAGCTTGAAAAAACCTCGTAATAAAAAATTATATAAGATATTCACTTGGTAAAGAAAAACTTTCAAACATTGCTATATTCTCTTTTTTTAGAATATGAATAAAATAATAAAATAGAATTTGTACAAAAAATATTGACTTTTTTATTTTCAAGTCGAGAGAAATTAATTATTAAAAAAGTGCTGGAAAGCTTTTTTTGATTAATTACATTTATGATATTTCAGTGCTATTTACTATTCATCAGAAAGGTATTTTTAACCGTCTTTATTTTAAAATTATAAATCACTTCTTACATAATTTTTCTGAGTATATAAAGCTGGGATTAAAAATAGAGATTTATTTAAAATAGTCAGTTTTGATAAATATAACAGTATGCAAGTATAGTAAATTTGATTTTACATAGGAACGAAAATTTACCTCTTTGCCTTAAATGAAAAAAAAAATATCTAGGCCTCTCTCTGGCAATGTGTATGACTGCCATTAAAATTAAATTCTTTTGCCCATTTGAAAATTTACTCGAACACGCGACTTGGGATATATATTAGATTTATATACTTCTATTCTTGCATAAAATCAAACTTTTCTGAAATGATATACATATTTTTACATGTATCGATTCTACGACTAAAATTACACCAAAGTTCCAAGTTTTGTAAAAATTGCACGATTAGTTTCTTAAAATACCAGTTTTCAAAATTTAAGCTTCTCAATGTTAATTGAATTTGGTATATATTTATTAATAACTCTTTTCTATTATTAAACTTACTTAATTCCTTCTTTCCCAGTTCGAAATTTAAGTAAAGTCGGAATAAAATTCGCAGATATATTCTGATTTATTTTTTAAATTTCTATTTTTTAGTAATTTTTGTTATTTTTTCGGAAAGTGTTTGAATTATAACCTATAAAATTTTTACCACCCTCTTAAAGTAGATGTATTTCTAGTCATACCTGCAAAAAAATTTAGTTTCTATAAAAAAGTTACGAAGATGTATGAGAATTTATGTATAGTCGTGTTCTGAAAGTTGGCATACTTGTTATAAGCGATAGTAACGCCAAATGTCGTTTACACTTTTTTAAAATTATTTAAAAAACGAACGATAGAACTTTCATTCCGATCGTGCACAATGAAAAGCTTTCAAACATTGCTATATTCTCTTTTTTAGAATATGAATAAAATAATAAAATAGAATTTGTACAAAAAATATTGATTTTTTTATTTTCAAGACAAGAAAAATTAATTATTAAAAAAGTGCTGGAACGCTTTTTTGATTAATTACATTTATGCTATTTCAGTGCTATTTGCTATTCATGAGAAAGGTATTTTTAACTTTGTTCATTTTAAAATTATAAATCGCAACTTACATAATTTTTCTGAGTATATAAAGCTACGACTAAAAATACAGAGATTTATTTAAAATAGTCATTTTTTACCAGGGAATGAAAGGAAAGAACGTTTGCCATAAATGAATATTTTGCGAAGTGGAAATTAAGAATTCTTGGCGCAAACCCAAAAATGTGCGCCAAGATAAATTTTTAAATTCCTCAGTAAGTTTCTCACGCAATTTTATAAAATTAATATTTAGTCATAATTTTTGTTGTACAATCGGTATATGGGAGAACATCCCTATATCATTTCAGAAAAAGTCCAGTTTGTGTCAAAATACTTAGTGTCTCACAAAAGTGATGGGACATTTGTGCTTTACAAAAGGAAACTGTTGTAAAATAAATTAAAAAAAACATGTAAAAATTTTTTGCGGGTGTGTTTCATACTCATTTAGTAACGATTATTACATAACATACATTTTCTCAAAATATTAAAATATTAATTTAATAAAAATACAATTGTTTTAAACGGAGCAAAAAATGGCTCACGTAAGTGATGGGACACTTACTTTTCCATCAAATATTTATCCAAAAATTTTACTTTTTAAAAGGTTTTAATATTTTGTTGGATTTCCTTTTACTCTTAAAACATGATTTAATCTTCTTGGGATGGATTCGACTAATTTTTTTTTGTGATTTCTGGAGTGATTTTACCCCATTCTTCTTGAAGCACCGATTTTAATTGTTGTTTTGAAGAAATGGTGTGTTTGCGAATTCTTGATTCCAATTCTTGCCAAATATTCTCTATGGGATTTAAGTCTGGAGATTGTGGTGGTGTTTTTATTATTTCAGGACAGTTATACAGCAGCCAGAGTCTAACGTTCAAAGCAGTGTGCTTGGGGTCATTGTCCTGGTAGAATTTAAAATCGTTATGAAGGTTCAATTTTCGTGCTGAAGATTTCAAATTTTGATTTAATATGCCAATATACTTGTACTGATCCATTATACTGTCAATAAAAACAAGATTACCAACTCCAGCGGACGACATACACCCCCATACCATAACTCCTCCTCCACCATGTTTTACTGTTGGCACCAAGTTCTGTTTGCGAAATTCTTCCCTGGGTTTTCTCCACACCAAGATTCTACCGTCAGAACCAAATATATTAAATTTACTCTCATCAGCAAATATAACTTCATTCCAGTAATCAAAATTCTTATTTATGTTGGATTTTACGAAAGCCAGTCTGAGTTTTCTATTTTTTCACTTACGAAGAATTTTTTTCCTGGCTGCTCTACCGTGATATCCAGTAGATCGAATTACTCTTCTAATAGTCTCAGAATTAACAATTATTCCATATAATGCTTGTAAATCAGCAGCAACTTTAGGAGCACTCATTGTTTAATTTTTTTAATATTTCGAACGACAATTCGCTTTATTCCATTGAATAGCTTTCATGGTCGACCAGGTCTTCTTTTATCCTGATCCATATGATTCTTTTTATATCGTTTAATGATATTGAAAACTGTTGAATGACTCAAGTTAACTGTTTCAGCAGTTTCTCTAATAGATTTTCCACGTTCAATATGCAAATTAATAACTAATTTTCGAATTTCAGGCAAAGTTTCTTTTTGTTTAGCATTCATGGCTGCACAGAGTTAAAAAACACAAAAATTCCGAAACAAACTGGAGAGAAATAATGCAGACGGTTTTATAAATTATTGCCATTGATTTTGAGTAAAAATAAAAACCATAAAAAATATTTTTATTGCTTATTTCAGACGTTTTTTGTTGCATAGTCTAATGGTGTCCCATCACTTATGTGAGCCATTTTTTGCTCCGTTCTGAACAATTGTATTTTTATTAAATTAATATTTTGAGAAAATGTATGTTATGTTGTAATAATTGCTACTAAATTTAAGTATGAAACACACCCACAAAAAATTTTTACATTTTATTAAATTTATTTTATTTGTTTCCTTTTGTAAAGCGCAAGTGTCCCATCACTTTTGTGAGACACTGTATGTTAGAACAATGCTACATATAAATCTAATATATATATCCTAAGTCGCGCCTTCGAGACGTGAAAAAGACAAATTAAGTTTCATCAATCGGCCTAGTAGAATGGGAGATATAAAACTGCCGGACTTTTGGGGGGGGGGTTATCCTCAGGTCCTTTCCCCTGGCCGTTTTCGATGCAACTTTCCTGGTTTCGTGGATATGAATTTGGTCGACCTCTAATGCTCGAACTCTCAGTGATAAGACTTGTATTGACCATTCCGGAAAATGCATTAAACCCCCGAGTGACAAGTCTTTTTCCGGAAACCGCATTAAAAATAATCCTGTATACTGAATTGGTCTTTTGCAAAATGTGAAGCCAAACTCATAAACTAAACATAAACTAAATAAAAAAACATAAACTAAATAAAAACCCAACCTACTTGAAAAACGGGCGCCCCACATGTGAAAAAAATTAAAGGTTAATTCTCCCCTTCCTTGAACTTAGCGAGCGAAATTAGGTTTTCTCTCTGTGGCATCTTCGGAACAGGCGTGGTTGCCAGAATGATATTTTAGCTCGTATTTGGCTATTTTGTAGTTTTGATACTAACATGTACGCTATATATTACTCTTAGCTTAACCAGGATATGTGCCGAATACAGAAATGTAGTCAGTATGCATCATTAATAGAAACTACGCAATATGTTTTAAATTTTGAGTTTCTTTAAGAAATTGCTTCGATACTGGTGAAAAAATTAATCTTGCATTCTTTACAGACATTTTTGATGAAAATACTTTTAGATATACATAGTCAAATTAAATATGTAAGAACATTTTTCCCTTACATTCCAGTTTTTCGTATATATATTATGCGCAACTTATTTTAATATGATGTTTTAATTTAATTTTCAAATATTTTAAGTTTATTTCTAATATAATTATTAGATTCAAATAATTCTTTATATTGCATTGTAAATTTATTAATAGTTAATTATTTATCATATCGTTTTCGATAACAATTTAAGAAATAATTTTGGGTAACAATTTTTATTATTGTTGCGTTTTACGGGTTCGTGAATTTGAAAGTATCCGATGAAAACACGATGCGGAACAATAAAAAGCACAATTTATTTACAAGAATCACTATTTACAGCACAGTTCCAAAAATACCTTTAAAAGCGTCGAAAATCTACAATAAATACGCCGAAACAATCAGCAACGCAGCTTCAGGCTGTAACTGTAAAGGTAGCTTCACGGCAACACTAGACTTATAATAAACACCGTGGAACAATCACCAATACACTGTCAAGCTATACTGTAAAGATAGCTTCACGGCAAAGCATTATCTCAATCGCTTTCCGTTCACAAAACTCTCGCGTAGCTTAGCACTCACAGTAAGCAGCTATTCTCACCATGCCGGCACTCAGAAACGCAGGGGTTTATATAGCTTTTCCTTAGGTTCCACACGTTTCGAGAAATATCTCGACAGGAAGTTATTCTAGAAGCTTCCCGCTTGGACCATGGGATATCGCCTATTTGGTCGCCAAATGGGTGATAATGTCGCCAATCTGGCAACCCTATTATACACTATTTTATGGCAACCCTAGTGCTATGCCGGAAAGCTTACATACAGGCGCTACCGCCGAATTTTTCGCAACGTTATTAATAATTAAGAAAACGGAGTCGGATGAATTCTAATATCGATATCTGCCGGCAAGTATGTTCACTGGCGATTTTAAATATGTTCATTGGCAAATATGTTCATCGGCAATTAAGAATAGCTGAGCTTGTTCACGGACTCCTCCCCCTTAGCAAACAATTCTTATAAAAGTTCTATCAGCGAACAAGTAATGTTATATCCTGTACTTCAAAGCTACATTCTTAATTAAATGAAATATTGTATTGGCCCGAATACAAGTTAGCTTCACATATATGAACACATATATGCAAGTGTCTGTCCATAGGGAACGACAACAACTTGTATTAATAAAATAAAACAAAAGCTGAAAATATTGAGATTTAATTTAATAGTTACTTTTTTTGGATTAAAATGTAATGTTCGTTATTTAACAGTTGTAAAATATTTTGTTTACAGGTTAATAAAATCATTATATTGCCGTGAATATTACTGCTCACCTTACGATCACGTGCAAGAGGTAAGTAACTTCTGTATTTACTTGTCAATAATCTTAATTCCGATTTTGGTAGTCTATTTACGATTAACGAAAACATTTTATAAAATCTGCTACATGATTAGCAAAAGATGGAGTACTACATTAAGTTGTTCATACATATGCACAGCGCAATCTATATAGTTTTACGACTACTTATTTAAGAAAATTACAAAAAATCTATCAAATGATAACTGACAATATTTATCCTTATACTATCTCAGGCCCACCAGCGGCCGAACAGCAAAGTCGCTGAACACTGGTAGTTCAGTCCGAGGTTCGGATCCCGCGAACGGGCTGGCTGCATAGGCGTTTTCGTAGTTTTCCCTATGTGTAACGTGTATACGAGCCAGTTTCCCTTAGAAAATCCTCCACGAAGGCATCCCTCACCTTAGGCAGATAGCCCTCGAGGCTTTGCCGTAATCACATAATTTTCACGAATTTTCTATGCGGTTATTACTTGCTTTGATGAAGCGAACATCCACTATTCCAGACTCGCTAAATAAAGAACTAAATAAATTAAATAAAGGCAAATAAGGAACAGAACTAAAATCTTCCAGTAATGCGGAATTAATCTTGATTTTTTTCCAAATCGATGAAACTTGGTGCTTTGCTTACGGTTATGAGACAACGGGACCTCAGAGGAATTAGTTTTTGGAAAACTCAAGACTTTGTCCATTTCTTCTGTTCTTCATCTACGATAGATACCATCTCATGTAAATGTAAAACAGACTAGCTGATAGACTAGCAAAGGAGGTATATTTCCATGCTTCAGCTTTATGATGAACCTTTAACTTATCTTGAACTATATTCAAGAAGAAAGGCTTTAATTAACAATTCCTGAAGACAGTTGACGGAGGGCGTGTGCACCATCCCTTTACCATTATGGTTAATTAGCATATGCAACACCTCCACCTCTATGTAGAGCCGAAACCAGAGAGGCCACACAGGGGCCTCGCACCCAGCACCGAAAACCAACGTCCAAACCATCCAGTTGGCAGTCCCACAGACCAAAATCGCCAACCGGAGACGTCAAACATCCAACCGCCTGTGCCCAGCATTTATTGAAAAATTACAATAAATACACGGTCATACAAGGGCTCAAGATTACATGAATGGTCTCGTACAATGAGACAGATTACAATTAGGGCCAGGGCCAGTTACCGATCTACTCATTGTACCGCAGGACCACTCATGGTCCTGGTACTGCTATTGGTTTCATGGGTGACAGGAAGGACCAAACAGCTCTGGCTCGGTGGACATCAGGACATTTAGAGACCCTCAGATATTCCCGTGGTACTTAAACCTTTCCCATTTGCGCCAAATATAAAAACCATGAAGCCACTGCTCATCATGTACTTAGTCATGTGACCTTGGTGCGTGAAGATCTGCCGAAGAGATGTAATTTCGTGTTGGAAGTCATGAAGGCAAATGAACTTATGGATCTGATTTGACTGAAATCAAAGGATTAGTAAGAAAAAGATCAGACATAAAGGCAATTTATCTGCTTAACGTGGAAAAAGCTTTATCAGCACCAGACAAAATTCGATTTCAGAAATCTCGAGCAAAAATCATTCTTGATTCGAAGGGGATAATTCACAGGGAGTGTGTTCTTGAGAAACTGGCTGTGGACTCAGTATTTTACAAAGAATTCAGCACGTTAGGCCTAAATAATTGGTTTGCTGTGAATGCAATGCATTCTTATCTTAAATCCATTCTTATCTGGTAGTTTCTAGCAAAAGAAGAGTATAACAATTCTTAACCATGTCATCCTCTCTCACCGAACAGATTTGGTACCTGCAGAATCTACTTTCTGATCTGTAAAGTGACGGAGTAGTAAAAAAGTAAATAGTAAGTACACAGTCCAGTCACATTATTGTGAACATCTGTCAAAAGCCAGAATAACCACCTTTCGCAGAGCGGACTGCTGCGAGACGTGCAGGAAGAGAGTCACATAGGTCCCTGAAGGTGTTCTCTGGGATGTTGAGCCATGCCGACTCTAATGCCGTGGCCAGCTGCGCTAGATTACGCGGTTGAGGATCCATGGCGCGAACAACTCGATCGAGATGGTCCCACAGATGCTCGATTGGGTTTAAATCAGGTGAGTTTGCTGGCCAGGGGAGGACGGTAAACTCATCCTGGTGCTCTTCGAACCACGCACGTACACTGGCAGCTGTATGGCACCTCGCATTGTCCTGCTGGAAGATGCCATCATCCTGAGGAAAAACAATGCGCATGTAGGGGTGAACATGGTCCGCAAGGACAGATGCGTACTTGTATTGATCCATTGTGCCTTCCACAATGATCAGTGAACCTAGAGAATGCCAGGAAAACATTCCCCAGACCATAATGCTCCCGCCTCCAGCTTGGACCGTTCCGGCAATGGTTGCAGGGTGGTTCCTTTCAGAGGTTTCACGCCTTATACGCCAACGTCCATCTGTCCGATGGAGCATAAAACGCGATTCATCCGAAAACGCAACCTGTCGCCACTCAGTGGACGTCCAGCTGCTGTACTGGCGTGCAAATTCTAGCCTTCGCCGTCGATGAACAGCAGTCAGCATAGGTGCACGAACCAGGCGTCTGCTTCGGAGGCCCAGACGCAGCAATGTTCGCTGAATAGTACTTTGGGAGACACTTTTGGTAGCCCCTTGGTTCATTTTGGTGGTCAGTTGCTCAACGGTAGCCCGTCTATCTGCCCGAACGCATCTCCGCAACCGTCGTTCGCCTCTGTCATCTATGGCCCGTGGTGCACCACATTTGCCACGTCGCTGATTTTGGACAGTCCCATTTTGCCATGCACGGTACACTTTTACCACGGCGGCACGCGAACAGTTCACAAACTCAGCCGTTTCGGAAATGCTTCCACCCTTGGCCCGAAAGCCAATGATCATGCCCTTTTGGAAGTCGGATAAATCGCTTCGTTTCTGCATTACGCCAACGATTGAAATGTTTTCCGAAGCCCTCACACATCCTTTATATACGCTCAACTGCACTGTGCTGTCACCTGCCTTCTGTGATTGGTTATTTAACTCTGACATGGAAAGTACGTGGTGGTCACATTAATGTGACTGGACTGTGTAGTAAAGAGAGTAGAGTCTGTAAAGTGAAATGTTACTGAATGGTCATTATTTTAAAAGTATCGAAAAGATTTTTAAAAAAACGTAGCTAGCGACTTAAATAGTATTCCAAAAAATGAGTTTTACTGAGCAAATTATCAGTTATAACAGTTATGGGAACATGCCAAGCGTTTTGTAGATTTACAAGGATTGTATATTGGAATCTAAAAAGTAAAAGAAGTTTGCACGAATTTAGTTCCTTAGATTTTTCAGGTGCACTGTACACTGAAACCTGTGTTTGGGCGGTCTTTTTGTGTGTGATTTGTTTTGTGAGGTACACGAAAAGTTCAATCGAACTGGAACATAATTGACGAAGTTATCAATAAAAAAGGAGCTTCAATCTTGTGTATCTGGCTACCCAGACATATACAGGGTGTATATGAATTGCCTCACTAGACTTAAAGGGATGATAATACTCATCAAGACGAACAAAAAATGAAATGGCACATGGAGTCGCAAATGACGTTTAAAGAGTCAAAATCGAGAAAATGCGTCTGGAGATGAACAAACTGAGACAAGAAAGAAACAGGCCAAAAATTCATTTATTGCGCAGAATGGGTACAACACAGCTCGTGATGTTCAGAGGAAACAAAATTTTACAACAGTTGTTCAAAGTGTCGACCGTGGACATGATCACACAGAGTGAACGACTGGCGGACACGATCGAAGATTACTGGAGTTTCCTGGATTTCTGCTGCAGCGGTCACAATATGTTCTACTTCTTCTACTGGAGTCTCATAAATGAGGCATTTCATCTGTCCAAAATTTACATAAGTGGATTCCTGCTCACAGATTTGTTTGGCTTTCTACCAGTTTTTATGTCTTTTTCACAGGATATGCACAAAGTGAAAAGAAAGCCAGCTTCGTCCTACTAGCCAGTTCTGCAGAAAAGCAGCGTGTGAGATTTCGATGTTTTTATTAGTTTTGCGATTTTCGCCCTTTCAACGTTATTTGCGACCCCATGTTCCGTTGCATTTTTTGTTCGTCTTGATGAGTACTATCATTCCTCTAAGTTTGTTGAAGCATTTCAGATACACCCTGCACAAGCGTCTAGTGAAACAAGTCTTAGCAAAAACTGATCACCGACTCCATGACGTCTACAAAAAAATCACTCGTGAAGTTTTGTGCGATTTGTTTTATGCTGTCCCTATCCACCGCACAAAAACAGGTTCGAGTGTATATACATACAGGCAGTGGCGGCTCGTAGCTAAAACTAGTGGGGGTGCTGTTCCAAAAAAATTAAACCTTTGTTTTAAACCTGTGTAAAGGGAAACAAACATGTATAAAAAGAAAATTTATTTTGAAACTTCCATGAAATTTTACAAAAGAAAAATTAAACATTTCTTAATTACTTTAACTTAAATTGTTACAGTTCAAGCTTTACCTATTCATTTAAAAATGAAATCCATTCTTCTCGTTTTAATTTGCGCGAAGAGATCAATAATTTTCTCCTTCATCTCTGGATGACAACCGAGGAAATTTTTCTATATTGAAAGCATTGCAAGCGCATGAAAACGAAAGCTCTCGAAGTTCACTTACAGACACAGAATTTATTACTTGAGGATGCAAGGACATGGTTAAAGTTTTCTGTAAAATAAGAGAACCGAAAAAAAAAGGAATCAAACAGAATAGCTGAAAAATAATCTAATTAAGAATATGGTGTATGATTTTTAAACACGGCACAGGCGAAGTAAAAAAAAGAACGAACTCCCAACGACACTCCAGATTCGGCACTGCAAAAGCGACAGTGCTCTCTCCCTCTCGGCCTCGTACGCTGCTTCCTAAGAGCGCATGCGCAGAACAGCCAAATACCACACACGCGGAGTAAGAAATAATCACGTTTCCAGAATTTCGGCATTGCAAGAACGACAGTGCTGTTTTATCTCCCTGGCTCGAGTGCTGATTTCTGTGCGCGCTTGCGCAGAACAGCCTTGTGAAGCGCAGTTCCATACAAAAACTTTCGTACCTTTTTCATAAACTGGAGGATGGCTACTGACATTAAGTTTAAGGATTATATATTGTAGAAGTATAAAGGAAGAATTAAAGAAAAAAGGGCTCATTATATTAAATATTAAAAATAATAATAAGGGGAAACAGAGGGTGCTGCAGTTCCACAGCGCTTATTACGAGCCGCCACTGCATACAGGGTTATTCAAAAAAAAAAAAAGAGCAGCTTGCAAACATATAGTTCTTCCAAACTACAAAAGATAGAAACATGATTCTAACTTTAATGGATAGAGAAAGGTGTACAATTTATTATTAGTACGGGTAAAAGTTCCAATCATGGCCGCATTGGCGCTGTTGTTTGTTTTGGTATTTGTCGGTTGGAGTCTAAAGAAAGCCCACATCGCGAGCAAGCAAAGAACTTAAAATTCCTCAACCAACGGTATGGCGAGTTCTAAAACATCGTCTGCACATGAAGCCATACAAACGGCAGTTATTGCAAGCATTGCATCCTGACGACCACAACAAAAGGTACGAATTTTGCAGTAGCATGTTAGATGATATGGAAGAAGACAATTTTGCTGAACGATTAATTTTTTCCAATGAATCCACTTTTCATCTTTCCCGCACGGTGCTCATATTGAATGCATACCATAATTGTAAAGTTTTCTCTATCCATTAACGTTAGAATCATGTTTCTGTCTTTTGCAGTTTGGAAGAAATAAATGTTTGAAATCTGCTCTTTCTTTTTGAATAACCGTGTATTTATGCACTGAAAAGTCATTTATATTCTTTTCTTACTGTTTTATTTTTCAGTACGATGATTACTGGCGCATGAACCGTAGTGATCGTGTGCGCCTTGGGCACACGAAAGATAAAATGATCATCAAATGTAAACTGAATGGCAGAATGGAAATGGACGAGGATCAATGTTATAAGTAAGTAGATTTATTTCCCCCAGAGGGTTTTTAAGCGCACGTATTCCTTTAAATTTGAACATATCTTAAATAATCATGCAAAATGAACAAGTTTTAGACGTAGAGAAAAATGTATGCCTAATAATTCGAACTAGAGATTCATATTTTTAGCGTAACGTATATTTTTGTTCAACCTTTTGCCAATAAATGGCCAGTTTATAACTTGGAGTAAGCATCTTTAGTCGAAGTTCTTTGGTACCTTTATGTCAGAGCACCTTCATGATGGCTTATATGTAGACGAACGACTGCCGACTGCCGACTTGCGTAAAGGTGAACCAAGCGACTGCTGGAGAACAGCTGCCCACTTGCATCTTATGTGCTCGGCGACTCCTGAAATTTTTCGAATTCCTCATTCTGTCAGCATCTGAAGTACACAGTGTGTTTTATGCCGGAGGAAATCTGCCTCTGAAATAAACGTTCCTGTGCTAACTGCATTACGTACATGATCCGTACACTTGCTTATTACTTATGCTTTTCATAACGTGTCCAAATTTGTACACTGCGTAAAAAAGACAGTTCTATATCTCCCGTGGCCCACCAGCGGCCGAGCGGTAAAGACGCTGAACACTGGTAGTTCGGTCCGAGGTTCGAATCCCGCGAACGGGCTGGCTGCATGAGAGTTTTCGTGGTTTTCCCCATGTGTAACGTGTATACGAACCAGTTTCCCTTAGAAAGTCCTCCACGGCATGCTTAAAGGCATACCTCCCTTTAAGCAGATAGCCCTAGTGTGCTTTGCCATAATTAAATAACTTAACCTATATCTCTCGTTCTAATAAGCCGATTGACAAAATTCAATTTCTATTTTTCATGTCTCGAAAGCGCTACTTAGTATATGAATTAGATTTATATATAGCATTGTTCTAATATAGGTATTTTGACTCAAAATAAGACTTTTTCTGAAAAGACATGCTAATTTGTTTTCCATATTTCGATTCTACGACTCGAATGATGTCAAACTGCCAAGTTTTGTAAAAATCGCACGAGTCAGTTTTAAAAAATTATCTCTCAAAATTTTAGCTCCTCCATGTTAATTGAATTTGATATATATTTATAAATATCTCTTTTTTATGAAACTTACTGGATTCCTTCTTATACAGTTCGAAATTTAGGTTCGTTTCAAACAAAATTCGCCCATTTTCATGATTTATTTTTAAAATTTGTATTTTTAAAGAATTTTTATAAATTTTTTGAAAAAATTTTGAATTATAACCTATAAAATTTTTACAATCATCCTAAATTAGATTTATTTCTAAACATACCTGTAAAAAATTAGAACTTTTTATTCAAAATTTCCGAAGATATACATGAATTTTTATATTGGCGCGTTTTGAAATTTGGCGTATTTCTTAAAAGCGATAATAACACAAATGTGGTTTACGCACTTTGTTAAAATTATTTAACGTATGAAAGATAACCTTTTTTCCGCTCGTCTGCAATGAAAAAAAAGAAAAGGAAAATAGATTGCTGTAAATTAAGAATTTCGTTAAGTGAATGGCGAAAACTGGAAAAAATACGCCAAGGTAAATTTTTGAATATCTCTGTAAATGTCGCGCCAATTTTACAGAATTTAATATTTAGGCATAATTTGAGTCTTAGACTTGAAATATGGAAAAGAATTGGCATGTCGTTTCAGAAAAAGTCCGAATTTGTGTCAAAATTCCTATGTTAGAATGTTGCTATATATAAATCTAATACATATCCTAAGTCGCGCTTTCCAGACAGAAAAACGCAATTTGAATTTCGTGAATCGGCCCAGTAGAACGGGAGATATATGGAACTTTTTTTCCCCGTGGGGGGGCAGTGTACAGCACCTTACATCCTTTTCCATCCGAACCGACGTCATGAGACCAATTAAACAGCTTCTTAGACGAATGCCCGATTTTTTTTATGGAAAGAGAAGATGTGTTAAGATTTGAATGTAGATGATTTTAGTATATTCTAATTTGAATTTCTGCGTAATCAAATAAAAGTCAAATTCGAGTATCTTTTATACAAATAAAGAAAACTACATAACAATTTCTTTCCTCGTGCCAGGTAGAATTTAAGTTCTTTAAATTAGCCTTTTTGTGTTATATTTTAAAAATGCTTCTTGTTTAGAATGATTCTTTTTAATCACATTTGCTATTTCAGTCGCAAAGAAAGCGCTTTCTGAAGGATATAACTGGAATCGGAATGACACAAAAGTTTCTGCTTCTTCTACTAGATGGCAGCACCATCAAAATATTTTTGTAATGTTAGTAATAAATCTTGAGTTTGCAGGAGTACTATTTATTTATTTATTTTTTTGTTTTAATTTATTTTTTCGTTCAAAAATGGCATTTATAGTTTAAGATATATTTATTATTTACATTCATAATTATTATGGAAATATTTATATATAAAGATAGTTATATTATAAAAATATAAGTTTTCTCGTTCTTGATAATGAACTGGGAATTTGAGTTTTCCAGTTTCAGCAGCAGTGTAATCTGGATTATCCGGGCTAATAACGAGGAAGAAGGTCACGGATAATTGAAAAACAAGGATAATCCACGTTATCAATATTCATGCATATTGTATGCATTTATTTCTTGAAAAAAATCGGTATTACTTTTTTGAGAACTTTTAAATATGTGTCGGATTTGACTGCGTATTTTTCGAAATACTGTTATTTTATTCGAATTCCCTTTCGTTGACAAAGTTCAGTACAGTTAAGTTTCAATAGCAGTTATTGCTGTCTCGGAACGGGTGTAATGAATTGCCAGGATCTTTTTCTCTTGTATTTTCAATATCGTTCTCTGTCTCATCTGTTCTGATCACATATGAAACGATATCCGCGTCGCTCAAGCACTGAAAGTACGGCTCAGTCGAGCAAATATCGAACCACTCCTCGATTTTTCGCAATCGGCATTTTCGAAGAATTTTACGGTTTAAATTTTTTCGCATACAACTGGTTTAAAAAAATGAATATATATATATAAAACGAAAACTCTCCATATTACATCTTCAAGCAACGGATAAATTCAAACTAATAGCAGCTTTAGCGCTATTTTAATAACTGCCGGCTCTCTGTGTATTGTATCTCCAAGAAACTTTGTAGTTTTGTCGCCAATTTAGGCTAAACTTTCTTCAATAGAAAACTACGTATTACGGCAACCCTTTTGCTTCCATCTCTTAATACGTACTTGCATTCCAGTCATTTGGTTTTAAAATTTCGAAGGCAAATTGGTTAATTTTTGCTTACTAGTTTGTTTTTTACTACAGTTTTTAACCTTACTTTTATGGATTATTATTTCTTTTAATCATCTTATAATTTTTTTTAATTTGTTCTTGAATTTACTTTTGTTTTTGAAATGAAAAGAGAGTGTAGGGGATATGTCTTCTAAAGTAAGCGTCTCGTTTAGATTGTTTTCTCGGTGAATATTTTTTATCTTAAAGTTTATTTGCTTTTTAACAGGATTCTTTTGGTTTAGTGACTAATACTTTATTTTGATTGAGTATCAATTAGTGATTTGAATCTAGCAAATAATTTGACGGTTACTTGGAAGTAAGATGAAACGCTCTCTCTTATTTTAGTTACTGTTAATCGATGGTAGATTGGTTTATCCCCTTGATAAGTCGATTAATCTGCTATCAATAACAAGAACTGGTTTTTCAATACTTAAAACGTTTATTTTTGCGATTTAGTTTTTCCTTAACTGTGTTTAAAGCAAGGAGGAATGAAAATTCTATAAATTTTTTTAAATTCTGAAAAATACCTTTTCAATAATGTTTTTAAATTGAAATTCCGTTGCTTGGAGATGTAATATGGAGAGTTTTCTTTTTATAATATATATAAAAAATAATAACCTCGGCTATCACTTCATAAATACATAAATCTACGACTTCTGTATTAATAAAAAAATCTTTCGCCCCTCTCAGATTTGCCGGTGTGTGTTTTTTTACTCACTTTCGCCCCTAGCGTAGAGTGTGCGTCGTGGTCAACGGCACACACGGATAATCCAAAGCTGGATAAACGAGTCCCCTGTATCTGCTTAATAGCTTTTGACTTTTCTCATTAGAAATTCTAAACTGAGATTTTGTTTTTTTTATACTAAAATGTTAAGTAACAATTATATTTAACTCCCCCCTCCCTATTTCAGGCATTTCAGGTTACACCATAACCCAGAGCATGGGAATTGCTTTACATTTAATGCGCAGTGGAATATGCCTGACCACAAAATGCTGTACGCCTACGAATCTGATATGTGGAACAAGCCCACAGGTAAATACATCAGCTACTAACTTTAATTTCTTTTAAAAACTACCAGCAAGACATTCGTTATTTTGGTAATTACTTGTTTCTTATTTCAGTGATAGAATTCAAAATGGTTTTTTATCTCATTCATTTGAAACACCGCAAAATGAAATATCCCGTAGACCGGCCAAGTTGCGCGATTTAGCGCCATTTATGGATGACCATAAGCTTTAAAATTCTGCAGTAACAAGTGGCAACTCTGCCGAAATTTCCTCCAACAGTCGACGGACTAATACGTAAGTATCAAGGACGGTTTCGAATTGGTCAATACTATACTGCTGACCACCCAATTGCAACACCAAGAAAGACAAGAGATATCACAACAACATTATTTATTTAGTAGATAACATGTTGACCAAGTATCAAATGATTAAATTTATAGACTTCTGTGAAGTGTGGTTTCTTCTAGAATCAGTAGCCAGAGTAGCCGCCATTGTTGGAAATCACCGCTGCCACACGCCTCGACATTGATTCAAAGAGACTTTGGATGTATTCTTGGGGTACAGCAGACCAAGCAGCTTCCACACGTTGCCAAAGTTGATCTGGTGTGGCAGCTTGGGATGCAATTTGGGTCCATCGTTCAGCAACCATGGACCACATGTTTTCTCTCAACGAAAGACCCGGAGAGCGAGCCGGCCATAGAAGCAATTCAATCTGGCGATTGACGAAGAGCCCTTAGGCAATGCGTGCCACGTGTCGTGGCGCATTATCCTGTTGAAATATGGCTGCGGGCAAACTCTGAAGGTAAGGAAGGACAACTGGCTCCAACACCTCGGAGATGTAGCACTGGCTGTTTAAAGTACCAGCAACGCGTACTAGAGGATTGCGAGATTGATATCCAATACCGCCCCGTACCATAATACCCGGTGCAGGACCGGTGTGGTGGTGCATAACAAAGCTGTTCGGCATCCTCTCTCCACGGTGTCTCCAGACTCGAATCCGACCATCGTGGTGTTGCAGACAAAAGCGCGACTCGTCAGTAAAGACAATTTCATTCCATTCTGCCGTCCACATCCTTCTTTCATAGCACTATTGGCTGCGGAGACTTCTGTGGTTCTGCGTCAGGGGTAGACGAAGCAATGGACATCTTGCGGACAGATCACTCTGCTGTAAACGGCGTCGAATGGTACGCTCAGACAATGGATGATGCGTTATAAACTGAATGTGCTGGGCTATGGTATGTGATGTGACTGAGCGATTCGTCACTGCCATGTGCACAATGTTCCTGTCATCAGGTGAAGTGGTGCACTGAGGTGGATACGATCGAACACGTCTGTCCGTCGTACCCTCCTGCATCCAACGGTCACATATCTGCATTACAGTTGCTTGGTTTCGTCGAACACGACTACCGGTTTCCCTGAAAGACAATCCACACTCTCGATAGACCACTATCCTTCCTCTGTCGAACTCGGATACTTGATCAAACGATGATCGCTGTTTACTACGAGGCATAATGGATCGGTTTTTTTTGGGGAGAAACCACAATTGCCGAACTTGAAATGGTCGAAAGCCGTCCAAGCCGTAAATAGCTCTTTGAAGTGGCGCCACAGGCGCGCGTGATGTGCGTCTGCGCTGAAATTCTAATCAGTTGCATATCTCATCTCCGCTAATGCATGTTGTAAATTCCATGTTATTTGCATGCTTCCTTCAGGGTGTTGCATTTACGGTGGCCAGCAGTGTATTTCCATAAAAGTCCTTGCGTGGCCTTTATTTCGCAACCGTTGGTCATAGATATACGCTATCGATGACAAAAGTATTTCAAATAACACTTATATTCTATTCATGCTACGGTATTTTTAAATTTAACTATCAATTTTAAAAAGATTATGAAATGCGTAATACAAAACGAACTTCTCGTATTTTCTTTCGATCTATATACTTACATTTAATAAAAGTTTAGGCTCATTGGAAAAAATATCACTACCCCCGTAAGACAATAAATGACCGAGATGTTAAATTTCAAGGTTTGAGTTCATGCTTTCTAGAATTACAGATGATACACAAATTGAAACGTTATATACTCTGCAAATTTGTCTGTACCATGCAATAAAATGTCAGTTTACCGAGATAAAGTGACGATCCCTGATATGCAAATTGTTGTGGAAAATTTTGATCAGTGTAAGTTTTTTCGAAAAGGTTATATCACATTCGCAGACTAGAACATAACAAGTATCTTAATATTATTAGCATACACTGAAAACGAAAAATATTTCTGGTATTATAAATTTTGCGTATGACAATTCGATGATCATCCTTAAGTAATAAAACTGCCTGAGAACATTACTGGCGTAATGATATTTGAACATGTCGACTGATATTTGAAGAAAATACTATCAGAATACTTAATATTGCTGCGTGCGTATGTGTTCGTAATGGATTGAATGCAGACAGAACCGATGATAGCGTGATAAAATTTATTTTACCAAAAGAAACAGTTTACAGTTCTGGAACTTTCCACATCCAATACCGGTACAGTTCTTCACAACATCACAGAACAGAGCATCTAGAAAGTGAAGATCGCAGAGAGATCTGAAAACTCCGAAGTCAGCTGTAAACTTTTAATTTCCAGTGGCTAGGCAAAACCTTACAAAGAATTAAAACCTTACAAACAATATAACTAAGAACAAAAAGACAAGTCATTGCCTAAGGGGCGTTTTTGCCTCCCAATATCTCGACTCCTCAGTAAAATCACGAAGAGCCCCACACCGAAGCAGGTGGTCCCTGTCCATTTCTTCTCTGGAATCACAAAATGGGCAAATAGGATAGCCTGAAATGTCTATGTGGTGCACGTGGGCGGCAAGGCAATCATGTCCTGTAGACAGACGGGAAGCCGCAACCAAAGAATACGTATTGTTAGGAAGGAAAACTTCGCAGCAGCAGAAATGGCTCCCTTCGAACGAAAAGGGAAACAGCTGCGCATGCGTGAAATAGCTGTCGCCGAAAAGCGCCAAAGCTCGAAGCTGATGGTCTAAGTTCGAACAGGTTCAATGTTTACGTTTATCAAGAGTTTAAAGCCGTGTGACTCCATTTTTTTCCCTCCATATTGACGGTTATAAAATCAGACATCAAACTGCGGTATGTATAATGCAAGTTCAACAGCCAGTGAAATTGAAACTTCACCTAATATTTCATCATTTCCCAGGTCAAAGAACGATTCGTCTTAACCCGTGTTCCTCAATTTCCTATACACGTGGCCAAAGAACCTCTATGTAAAGAAGAGAAGGCTCCATAGACGTAATGTAAACCACTTTGTCAGCAACGCCGCTACAAGGAAAAGGGAACATTCGCCAAGGGATTTGGCGACGGAATCTGTTGGCGAGAATTTCACCTCGGTGACGTGCCGGTTCTTTGGTACCTAGCCGACATTTTCCCTTTTCGCGACGTGTATAGGAAATTGAGGAACACGGGTTAAGATGAATCGTTCTTTGACTTGTCGCCATAATTTAAACTCGGAAATGATGAAATATTAGGTGACGTTTCACTTTCACTGGCTGTCCATATCGCTACTTGAAACCAAAGAACCTATTCTTTCTTTAAACTCTTGCTAAACGTAACGGTCGAACTTGTCCAAACCAATTTCGACATTCAGCTTCGAGCTTTGGCGCTTTTTGGCGACAGATATTTCACGCATGCGCAGTTGTTTCCCTTTTTGTTGGAAGGGAGCCGCTTCTGCGAAGTTTTCCTTCTTAACAGTACATATTCTTTGACGTGGCGGAGGAGGAAAACTCGGCTAGGTCCGATAAATCACAGAGGGGAAATTCTCGCCAACAGGTTCCGTCGCCAAATCCCTTGGCGAATGTTCCTTTTTCTTTCTAGCGGCGTAGAAGACAAACTGGTTTACATTACGTTTATGGAGGCTTTCCTTCTTTACATGGACGTTCTTTGCCGCAACTGCATTGCGTCTTGGACTATAGGGAATAAGAGAAGGACTTATCATTTTCCAACTTTTTAAGGCCGTACGAGTCTGAAGATCTCGTAAGATACTAGGCGTAAATAAACTTTTTAAAAACAGTTTGATCCTCCAATAAGAAATAGCTGCATTATGTAGTAAGCTAAAAACCGCGAACTGATGCTCTCGCTGTGGGTTTTTATATAGTTTCCCTCGACCGCCAAGAAATCTCTAGTACCTTCTATTTCTTGAAATGACTCGATTAAAGTTACAATAAGATTAAAGTTACATATAAGGTTAAAGTTAAATATAGGGATCAATCATAGTTATGCAGTTACAATACCAATTACAGTTATACAGGGACCGAACCAAAATGTCGCCAATGGCTCGCAAAGTTTGGCTATTTGTGGCGATTTGTCGCCAAATTCGACAACAAAAATGAGTTGCTGAAGTCTTAGCCCGCCAAGCTGGCAATGATTGCGATTTATAGAAGCGAGATTAAAACTCTAGATTTTTACAGATCAAAAACCTCTCGTTTAAAACTCGGAATTTTTATAATGGTGTAAAATATCTAAAAATCTTGAATTTTGCAATTAAATGTCTGTCAATTTTTGCAGCAC
>KK116926.1:31983-92058 GCA_000611955.2 Stegodyphus mimosarum
GTTGAAAAATTAGAAACTCTTTTTAGAAAAACTTACAAAAATTTTAATTTCGTCGTTAAATTTAAAAGTGCCAGAACATGAATATTCCCATCGTTTAAAACGTTCTCGTAATTGGAAATATGTTTTTAACGACTATTGTAAAAATTACGGTTGCTTAAGGACTTTCACGGACTCGGTGCATTTAGCAACGGCACAAAAAATGATTTTTTTTGCCAACATTGGTCATGAATTTCAATCAATTACAACGGAATAAGAATACTCTGACGTGTTCATCTTCTTTGAACAGGATAAAAACCTTTTAGAGATAAACGATGGAATGATAAATGGAACTGTGTTTGATAATTTGATAATTCCTGGATCTTAAAAAAATAAAAAAAAAGAAATTTAACTGAGCCTACCACCAACAGAGCGGTGAAGTAGCTGAGTACTGGTAATTTGGTCCAGGGTTGGAATTCCGGCAAACAGACTGGTTGCATAACATGCTGGTTTCGTGGTTTTCCATCTGTACGAGTATAACGTATATATGAGCCAGTTCCTCTTAGAAAGCCCCTCACGAAGACATCTCTCCCCTTAGGCAGATGCTCCTCGATGGCTTTGCCATAATCAAATAAACCATAATCGAACCAACTAATTAATTTATTCACGATGTTATATAATGGAATATGTAAATTATTGGCTTAAATATCATTATCATTCTTCTTTCTCAACTTTGCATTACATTTCTCAGTACTAGTTTTTTAAAAATATTTGGTCAGTTGATTTGATGATGATGTTTTGGTGATGATATTGGTCACTTTTATCAAGAGTTTAAAGCCGTGTGACTCCTTTTTTTTTTCCCTCCATATTGACGGATATAAAATCGGACATCAAACTGCGATGTGTATAATGGAAGTTCAACAGCCAGTGAAAGTGAAACTTCACCTAATATTTCATCATTTCCCAAGTCAAAGAGCGATTCATCTTAACCCGTGTTCCTCAATTTCCTATACACGTGGCGAAGGAGGAAAACCTCGGCCAGGTCCGATACATCACAGAGGGGAAATTCTCGCCGACAGGTTCCGTCGCCAAATCCCTAACTTGGCGAATGTTCCCTTTTCTTTCTAGCGGCCTAGAAGACAAACTAGAAGACAAGTTTACATTACGTCTATGGAAGCTTTCCTTCTTTACATGGACGTTCCTTGCCGCAACTGCATTCCGTCTTGGACTATCGGGAATAAGAGAAGGACTTATAATTCTCCAACTTTTTAAGGCTGTACGAGTCTGAAGATCTCGTAAGATATTAGACGTAAATAAGCTTTTTTAAAACAGTTTGATCCTCCAATAAGAAATGGGTGTATTATGTAGCAATGACGAAATCATTGGCTCTGTTTTGATCTCGCCACGGCAAGAAAACGATTCCGACACCGACACAGATAATGAATTTGATAGGTGTTAGAAAATATCTTTTAATGAGGGTTTGGAACAGGGTGAAAAATACCTAAAATATTTAGAACAACAGAGCTGTGTCACAGTGCAGGAGATTATGACCCTGTAGAATTTACAAAAAAAAACTTACTCCGGAACACCTAAAGTTTTAAAACAAACCTCTATCAGAAAAATATTTGAAACAAGTAAAAAAAATGAAATATTTCATGCTTTATTAGTATCCTTTATTTTTACACGTCTTATATGTCCTTAACGCTTTAAAATATTCCTGTAGTCACTAATATAAATGAATAATGTATATATATAATTTAATGGATATAATAAAATAATGTAATAATGTATATTATTGTACATAATAATTTAAGTAAATGTATTTAATATATCTTATTTATTTTGCACTTTTAGTCTGAATATTATGATTTGGCTTTTCTGTCCTGAAATCTACAAAATTCTAAAATCCGCACAACCTCTGGTCCCAAGCATTGCAGATTTCTGGACTTCTACTGTACTAGTTTTTTAAAAATACTCGGTTAGTTTCCTGCATGATATTTTGAATGGTGCTTTCCCAATTATTTGCGTAACACTGAAAAAATTGCTGTCAAATTATAAGAGTCAGCCTTCGTTCTTAAATTAAAACATGGACTTTTCCTCGAGATTAAGCAGGTTTGTTTCGATAAGTTAAAAAACAATTGAAAATACAGTAATTCGGAAATAAAGACATAGCTCGTAAATCATATATTAGTTTACAACTAGACAAAATCATGTATGAGAAAGTTTATATACAGTGGCTCCCAAAAGTGTTCATACACTTATGATTTTCTTTGAAATAGGGCTCTATCCACAAATTAAACTTTTGGAATGAGATTTTTATAATAAGATCTATAATCTATTCGTAACAAAATTGCATGAAATATTTTTAAAATACAGCAAAACTTTATTTTTAAGAAATCAATAATAAAAAAATGACAAACATTTTATCTCAAAGTCTTCGTACACTGAAATATTTTTGGATAAAATCAAAATTAGAATGAACGTTTACCGCTTTTTCAAATTTTTGCATTGTGTTGGCATTTAAAAAAGCGTCTGCTTTAATTTTTTACTGTTTACTTCTTAATATTCTATTTATTATTGAAAAATTGGGGAACATTCGAAAATTGATAATTTTTCACCATAGTAGTGGCAAATCAATTCGAAGTATCGCTAAATGAGTTCATTTATCCC
Source organism: Stegodyphus mimosarum (assembly GCA_000611955.2). Classification (NCBI taxonomy): domain Eukaryota; kingdom Metazoa; phylum Arthropoda; class Arachnida; order Araneae; family Eresidae; genus Stegodyphus; species Stegodyphus mimosarum. The sequence goes on from KK116926.1 coordinate 34,630, forward strand.
ATTCTACAGTGCAGTATGTGATAAAACGCTTTGAAGAAGAAAACTGGATTGAAAACAAGGTAAGAAAAGGTCGACCGAGAAAGTTAACTAAACGTGATGAGAGACTTATTATTAGAAAATTTGTGAAAAACTCACATATGACTGCTGTAAACGTTCTGCAGAAATGAATGCAAAGTTTTCTACTTTCACCTGAAACTATTCGACGAGTTCTCGGAGAAGCTGGATTACATGGGCGTTCTGCCCGTAAAAAAGTTTTTGTAGTGAGAAAAACAGAAAGCTTAGGCTATCATTCGCAAAATCAGTCATAAATGCACCCGAAACGAACTGGAATAATGTCCTATTTGCTGACCAAGCAAATTTAATATTTTTGGTTCCAATGGTCGAGTAACTGTACGGAGAAGAAAAAATGAGGAACTTCATTCTAAGAACTTAGTTCGAACAGTTAAGCATGGCGGTGGAGGTGTTCTCGTGTGGGGTGCATGGCAGCATCAAGATTAGGTAATTTGGTATTTATGGATGGCATAATGAATCATTTTCTTTATTTAAATATTTTAAGAGACAATTTAAAATTATCAACCCAAAATTTGGGTATCGGAAACAACTTTATTTTTAATCATGATAACGATCCTAAGCATATGGCTCTCAACGTTTTGCCTGTGGGGTCTCTATAATTGTCCACAGTTTTTGAAAACACCATCTCAGTCGCCAGATTTAAACTCCAAACGACACATTTGGAAAGAACTGGAGATTAGAGTACGAAAACACATCAAAACAAAAAGCGAACTCGAAATAGTCGTGATGGAAAAATGGATGAACATTGATACGGAAATTACAAAAAAACTAGTAAAATCTATTCCCAGACGTTTAAAAGCTGTCGTGTATGTTAAAGGATATCCTACTAAATACTAATTTAATGAAAAATAAAAATATTTACTACTATATCAATATTTTTTTGAAGTGTACGAAGACTTTTGTGAGATAAAATACTTGTCATTTTTTTATTATTAATTTCTTAAAAATAAAGTTTCGCTATATTTTAAAAATATTTCATGTAATTTTGTTAGGAATAGATTATAGATCTTATTATTAAAATCTCATTCAGAAAGTTTGTGTTTAATTAATGGTTAGACCTATTTCAATGAAAATCATAAGTGTACGAGCACTTTTGAAAGCCAATGTAAATGTTTAACCATAAAAATAAATCTCAATCTAAGTGTAATTTGATCTAATTTTAGATTTTACATCTTGATTCTCTTTTACATGCTAATAACTGAAGCATTAATTGTAACATACTGTCCACATAGTTCTCTGAGAATGATGGCAGTATCATCTGCAGATATAGGAAATAATGTGTAATGAGGTGTTTTGTCATGGGTATTAGTTGCTTGGAAATATTTCGATGAGGAAAAGCTTCAAAACACAAATAAAAATATTATTTTATTTTGTTAGATAACTGAGAAGTTTTCTTTGCGGATTTGAAAGAACATTTGAATTATATATATTTGAGTTTCTGCACATTCCTTTTGAAGTTTTTAAACGAAACTTAGAAGAGCTAAGTAGTCACTAGAATTCTTAAAGTTTCCAATTTTTCAAGACTTATCCTACTGGATCTGTGAATCAACTCTCTGAATTCATCGATAAAAATTATTAATATAAAGTATTTGAAATAATTAACACTTTTCGAAATTAATCTACAACTATATTCTCAAATTCTTTATTTGTATGAATTGGCGTACATTTCAAATATCGATTAAATATTAAAATGAGTATTTTGATATACACTCACGTTTGTGAAAATTGCAACACCAAGAAGGAATCGTCATAATTGAATGCAATTTAATACACAGTTAAGTGGTAGTGGTACAAATAAATGATTAAATGTTCAAAGCAAACAAACAAGAACAAGAGATCAGAATCAGTATTTTGTGTGGCCACCACGCGCCGCAATAAGTGCTGCTACACGACGTGGCATGGAGTCAAACAAAGTTTGAATGTCTGACTGAGGAAGAGCATTCCATATCGTTTGTACGCGTACCCAAAGTTCGTCTGCAGACGCAACAGGACGAGGATCACGAGCAAGACGCCGACCAATGACATCCCACACATGTTCAATTGGCGACATATCCGGGGAACACGCAGGCCAAGGAAGAAGCTGTACCTGCTGCGCTGCAAAGAAGGATTTAACAATCCGAGCAGTATGAGGGCGGGCATTGTCCTGTTGAAATACAGCGCCTGGCAAGCTTTGAAGGAAGGGAACAGCTTCGGGCTGTAGAACTTCACGGATATACCGGTTGCTGTTCAGATTGCCCACAATTCGTAGCAATTGAGATCGTCTATGATATGCTATGGCGCCCCAGACCATAACTCCGGGTGTTCGTCCACTGTGGCGTTCGATAATGCACTCCGGAAGGTGGCGTTCACCGGCATAGCGTCTGACACGAATGCGGCCATCATGGTACCACAAATTAAAGCGGGATTCGTCAGAAAACACGACATGCTGCCAATCAGCACGCCAGTCTCTATGCTGATTGGCCCATTGTAGCCGCAGGCGGCGATGGTCGTGCGTTAGGGGGATCCTGTATAAAGGAGTCCGTGCGCGCAGTCCACACTGCAGCAGACGTCTACGAATTGATGAAGCACACAATGAAACACCTGTAGCTATTGACCACAGTGCTGCCAATTGTCTAGAGGAAGCTGTACGGTCCGTCCGCGCCATGCGGACCAGGTGTCTATCATCGCGAGCTGACGTCACATTTCGGGGTCCACTCCCGGATTTCCGAGTTGTCCGACACTCGTCCGTCCACTGCTTCCAAACGCGCATCACTGTGCTGCTGTTACGCTGCACACGAGAGGCTACTGCACGATACGACAATCCAGCTTCACGAAGGCCGATGATTCTCCCTCGTTCAAACTCTGTAAGTTGTTCAAATCTCGCTCTCTTTCGTCGACGAGGCATAAGTACAGATTGAGTTAACGTTTACCACTAGCAGATAACCACCGATAACCATACACGCCTCGCTACAGCCGTCTATTTATTCGGATCCATCAGCCGTTCAGAGGGCGCTGCTCAGCATATGCATGCGCTACGGATTTGCAATTCTAATCATTTGCATATCATGCGCTACTTTGCATTTCCTGAAAATTTCAGCTCACTCGCGTAAGCCCTTCATGGTGTTGCAATTTTCACAAACGTGAGTGTATGATTAACTGTTAGAACCTTTGCAAGGCTTTATTTCTTAAATTTGAAATGAGTTAATTACATGTTCAGAAAAATTTTAGAACTACTTATTTTAGCATTTTCTAGCAAAACTGTCAAACGATAATTTACAGCATTTATTACTATGTCATCTAAACTTGCTTTTTCTTAACATCGTCTGCTTACGGGCAAAATTCTTTAAGCATTTAATCATTTATTTTGATTCAGTGAATATTTGTTGTTCTTGGATTCAAAAACAGAGCAAAGAATAGCAGGAAGTTTTGCTGTGAAGAGAGAATTGTTTTTGAATTTTTTTGCGGACGGTGATTGTGAAACTTAATGGTGAGTGTGAAACTTTAGGAGTCATTAATTTAATAATGAAAATATTCTGAAAACCAGAGATGTTACCGTACCGCTCAAAATGGCTTCCACGAAGCAGTCGATTTGTGTTGTAAGAATGCGGCAAGCGTTGTATAGTGTTACAATCAGTGCACGTTGAAGGGTAAGAAATTACAATGTTTTTTTTTTTATTCAGTTCTGATTTTATGCGAACTTTTGTCCTTAAACTCTATAGACATACTGTTTTATTTATTAAGAAATGTTCATTTAATCCACTGTAGTCTTTATGTTCTAACAATTGTAAGCAGTTCTACGATAACTGGATTTGGATAGTAAACTCCGTATTACGTGTTTCTTTTTTATTAGAGCTACTTCTCGACCTGGATGTTCAAACTGAAGAATACCTCGACGATCACAAAACCCCATCTGTTTTGATTTACGTTCACGATCCTCGATTTTATCCTGACTTCGGATCTGAAGCTGTGAAAGCCAGAGCAGGGCATTTCTACAGCGTTGGCATGCGTAAAGTAAATTTACATTCAATTAATTTTGCAAGTACCTTTATTAGGTAACCAAATAATCTAACCACTAATTAATTTGAGTTATTCTGGGTATTTTGCTTAATTAAAATGCTTAATTACACGAAAGTTCCATGTTATTACCATTAAACACTGTCCAAAACTGCCACTAAATATATAGCCGAATGAATAAAATCAAAATTCTGTTATCCTAATATAGATGTTACCGTTAAAGTATATAATGCAGTTATTTCATAGAATGCCTAGTTATTCCATGAAATAACTGATCGTGTCGGTTAAAGTGGGTAAATATGTTAATAATATGACACTTTAACTAGTTATTCTATCAAATAACTAGGTATTCTATAAATTAACTAATGAGAGACAGTTAAAGTGTCAAATAAACAATTTATCTAAAATGAAATAACTAGTTATTCTATAAATAAACTAACGACAGACAATTAAAATGAAAAAGGACAATTTATCTAATTTATGCAACGTATAAATGGTATTTATGGAAACGTACCATAAAATCATTCGTTACAACGAGGATTACTAAAATGACACTTGGAATGACAAAGAACATTATTTCTAAAACAAAAACATTTTTTGTCGACACACTGGGTTTTACACGAACATTCCATATTTTTAAACGAAACGTAAATGTACTTTATACTAAAAAGCGAAATATGTGATATAGATTATTTTACACTTTAACGGGCTGCAGATCGTCATTCTATGAAATAACTAGTTAAACCATGAAATACAAGAGAGTTTTACACTTTAACGGACACGATCAGTTATTTCATGGAGTAACTAGGTATTCTATAAAATAACGGATTTCATACTTTAACGGTAACATAGACTCAATAAAGCACCTCATCTTCAGATTTACTTCTCCAAATCAAGTGTAAAAATTTACTTTCTTGTACAAAGTAAAGAAGGTATTGTAATCGCGAAAAATTTCGGTTCTCATATTTTAGCGGAAATTTCCATTTTGACCTTTCCCGAATCTATTTGAACGACTTTTTTTTGCATGACATCTGTACATACGGAAACAAAAAAAAAAAAAAACTAGCATTTCGAAAGCGCTATGTTTTGTCTGTTAAATTTACGAAAAATCAAATTTCGGGCGAATAATTTCAAAGTGGTCCGTCGATTCCTATACGTATATCTAAGAGAGTTTTTTATTCGTTATTAAAAATTAAGAGAAATTTGACTCCCATACGACAAAAATTGACCCTTATGTTTAATTTCAAAATTTGCAATTTTTGATATCGTTTTTGACTTGCCTCGAGGGATTATTTCGGTTAGAAGCATTCCTGTGGAAATTAGTTTAAATGAAGTAACAACAAAAAATATGTGTAATATTAATAGGGTGTACAAGGAAGTCGTGGTTTCCCAATCGAATTTTTTAAGAGCTATTGCAAACGACAGAGGTTTCCTTATTTCATATTCTTGATGAAGTAGTTAAAAAAAATTCGCTTCGACGCAAGAAATATAACTTTTCGTTTTGAATGATAATAAAAATTCTGTAGTTATTTTCTTTCGAGCAATTAATTATGAAATAGCTCGTATTTTAGGTAAGTTGTATTTTTGTGCTGTTTTCATGCTATAAAATTAGAATTCCGTTATCTAAAGACTCCATTACAAGTACTCGTGTAAAAAGTCGGTTAGAACTTTTTTTTTACTGAGAAGTATTCATGTATTCCTAATAACATACTTTTTCAATTATGTATTTTTACGGATAAAAACGATTACCAAATTCTATAACATTATCTGTAAATACTGCTATTATCTCGAACATTTTTCTTTCGGATTTTCTGAAAACAGTTGATGATTTAAGTTGATGATTTGTGGCAATCATTTTTCCATAGTTTTCTCAATAAACAAACCTAAGTTTTTTTTTTAACATAGCCTGGTTAATCTGTTCCTAGTTAATCAGGTGTTAACTGTAATTTTAACTAAAAATGAAAATATAAAGTATTACATTACTGTATATAATCTCCAAATATTTTTTTCATCATATACTTTATTGGTCGTGGTTTCAATATTTTACGAAATGTTTAATTAATCATGACTTATAAATTAACTAAAACATAGTAATTAGACGCATTTTTATTTCTCCATCCTTTTATTTCCTTGTACGAAGTAAATAAAGTATTGTGATTACAAAAATTTCCGGGTATCATATTTCAACAAAAATATCCTTTTTGACCGCTATCATATGCAATTTAACGATGTTTTTGGGTGACATCTGTACGTAAGGACAGTCAGACTCTTTTTTTTTCCCAAACGAATTATAAAACTGAAAACGGATTTAGATTTTTTCATGCTGTCTGTACGTACGTCTATCTGTCTGTATGTATGTATCTCACACAACTCAGAAATGAGTAGCCTCAGAACGTTGAAATTTTGTATACAGGACTGCTGTAGCATGTAGTGTGCACCTCCCTTTTTGGTTGCAATCTGCGCACCGAAAGTATATAATTATATGTATATATATACTCACTCAGTTACTCGGCTCACTCATTTTTTTAATTCTTATTATGTTGGTAAATCCTGCTATTTTTGCTTTAAAAGTGATTGAATTATGTTGTTCTTATTTCCGGTTAACGTTAACCTGCATGTTATAGTTGTAGAATTATCAACAATTTAAAAGTTGTTTAAGTACGGTTATGCCTTTTTTTTGCCATAGCAGCTATATTTGTTTACATTTGGAACTCAGCAGAATAGTGGATTTGCTACCAATCTAGAGAAACTAAGCTTCGGAATAACAAAATAACGTCTTCTTTTATTATTGCGAGTTAAATCATGCTTAATCTGTTTTGGAATTATCATATAAGTTATTACATTATCCCATATATTGACTCAGCATATCGTGCAAAACAAATAAAGTCGGTTTCTACGCCTTCAACGTCTTTTTGTCGAGTTTGACCAAAAGTAAAGTTTCAGTTTTGTGCACCGAAAAATCTGCCTTCTTGCCCGCTGGCCGAGTTTGTTGTTTTCTGGTAGTAACTGCAATTTTAATTGTAAAAATTGTTTTAACTACATTTGATGTGTTATATTTTTCTATGTTCTATTTCTATATGTATTTTCTCGCGAAGTGAGAGCTGAATTAATTGAATGAGAAGTATATCTCTAATGAAATTCGGGGAAATAAGTTTAAAGGAATGCTGAAAGAAATGCGTATAATTTAATATTCCGTACAAGGAAGTCATGTAGTGTACTCATCCAGATTTTTTTCACTCTGGTATGCGGTTAAAAAATTATAAAAAGTCTGTTTAAAGTAATTCTAAAATTTATTTCATCCCTTTATGATTTATTATTCTTTATTGCATATAGGTTTTTAAGCGGCAATTTTTCGAGTGAATTAATTCCAAGTTTCTTTGTATAGACAACGACTAAGCTGCTACCATTACCCTACCAGACGAACTGTACCATTTACAGTGCGATGCCGTGGGCATCTAGAAACAAGGGCACACTTACACCGAAAGTAAGTCACTTTTCATTAAATTTTAATATGCGGGCAAATTTTGCTACTCGTGATTTTGATCCTGAAGTCAGAGCTTCTACCATATGATTTAAACTTTCTGTAATAGAATGTGTCTAATGATTGTTCTGTTCTATGCCGGTTAGTTTGGTTATCATACTCGATTTGATTTTGGTAAATAAGTCAGATTTAAACAATCGTTTCAAGACCACTGGCGTCAAACTTAAAAAATCGTTGAAAATTTGTATTTTCAAAGTTGAAAAATAGCATCGTAAAGTGTCACGAGGGTAAAGTCGCTCAACGATGGTAGTTCCGACCTGGGTTCCACTGCAGGCGAACGAACTAGTTGTAGGGGTGTTTACGTGGTTTTTCCGTATGCCTAACGTGTATGCGAGCCAGTTTCCTTTAGAAAGCCGTCCTCCACCGCATTGCTCCCTTTAGACAGGTAACCCTGGAGTAGTTTGCTATAATCCGTTAAACCAAATCAAGAAGCTTTACGATTTAAGCAGCAGCGGTCATTAGCAAGTGTTTCTTCAGTTTTCCATGTTTGGATGCCTGCGCGTTCAGGTCTCAGGTGCCTTGGAATTTTGGTCAGTTTTTCAGAGCCTTTCAGTTTCTGCTCCTATGATGTCATTTCGGTGTTTGAGCCTGAAGATTACAAATTGAAGCAGGTTCTTCTAAAGCATAATTCATGACAGAGCTCAGAGTTCACTCCACTTGATTTGGGTAAATATTTGTATTTAAAACATCACCATAAAATGCATCAGTAGAATATCTTTTTATGGGTACTTGCAATATTATTGCCTTCCCTGCTGTAAAACTTTTTTTTCTTCAGAAGGTGCCTTACTTTGTTTTTCATTCAAGTTAACCTTGCCATGAAAGAAATAAGAATCTGTAGGTTGACTTAGGGTCGCAAAGAATTTCGTCAACGATTCACTTAAGAGTTTGCAAGTTTTTGCGCAACGTTTTTTGAATTTCCATCTGTGCCATATTTTCTGCGTTAGCTACCATTCCATTTGACAGAGCATTAAAAGTCATTTGGTTATGTAGCATGATACCGCTAACTGGCGTAGGAGGTTCCTTTCCTAATTCTAATGGCTGTAGGAGCTGTTGATCTTTTTCTGGTGTCGGTGTTTGTGATGCACTGTCCGAGTAGCTTTCATTATTTGTAGAGTTTGCTAACGATGTTTCCCGTGTATTAGCTTCTGATGCAACAAGATTTATCGATAATCCAGAATCGTATTTCAATATATCAACAACTTCATTTCATGCAGTATGGTTCTATCAGATTTCCAAGAATTACTAGCGTTTTCATTTAAAATATGTTTGGCCACAGGCGATACAGCTTTTGACTTCGCAACTTCGGCTATCCGCTGTGGAGCAAGAAATGTGTTTGTAGTGCAGAGAAAAGGAACTGCAAATATTAGAGCTGTACCTGAACAGGTTGAACTGGCACATGAAAAAAATGCGAATTTATACCCTTCTTAACACCACGAAAGGTCATCGTTGAAAATGAGAAGATTACATCTGTTGAATTTAGTCGAACAGAGCAAGACGAAAAGGGAAATTGGCTAACTGATGATAACCAAACAGTAACATTAAAAGCAATTATTGACAAAAATTGACAATGGCAAAAATGGGACCTTTTCTGGGGTAACATAAAGCCTTTCAGAGTCTGAAGCTAGCAAATAACTTAGAGAAGTTTTTAGGTAAGACTGTAAAAATTACAAAACACATATTGTAGCATTGTGGATTTTGTCCACAGCGCCCTCTTTTAGTTTTATCTTCCAAAAAGCACAGAATTTAGTAAGGAAGATTATATATTGAGTTGATATTGAGTTATCAGCGGTAGCAATATAACGGGGTCGGTATTGATTCCCCTGGAGATCAATGAAATTTTAAAGGGGGTCAATGATAATAAAGCGCTCCATAGCCCAATATGCACTAGCAGTTGATTGGCATAATCAAGATTCCGTTGATTGTGAAATTTATGAAATCTTTAATTGTTTATTGATATAAAGCTGTCATGTAGTAAAGAAGAAATGATATAAGTATGCGGGAAAAATACAAAAAAAATTATTTAATATGATTTAAATTTTTTTTCTAAATACGTAAATTTTTTATGCTGTAAGTACAATGTAAAAAAATGAAATGTACGAGCTACAAGCAAAAGAAAATACGAAGAACGAAAAACCAGAAATCGACTGAATATTTCTAAACGGGATGATATAAAATTTAAGCAGTGTTGTGTCAAATATGAAAACAAAATTACGTCATGCGTCATTGAAATCGATTATTACAACTGTACTACTAGAATCTGTGATTTTGTTTCTGAAAATCTGCTCATATTCATAAAATTAAAAATTAATGCAAAAGTAGGCAAATTTAACACAATTTTTTCTATTTTTTTTCTGTTTTTAATCTAATAAGTTATGTGCAATTATTTATGTTACGATTACTGTATATTGACTGTATATTACATAGAAAACTGTAACTGGTTTCATGAAGAAAATCTTTCCTTTTAAAGAGGTCGATACAAGAAAAAAAGGGTCGATTTGTTGGAATTGGTTTGGTTTATGTGATTACTGCAAAGCCTCGAGGGCGTTTTGCCTTGGGAATGCTTTCGTGGAGGACTTCGTAAGAAAAATTGGCTCGTATACACGTTACGCATGGAGAAAAGTACGAAAACGCCCATGCAGCCAGCCTGTTCGCGGGATTCGAACCTTGGACTAATGTTCATCGACTTTACCGCTCTGCTGCTGCTCGGCTAGGCGTTGTTTAGAATAATATTTAGTGTAAATCGTGGTTGCTTATCAAGTAGAATATCTACCTGTGACATATGTGAAAAAAATAATGTGGATAACAGGTGATTAACTTGACTGATATATACTGCTATGTTACGTCGCAGAGTCCACTTGGCAATTCACTTATGTCGGCCTGTACTTTGCTGCAATTCCATGCCATACTTCATATAAATGCTGCACGGGACGCATAATTGACAAGTGCACATTTGTATCGCCATTGAGGTAGGAGCCAAAATGGACCAGTGAGTTGTGACTTGTGACGCTGAATCTTTGAAACTGCGTATATGAGCGCATGTGGTTGTTTACACTTTATTTTGCATTTTTTCGCAGTATAATGTATGACGTAGGAATGCTGCTAGCATCTGAGTAGAAAACTTCGAAGTGCTTTCCTTTTATAAGTTTATTTAGTCGTCAACATTTCACTTTCGCGAAACTTTATCACGCACCGATATTCGTATTAATGTGCATGGCATGTTATCGCTCTACATATCGAAAAAATGGCTCAAACTACAATTAGCCTCGAATATTACGCATTTACTAACACATGTATATTAAGAGAATTCAAGTGTATAGTTTTGATAGAGCTGAGAATAACTGGAAGTATTACAATGAATCTATTATTTTCTTGTCTCAATCTCTCAACGTAATCTTCTTTCCTTTGATTTTTAAATTGTAAACTTCAAAATACTCTAAGACGTTTACTATTTACATATATGATTAATTTTCACAAGAAATCCACGGTGCTTTAATTTTGTGCAGGAAATTAAGTGGCAAAACATTTTCAACCGTCTTGCTTAAAGAGCGGCAAAGTCCATGCGAAATGATAGAAAACTTACTGGAAGCCCATTGGTCTATTAAAGAAGCCACTCCTTCGGTGGCGATACATATGTGCATGTATGAAATATGCGTCTCGGACACTCTGCTAGATTGCCTATTTAGTCTTCCACAGCTATATTGCATGCCAAAGTGCCATGGATCAGATCGCCCGCCACTCTGGAGACAATCATGGTTACTGGCCACATTGCTAAACAGATACCACACACAGCCGGGATAGGCACGTCTGGAGGACATAGTGTTTACATATTTCTTGGGTTCTACAGTGGGATTAAACACTTCTTGTCCTCTGCAGCACTACGTAGACGCAAGGGGAATGTAAATTTCCCAGCACGCGCAAATTTTATACTAAAAAAATTTGATCTGGACCCACCATGATTTCCTTGGCCTATTATACGTATTTTTTGCTGCATTTCATTTAAACTTATTTCCTCCAATTTCATTAGAGATAGGTTTCTCATTCAACTAACTCAGTTCTCACTTCTTGGCAAAGCAAAAACGCATGAAAATTTAAATCATAGTCACTAAAAATTGTAAAACACAGAAAAACATAAAACACCAAATACAGTTAAAACGGTTAAAAAAAATTTTTTGCAACTGAAATTAGAGTTTTGGCCAATTAGCAATTCGGCCAACGTGCAAGAAGGCAAATTTTCGGTGCATAAAACTTGATTTACTTTTGGCCCCTCTAGGCTAAAAGACATTGAAGATGCAGAAACTGAATTAATTCACTATTCTACCGAGTTTCAAATGTAAACAAACTGCGGCTCGTTACGTTTAACTCACCACTTTTAAATTGCTGATAATTCTACAATTATTGCATGCAGATTAACTAAAGGGATAAAAAGCTTAATTAGAACATAAAAACCACGTAAATCAGTCACTTTTAAAGCAAAAAATGCACACTTTCCACACATGTAACAATAAAAAAACTAATATCACCGAAACAGGAAACAGAGTGGGAATATATACATAATAGTGTTGCAGCCGATTACAACGAAAACGGGAGGGGCACAACTGCATGTTACAGCAATCCCCTACCCAAAGTTTCAACGTTCTACAGGCTGTCGTTCTTGAGTTATGCGAAATACGTACACGGCGCAAAAAAAAGGGCGGGGGGACAATTCTATATCTCCCGTTCTACTGGGCCGATTGACGAAATTCAAATTGCGTTTTTCATGCCTCGAGAGCGCATTTTAGTATATGTATTAGATTTATATATAGCATTGTTCAAATATAGGTATTTTGACACAAAATCGGACTTTTTGTGAAATGACATGGCAATTTTTTTCCATGTTTCGATTTTGAGACTCAAATGATGCCAAACTGCCAAGTTTCGTAAAAATCGCAAGAGTAGTTTTTCAAAAATTAGCTCTCAACATTTTAGCTCCTCCATGTTAATTGAATTTGATACATATTTATTAATATCTCTTTTTTATGAAGCTTATTAAATTCCTTCTTATACAGTTCAAAATTTAGATTCATTCCAAACAAAATTCCCCCTTTTTTATGATTTATTTTTAAAATTTATATTTTTAAATAATTTTTATAAATTTTTCGAAAAAATTTTGAAGTATAACCTATAAAATTTTTACTATCATCTCAAAGTAGATTTATTTCTAAACATACCTGCAAGAAATTAGAGCTGTTTATTCAAAATTTCCGAAGATATACATGAATTTATATATTGGCGCGTTTTGAAATTTGGCATATTTGTTGAAATGGATCATAATGAAAATGCCGTTTACGCACTTTGTTAAAATTATTTGAAACTAGAACGCTGTGACTTTTTTTCCTCTTATCCACAATGTTAAAAGACAGGAACGATGTAACTTTTTTTCCTCCGCTGCACAATGGAAGGGAAGGAAAATAGGTTGCCACATGTTAAGAAGTTCGCCAAGTGAATTATTCTTGGCTCAAACTGAAAAAAATTCGCCAAGTTAAATTTATGAATTTCTCCGTAAATTTCGCAGCAAAATTAACAAAATTTAATATTTAGGCGTAATTTGAGTCGTAGAATCGAAATATGGAAAAAAATTGGTATGTGTTTTCAGAAAAAGTCCGATTTTGTGTCAAAATACCTATGTTAGAATGATGCTATATATAAATCTAATACATATCCTAAGTGGAGCTTTCGAGACATGAAAAACGTTATTCGAATTTTGTCAATGGGCCCCGTAAAACGGGAGATATAGAACTGTTTTTTTCCCCGGTGTACATGTGTAAGTACAGATGTCAAGGACAAAAATCTCTTCTGAATCCATTTTAAATCCATTTTGCAATCCGTTTTGGCAAAACTTTTTTTTCTGTTCATACGTACAGATGCCATGCAAAAACATCGTTCAGATGGTTTCGAGATCAGTCAAAATGGGTATTTCCGTTGAAATATGAACCCCGAAATTTTTCGTGATTACAATACTTACTTTGTACAAGAAAGTAAAAAGGAGATGCAGATTCAATATGTATGAGAAGATCGTAAGCTATTCATTAAGTCGAAGTATTCAGAAAATTTTAGCTACGAATTTTAAACATAAACAGTGCAGCATTAATTTATTTCACATATATGCATTTAACAATACATTTTAAATCTTTTAAGATGTATTTTTAGATGGTTTTAAATCTTAATATGATACTGAAAGAATAATAATGTTTCGTTTTTCATTTACCAGATGTGTACCCAAGAATGTTCCAGATCTTTGCAGCTGAAAGCGTGCAAATGCGTTTCGTCCAATTTGACGCTGGTCTTCGAAGATTCACCATGCGAGGGGAAAAAAGGTGTGCTTTCCTTTCATTGTATTTCCGTTTTTTGATTTAAAATATCTTATGTTAAAAAAGTCAAAGACAAAAATATGTGTTTCATAGATGTAGTCCGATGATCCGCGTTCACGCATGCAGAGGGTTTAATGTCGCCACATTTTTTATTCGCAATATTATTTATATTAGGACCGTATAAAGTGATGAAAGTATCGGGGTTATGAAGTTATCCGGAGCAAATCCTGGTAACCTCACCTGTAAAAGTTCTTACTGCTTGGAGTTGTAAAAAAACACTTCATAATTTGGGTTAATTTTTGTGATATGTTTATTCACAAAGTTTATACGAACTGTTAACGCGCAAAAATACTAACTCTGTATTTGGAAATACCGGAAGATGTCAAAATGTTTAACTTAATTATTCTGGGTTTTAAACCTGTGAATGAAACGATTTGCAAAGCAATTTAAAAATGTAATTGCCTGCTTTAGTTTTTTTTTTACCTTAGTTATTATTTGCAGCTTTAGCAGTGACATAAACTTGACTGTCAATGTCTTGGTAAATATAATTGAGAAAATTGAAGAGAAAAAAAATATGTCGGGCGTGGACGCACTCTGCTTATCAGTTTTCATATTTGCAAGTAATATTTTTGGAAGTGAGAGTAATCAAAAACAGTGTGAGAGAGTTCGATTGAGCATTCAAAAAATTTTAGTTGTCTAAGTGCTTTCGATGAGTCAACATTAAGGCGTCAAAATTTAATTCTTTATGTGTGCTCGATGAGTTAGCATGAATGTTAACACATAAAAGAAAAAAGAAAAGATTCAAGACACATCATTGGGGTCTGAAAAAGAGAGTTTTCTGTCGGACAGGATACAAGTACCTTGATTGGTCATTTAAGTAAAGATTATGTAAAAATTTACTTTAATTTTAATTGATTCCACTTATCAATGTCGTATTAAAGCTGCAAACTTGCAAAATTGCTGGCTCGATCCAAAATGCGGTTTAAACTTACATTAATACCTATATTTCTCGAAATATATATCATTTCTCTCTCTCTCTATCGTTCTTCCTCTTTTTTTTTTTTTTGGAACAATATAAAACAAAGGAAGACAATAAAGAACATTAATTTAGATAATAGCTACAAAAACTGAAAATTTATAGTTTCGGTGTGGGGCATATAATACACCTCATTAATGAAATTAATATTTTTGTTTGTTGAATTGCTGACACCACGACTCCACGTCAAATTTTGCACATGTTCACAAGTTTTTAGATTTGACTGCAAACACAGATTTCTCGACAAAGTTTTTAGATTAATTTCTTTTAAACATTTCAGCAAACATTCCAACTGAAAATCAGCTACATTAATTTCTTCCATATGTTCCTCTTCCACCCTGGGGATGGACGCAGGAAAACCTGTGAAGCTTCTGGCTAGGATCTGCACCTAGGCAGTCTCGACCACAGGGGTATGAAATCACAAGCTTAGCAGTTCTCCTTGACCTGCCCTCCTTTATTCGAGTGGCGCAGAGGGTGGTAAGCTCTGTTGCAAGTCCAGTGTGGCATAAGGCGTCGTCCCGCCTAGTACTCATAGGCAACATTTATGACGACCAGTCAGACTTCCAGGCGAATGGGTGAGGCCTCACAAGTAACACCGAACACATGAAGTGGTGACTCTTTGGGCCCGGTTCAAAAGGATGAAATAGAGAATTTTAAGAAACCCGTTGAACCTGCGAGTGGGGCCCTGGGTGCTCGGAAAACGATTGTGTCGCCTCCCAGGTGGATTTTTGGCTGGACTACCACCCCTTGCCTAACATGGAGGTTTTCAAATGGGACTCCAGCCTGTGTAGTTTCATCTACTTGCACGAGGACGTAGAAATTTTGTTATTGTTCTTTAATATCTCAACTTTCTTTCTCAAAAATATCGTCTGCTTTTTGATAGAATTTTCTTTACGCTTGAGCATTTTCATTGAAGCAATGAAAATTTGCTGCCATTGATTCAAAAGCTGAGAAAATTATATGACTGAAATGGAAAAATCTAATCTTAGATTTTATCAAACAAATTGCGAATGGAAATGAAATTTTGTGCATTGCATATGACACTGAGCTAAGACTGCAATCTTCTGCATGTGTTGCAAAATGTTCGTACTTCCAGAGTAACTCTGGTTTCAGAAATCTCGAATAAAGACCAGGCTGGTGACTGGAAATGGATAATTCATATGTAATTTGTTCCTGGGTCTTTGTATCTTAGAAACGGTATTTTAGACGGTGCAGCCTGTGTTTTAGAAAGGCATAAATGCCAAACTTCTGAAGAGAATTCCTGTATCAGATATGAAAATTCTAAAATGAATATAAAGTTTCTAACTACCTGATAACATATTACAATTTCTATTCTCTTCAACTAGTTTCTAGGTGTGAAAAATGTCGCAGATACAATTCCCTTTATCCCCAAGATTTGACACCTACAGACTACTTTCTCTTCCCTAAAGGCTCATCTCAAAGTTTATTATTTTAATAGAAAACATTAAAGTCTGTAACCAATGTCTTAAACGGTATTCCAAAAGATAGTTCTAGGAAGAAATCAAACAAGTGAATGAACTTCTTGGCATTGTATAAACTTACAAAGACTGTATATGGAGACTGAAAAATAAGAATGTTGTTTTCTTCAACTTTTGATTATACGTATGAAATTGGTTTTAAAACATTGTAGATGCACTGTGTACAAAAATCTTAATTGTGTAACCAAGTATGGGAAGAACAAACTTTTGGAATTTACCCATAAACTAAAATTATAATCTTTCTTATTTTAGCCTTTTGTGCGGAAGATGTCGAAAAGAATACGACTGACTACTGCCGAACACTCTGTAGAGTACCCTGCGAGTAAGTGTTTTTACAATTTAATTCATTTTTGATAAAGAAATAATTAGAAATTAATAACTGAAAATTGCCGTTTAGCTTTGCACTTATGAATGCTTACATTCTCTCAGCTTATTATGCATATAAAAAATTAATAAGTGCAATTTTAGAAACTATAGAAGAAAGGCAAAGTACGATTGACAGTAAATATGCATTTTTTTGTCAGAGGTTAAAGAATTCTATATTCGTATGAGATTTCAGATAAAAAATAAGTTTTCTGCGTAGATGATACTGTTTTTAAATGTGTTAAGTCGCTGAACACTAGTAGTTCTGTCCCGGCTTCGATTTCGGGCGGCTGTAAGGGCGTTTTCATGGTTTTTTCCATGTGTAACGTTTATATGAGCCAGTTTTCCATAGAAAGTCTTCCATGCGTGCTTTGCTAGAATTCAATAAAGCGAACTATTTTTTAAAACGTTACTCAGCTTATCGGACAAGAATGGTCATGCTTTATAATTCATGATCTTGAGCTGTTTGAACCGATTCGAATAGAAACTAATTAATTTTCAATTTCATATATTCTTTATGAGCAATTTCGTTCAGTTTATTTCTCTTAACCTGTTACTAATATAATAAACACTGTATACAGTTTTAAATATATAATTCAATATTATATATTTAAAACTGTATAATTTTTCAACATTTTTGTATTTTTATTATTACTTTTATATTGGATTTTAAAGGAAAAGGGAGCGGTACTTATTAGCATATTATCTGGCACAGCTTTTTTTCACTAATTTTATAGTGTAAAAAAAAGAAGGAAAATTACGCGAATAATTTATTTTCCGCAAGATGCGGTTACAGTAAGGACATACAAGTATTCGTGGGTAAACTACAAAACTATCGTAATATTGTTTATTTTAAAGAAATCTATTCTAATACGAATACATATTACTATTAACATTACAATGTCTAATGATATATTTTCATTTCTACTTTTCTGTACTTTGAATCTCGTCTGCTGTCCAGTGCTACTCTCTCAGCCTGAAATCATTCAATACTGCTGGATCTGTTGTCTGTGTCATACGTTAGACCACAAGTCCATGCTATTGTCCCCATTCAATCAGTCTTCCTATGTAAAACTTATTGAGAGTCTTAGATATTCCAGTTTTCTTGAAATTCTTTACTATTATTTCTTCTTTAGTCAGAACCCATGTACCCGAAGTTCATAAGCATAAAAATTCAGTCGAAAGTCTCTGGATTTTTTTCTGTTTTAGTAAAATTGTGCGATTTTGCCGATATAAAAAAAATTGTCTAGTGCTTAAATAAAATATACTTTCTTTACTGATAATTTTTCAGAAGCTTAATGAGCAAAAATTCTAGACATGATTATAATTTGTTTTTTTAAATGTTTTGTAATTATACATCTAATATATTGTTTCATAATAAAGATTTTCATGTAATCGCTGAAACAAAAATATGTTTTTGAATGCCAGATACAAAATATAGTGCCATAATATTAAGATAGGTAGCTTGGTTATGTACAATGTGCATAAAATAGTACATTACAATGCAAATTTTAATTAGTATAATCCCTTAATGAGCCTACATGTAATAGAATTTCAAATTTGCAAACTGTCCCAAATGTAAAGAGACCACAACCTATCTGAATAAGCCCCTCCACCGGCCGAGCGGTAAAAGCCGCTGAATATCGGTAGTTTGGTCTGAGGTCGAGTCCCGGCAAACGAGCTGGCTGCATGGGCATTTTCTTGGCGTTCCTTTGTGTAACATGGACACAAGCCAGTTTCTCTTAGAAAGTCCTCTATGGGGCATCCCTCCCGCACTGTGTGGTGCCTAGGGGCAGAGCATGCAATATATAAACCCATCTGAAAACTTGAAACGTCCAGATAACTCATTTTATTTTGTATGAGTAGGATTATACGTATCCACGTGGGGAGATTTTATTTTGTTAACTAACTGTATTTTTATCAAAAAACCTTGTTTCATTCTTAAGGAAAGATGACATTTTGCCCTCCAGAACAAAAACTTATACGTCGAAGAACCGGCAGGACTGCCTTTATGCTGCGCACAGTATGACAAAGTTCTTTAGAGGAAATTAACATTGCATTATGCCGCCCAATCAGGATACTGGTTAGCTACTCTGAGTGCCGTGACGTGGGTTCGAATCCCGGAGAAGGCATGGATATTTGTAAATGTATGGTGTCTGTGCGGCATGGGGGCATTCTAAACATGCGGCGAATGGAAAGTCTTCTCGAGAGGTTAGTGGTAAAGGAAGATGGGTGGAAGACCCTCGAACTCGTTCCTCCTGGGTGCTCTCTCTCACAATTGGCCGTGGAGCAGAGCTTAAGTCGGGCTGTCACCTATATGGCGCTCGAGGCTTTTGCCAACGACAGGCGCATTTGACTTCCCGCCAGGATGAATGTCATATGTTTGTGCTGATCTTTGTCAGACAAGTGAACCTGGTGACAACAACATTAACAGCATTATGTTTCTTAACTTATCTTTAGAAAAGGAACACTGCTACTTTATTTGCGCAAAATAAATGAAACACAATAAACGAACTGACGATGTGTGAATTATCCATTTATTGCCTGCCATTCTTGGACTAATATTGAATTCTTGGACAAATATTTGAAAATGCTAATATGATTCAAAAAATAAGGTGTAATATAGTTATTTATTAAAGGAAAACTAAAAAAAAAGTGTTAATTTTGCCCTTATTGTTCAGCTAAACTGCAATTTAAATTATACACCATATGTAATTAAACCTAGCTTAAAAAGTTCACATTTTACGGAACACATTTTAGTTAGAATTTTATAATGCCATTTTTTCTTTATCCGCGTTTACTTGTCATATGCGCTTGGATTTTAAATGCCCTTCGATAGAGTGGCGCCATCTAGTGAGAAATTGTAAAACAACTTTGATAATATACCTAGGACTATAATAATGCCCGTTAAACATACCAAAACGAAGTTTGTTTGTAATCTTCATGTTAGTATTTGTTAGGCAATTCGTGGATGTTTCTGCAGACAGGAATATTCCCAATGTTCAAGAAAAATAAATTCAATCAAATTTTCAGTCTAATTTTCAAAACGTTAAAAATTTTACATTGAAATGCTGCTTCACAAAGAATTTTATTTTAAGTAACGATTTAAAAAATTTGAAGTCTGTTTTAACACTAAATAATTTCTAATTATGTGAATTATACTTTTGTTACAGAAGGAAAACTTTTGAAGCTTCTGTGGACTCATCTGTGTGGCCCAGGAAACGACAAGTACGTCACAACAATTTTTTTTATAAATGTGAAAACAATTTTCAAGTATTAATATAGATGAAATCTATAGCAGCTGCTATTTTAGCATTTTAGGTGAATATAATATTTCGATTCTATCTCTTTCTGCATATCTTTTAGATTTAAATTTATGTTATTGAAACTGTAAAAACGTATTGTGAAATACAAAAGAGGAAGTAAACATTATTTCGCACAGTTTCGATCAGTCGGGATATACCGCAGTCCAGTTTGGAAATTTCCAAAAAATTAAATTTTAACTGAGCAAAATAAAAATGATTGTTAAGAAATTAGAAAACAAAGCTATTTTTAATGCTTAAGTGATCGATTTTTTCCCCTTTATTATGTTATCGTTTGTGTGCTGTATTTTTATGGGGTTTTAAAGGTATTCGATGCAGTATATTTTCAACTTTTTCTGGGTCTTCCCGTTTTATATTGTTCGTACCTAAATTAGGCCTTTTGAGTTCTGACAGCTATTACTTGATATTTAAGGCTTATGATCTGCATCTTGGTCCACCAGTGGGCGAGCGGTAAAAACGCTGAAACTAGTTCTAACCTGGGTTCGAGTCCAGGCGAACGAGCTGGCTTCATGGACCTTTCATGGTTTACCCCATGTGCAACATGTATACAAGCCAGTTTCCCTCAGAAAGCCCCTCACGAAGGCATTCCTCCTCCAGGCATGTAGCTCTAGTGCGCTTTGTCATAATCAACTAAATAAAACCAAAAACTTATTTGCATCTCACTAGCCATACTCAACGATTTGAAAGCGAGCGATGACAACTCTGTACGCAATAAAATATTTTTGTCTCCAGTGCATGAGACAATCGAAATTCTAAATATATGCTGTTTTTAAATATTTTATGATTTTACGTGAGAGTTCTACTGGGTGTAAGTGTGAAAAGCACGCTATTTAATAAATAGAGTTGATGCATAAAAGTAATGGTAAAAAGAAAATTAATAATTTTTGTAAGCTGTCTTAATATGAAAACTTAATACTGAAAAGATGAGCTGAGAAAAGTATACAAATGTATGCCACACTTAACATTGCATCGAGAATTTTAAACATACGCTGCTTTGCAACTTTTAAAAATTTTGTGAATTTGTTGTTGAACTGTATGTGGTGTACAGGCGAAGCAAACGATGCTTAACAATATAAAAAAAAATAGGTGGGTGGGTGGGTAAGAGAGAGTATAAGATCAGGGTGGTAAACTGTGAGCTCAGCGAGAGAGAAAAAAACCTTAACAAATCTCTTTGGGCGACAGTTAAATCTGAAATCTTTCATTTTTTTTTTTTTTAAGCGGCAGCAGAACCCCTGGAAAGTGCATGTGAAGCACTTAGTGTTACGGATAGCAATGTTTAGCAATCGTGGAAACACTAGAAAATGAAACGCTTATTTACATAAATGAATACATACTGATGAAGAACAGGACAGCTTAAACAATGATGAACTGTATTGAAATGCCTGTATGAAAATCAACAGCTGAAGAACTATCCAAAGTTATTAAAATGAATGAAACCTTGTAAGAGCATTATACATATGAAATTTAATTCTAATATTGAACGTAGCCTTACTATTCGCCAAGGAATAAATAATTCAATTCGTTGCCACAAAGAAATTATCAAGAGAAAAGCTTAGAGAAGAAAATATGCAAGCATCTATTTTATATTTTTTAGAGTGAGAAAAATGAAGGAGGAAATATATGCATTTTAAAAAAATATATCTAACAAAGACATTTGAGATTATTACTCCTGTGTATATTGACAAAAAAG
This sequence comes from Stegodyphus mimosarum, assembly GCA_000611955.2. Lineage (NCBI taxonomy): Eukaryota > Metazoa > Arthropoda > Arachnida > Araneae > Eresidae > Stegodyphus > Stegodyphus mimosarum. Next base: position 56,494 of record KK116926.1, read on the forward strand.
TATTTATTGACAAAAAAGGTGGTTTTTCCAACCAATTATCATTTTTCGTATGTACTTCATTTCCTGGACTATTTGAGTCCAGGAAATCGGAGGAACAGATTACTCGGACTATCTGGTTCAGATCTGTATGGCCCTGTCGACACAAGAATTATCTCATGCGAAATTAGGTGCATCGTATTAAGTGCTGTAATATAGAATAGTATAAAAGAAATATTATTCTATACTTCTCAAAGAAATACTGATAATATTGTGAATCATTAAATTAAAATTTAATTTGCAAGGTTTTGCGGTTAGCTATACAAATAATCAATTAGCAATTTCATACTCTTATTACAAAATGGAAAAATAAAAAAATTTTAAAAAATAAGATACGAAAGATTTCAGATTTTATCGATTACCAAAAGGGTTTGTTAAACTTTTTTTATTACGCTGTTTTTGAGCCCATAGTCCACCAGTCTGTTTTCACACTCACACCAGCCAAATTTTTTATCTTTTTAGCTTTGTTATTAAACCCAGTTTTATTCACCCTTCATATACACTCATGTCAATAAATTAAGGATAATGCAAAATCAGGCAAAGGAAGAGTTAGAAGCAAAACAAATTTGACTTATTTGTAAAGCTTATTTATTAAACAAAAGGTAAAGAGCAAAAAAAAATGCTATATGTTTGATATTGTTAAAAAAAATTAGCGATTTTTCGTCCCTGGAGCAAATTACAAAAAAAACTATTTACAAAAAACCAATATTACGTGGTTGGTAGGATTGTTAATACATTGTATGTCTCCCAGACGATGCAACACAGCCCGTACAAAGACTAGGCATGCTGAGTATCAAATGATCGATCTGATCTTGGGAGATATTACACCACTCAAAAAGCAATGCTCTCCTAAGTTCCGGTAGACACGTAGGAGGAGGTTGACGGACTGCAACTCGTCGGCCGAGCATGTCCCGCACGTGCTCTATACTGGATTCAAGTCCGGTGAGAATGCTGGTCAGCCCATACGGGTGATATCCTCCGATTGAAGGCATTCGCTTACGATGTTCGCACGGTGAGGACGGGCGTTGTCATCGATAAACACAAATCTGCGTCCATGGCGCCCCGAAACAAACGTACGTGTTGTTCCAGAATGACATCCGATAGATTCGCCTTGTCATGGTTCCAATTTGAACATCCAGGTCAGTTCTGGAACCCAGAATAATTCCACCCCAAACGAGCACTCCTGCACCACCGTAACGGTGTCGTTCAATAATGTTTTCTTGGTGGTAACGGGTATCTGGAGCTCTCCATATGAAAGTCCGGCGAGAATCAGACTGCAAGCTAAACCTGGACTCGTCGAAAAACATCGCACGGGCCCACCGTTGCGGTGTTCACAATGCATGCTCGCTACTCCAGGCTAACACGCAGGCGACAGTGAATTGCAGTAAGCGGAACGCATCTGGCAGGTCTACGAGCATATAGACCAATCTGCCCTAAGCGTCTGTACACGCTCTGCCTTGAAATTGTCGCACCAGTGGCCGAAGAGAGCCGACGAGACAGATCTGAGGCTGTGCTTCGCCTGTTTCTTTTGGCAGTAACTGCCGAATACCGGTTCTTATTCGACGTTGCAACTCTGGAGTGACCTGTGCTGTAACGTCTACTCACATTACCATCATCTTGGAATCGTTGCCAAAGCCTGGAGATGACACTCTGGGCAATTCCAAGTTCGCCTGATACTTCCAGTTGGGTACGCCCACATTCCAGACGGCCGATCATTCTACCACGTAAAAAATCATCCAAATGCGTCCTTTGTGTCATAACTATTCGGTTATTGCAGTGAAATGCTTACATAGCGCCTGCGAACAATTTTACTTCTTTGCCTGTATTCCTTATGTATCACTCTCTTACACTCTCGTCATTGTGACGTTCCATCGGTGTCATCTGGTTACTTCCTGAAATTTGCATATGATTGTTGAAGATGTGTGTAGTGATTTTACAGGTGATAATTTTATTTTAGAGTTCGATTTCCGCGTGACTCCGAATTATCCTTAATTTATGGACATAAGTGTAGTTAAACAATAAACACACAAAATTTTTAAAATCTCCGTAGCAGCATATGTTTAGAAATTCTGGTGCAGTGTCAAGTGTCCGCATCCACTTTTATAATCTTTTAAAGTCTTCCCTCAGTTCATCATATCACTATTCAGTTTTCTTAGTAAGATGGCCAACATTTTTTTCTTTTTATCATTAACTGTTTATGTGTTAACCTTATTTATTAAATATCACTTTCTTTGCACTTCCGCCATGTAAAACCCAATTCAACAGCAAAACTGCGAAATATGTAAAAATGGCATACTTTTAGAATTCCTGATATAGTGTTAGAAATTGGAAAACATATTTTTATATTCAGTATATGATTTCTTTAAGACCCAGCTACTCGTGCGGCAAGTCACTTACTTAAAATAGTTACCGAGAAAAGGAAATAGTAAACGATATGTTTAATGAGTCTTGCTAGAGTCTTTTCGTACAAATATTGAATACTTCTAATGAGCCATTTCATTTTAATATACGTTTATTTAAATCATTCACAATAAAAAGCAGAAAAAGATATTCATAACTGTGTTTATTGTTTTTAAATCGCTAAGTTTATTATTCAGTAACCTTCCAGATTAAATTTGACAGTATTTTGGGCTTTACTGAGTGGCAAAACGCTGGCGCGGGGAAGGAAAAAGACATTTGTTTCTGGCTGCGCTAGCATATTGCTTTCGTGGAGCCGAGTTTGTTAATTAAAACTGAAGCATTTCGCGTTTGTTAAAGTTTTATTTCGAACAATGTTTCCACTGCTCGTTTTCAAATGGTTAAGTTTTTTAATAAAAATTCATCAGAGTTTTACAGAATACGAAATAAAAAATAATAAAACGAATTCGAAATCAAAATTCGGTCTTCCACATGCCCATGTTCGGGTGGAGGACAAGGTAATTCAAAACTGGATGGCTCTAGGTATCGCCCTTTTTTATAATGTGAGGAACATACATATATGCAGATACTTCATTATTTAACTTCTTTAAAAACAATACGATAGGATAATATTTGGTAGCAAAAAATTTGAAATATGATACGCTGTTTATACTCAACCAATGCAATATCCCATTTTGAGACTTACAACCCCTGTATGGCTAAAAATAAACAATAAAATCGGAAGAATAAAATTAAAAATTAAAAATTAATATTCGTTAAAACTGCCAATTTATTTCCTTTCTTCCTCAGATTTTAATATTTAAAATGCTTCTCATTAACCTCTTGGTTGTAATGTCATATAAGGATTTCAATTTCCAATTAGTTTGAACAAAATCTATGCAAAAATAAAATAATTTAAATGATCAATAATCATGTCTAACACACTGTGCAATGTTTCATATTCTTATAATTCTAAATTAAGCAGGTCGAAAGTGAAAAGTTAAACAACACATATTAGACAAGCTTCGATATGAAGAGTCAAAAGCCTTAAATTTATATTTGATGCTTATCTATGTAACAAATAGGTGATTTAGAAAAATTTGCGTACACTGTAACCATTCTTCCGTTTAATTAATTTCCAATATTTTAAAATTAAATACTTTATAAATGTTTAGTACAATTAATAAAAAAATTATTCTAATGCCATTTTTTATATAGCTCGTCTGCAATATAAAGCACCGGTTTCCAAAAATTAAGAAAAAAATCACAAAACTAGCTGTAACTCGTTCAAAAATAAGCCAATCCATATAAAATTTAAATGTGTTTTCAAAATAAGGATAGTGGCGCTGCAATCGAAATGCGTCATCTGCGAGAAGCATAAAATTGTACGTTTCAGAGCAAGCCTGTAAATTTCTCTATGGTACTTATATAAGAAATCTGGGTTAGCCAATTCCTAGTAGTGACCTCCAGGCATCATTTCCCCGAAGAACTGCGATGGATTGTTGTTGAGAGACTAGAGGCAAGACGAGGGCTTAATTTCTAAAATCAGAAGTACCAGAGCCATATGGAAGGCCGGAAGGGAAAAAATGAAGAAGGGAAAGAATAAAAAGGACGAGGAAGAAGAGAAAAAATAAAATAACTATTAAAAAATAAAATGACATAATATTAAAAATTTAAATTAAAATTCAATGAACTATAAAGATATAAATAAAATTTAATAAATTATTAAAATCGTGATAAATAGTTAAATAAAAGAAATAAAATATCGGGCCTCATCTTATTAGGACCTCCGGCTGGACTTAAATTTCATTCACAATGGAACTAAGCAACAGCTTAGCCGGCCTCCGGCTGAATTCAGGCTCTGAATATAAGGTATAACATACTATTTCAAGGCATCACAGAAGCAAAAATCCTTCTTCTCCTAGCATGCCAATGGAAAAAAATAAAACCATTAAAGCGGCACTGATGAGAATAGAGAGAATGATAGAAACAATATGAGAGTATAAAAAGTTTAAATGGGGAAATGTAGCTTCGAAAACAAAGAGGGAAGAGTTAGCTTTTTAACCGCGATGCCCTGCCAGTATAATTCTGGCTGTCAAGCAGAATGCGACTGGGCAGAAAAATTTCTCCCCGAATCCTATCTGATAACAACATGAGAAGAAATGTAAGGTCTTCACAAGTGAAAATTTTTGGCCCTCGTATTTCTTGCATAGTTCAAGTCTGGAGGACCTCTGCAGTGAGAGGTCACTAGCGCTGGAGCCACACAACCAAGGTAATAATTTTTAGTACTTTCGGGAGTAAAACATTTGACCCGCTCTCATAAATTCCTTGCACTACTTGGAGAATAAGTCTTTGATATGTGGACGGAGGAATTTCATTACTTAGAAGTGTTGACACCTTCGTTCGTTTTTACCCCAGAGAAAAACAGACATGCATTCGGAAGTTATACTCGACTTTTAAAGCATATTTATTTTTAAAATAAATTTTTTCCGACTGAAATTGTGTTCTATTTACATAAAAAAAGTGACAGAATCCCTAGGGCTTCGGTGCGCTCCAGCTAGAATTGCTATTGACCTCCAAAATTGAGAAGTACCGGAGGTGGGCTCCGGTGCAGTTTAAGCTCTAGGCAGGACAAAATCAGACAGAAGTGGCCAGATCGCTAAATGTGAGCTCTTTTGTGGTTCATAGACTTTGGCAACAATTTCTAATCACAGACTCGTCATCCAGGAGGTTCATCCAAGAACAGCTGACAGCTATGACGAATGACGGACGATGACAGATATTTGTTTGTTAGCGCACGAAGGCATAGAACCCTAGATTGCACAGGGCTCCCATCATGGATAATTATCTTCATTAGCAAAGAATTCAGCGAATGGAGTCGCGAGCTCGATTGCCGGGCCTGCATCCTACAGAGCTTGTGTGGGATTTTTAGGAAAACTTAAAGCTGCTCTCAGTCCTTCTCATAAGGCCCTTGCCGGGCTTGAAACTGCTTTGCAAGAGCAATGGAGCTCACTTCCTACGGATCTCGGAGATTGCACAGTTGACAGCATCGCACATTGTTGTATGTGTTGTATTGCTTGTAGGGGAGATCATGCACAATATTAAAGGTAATTCTCCTAAACAAAACAGCGCTTCTCATTTGTTAATTTTATACAAGTGTTAATTTCTATAACGCTAGAATGTCTGGTAATTTCGTTTTATGTTACTTTATATCATACTATTGTTCTGGACTGTGGGTCAGTTTCATTATTCTACATGCAACCTTTGGAGTAATCTTCATTTTCCTGATTTTTCCTTAATTAATGATAACCAGTGTAGTTGACGAATATTTACGTCTTGCTACGAATTTTGTTATTTTTTCCTGACGCCAAAAATAAATGTCTCCAAATGTAGACAGAAATAATAATAGCAATCCTAACGGTACATTCAAGACGCATCGCTGTTTAAAAGCGGTAAAATTCGCGAAACACTGGTATTTCGACCAGTGCTCTCACGTGCTTTTCCATAGCCCAAATAAACTGAAATCAAGGCAAATCAAAACCGCTGCTCGAAAATATAATCAGAATGAATATTTGAAAAAAAATATTGGATATTATTCGGAGAACAGCCTTGGTTGCGCCAGCTTGGCTTCTTTAAGGGCGACATTTCATCATGCCAACGGAAGTAAATACTACAGATAATCAAATACCACAGAATAAATACTACAATAGTAAATACAACAGTAATAAATACTAATAATAAATACTACAGATAATAAGTAATACTACAGATAATCCCTTAGCAAGAAAAAAGTATTACGGCTGTCTGCCTAGAGGAAGTTCCTCATCGAATGACAACCATTGCCTGCCATACCACAATAAGCTGTTTCTCCCTTTAATTATTATACTACAACAATAAATACTAATAATAAATACTACAGATAATAGTAATACTACAGATAATCCCTTAGCAAGGGAAAAGTATTGCGGCTGTTTACCTAGAGGAAGTACGTCATCGAATGACAACCATTGCCTGCCATACCACAAATAAGCTGTTTCTCCCTTTTTGGCGTCAAGGCTGTTTTCCGAACAATATCCAAAATATTTCAGAGCTTTTTGAAGCGAATAATTATTTTATTACATTTTTAATTATGTATTGGTAAAAAAAACAAAGAGGGTCAGACCATATAAAATTAAAATACTACAATTAAAATACTACAGTTAAAATCTCGTTGTATTCAAAAAATGCATTTGGATAAAAAACATGGCGAGTAACAATGTTTGACGGGGCTCACGGTGTACGTCTGCTGCAGCCTACACGCTTGATCTCATTTCAGCTGCTAATTGGCTAACTTTTCTTTTTATTTATCTCTTGTTTCTAAAATAAAATACAAAAATGAATTCTGAATAATTTTAATGGGAACATTTCTCTGAAATATGCTAGTTTTTCGATTTTAAAACTTTCAAAAAATTTCAAAATCTCTTAAAGGTTTATTTTCCTGTAAAGTTCTCGAGAGAAGAAATGCTTAATTCATTATATTTGAAATTCTTGCATAGAAGCATCGAAAGGTTAAAACGTTAATTATTAATTTTTTTGTGCGGCACTGAGCAATTCTGTTATTTTTTAATTAAACATTTTATTAATGATTGTTATTTGAAATGTTAGTCTCCTCATCGTTTTCGCTTTATAAACTAACTGAAACTTTTCATTCCTTTTTAGATGTTTAATGCCCCCACTTGGAGTAATAAAAACTTGAGCGAAATCAGGTAAATCTGATATAAATATATTTTATTTAAACATACATGAAAGAGAGGACGAGTTAACCTTTGAAATATTTATTAAAGAAGTGTGAATTACAAAATTCCATATGTAGTTCAAATTGAAATACTCACTTCCAAAAGTTAAGCATGGAGAGGAAAATGCTAATTTCCGGAAGCCAATCGGAATTGAAGAGGCTGCAATTCGCTACAGAGGTAGATGGAAGTATGCAAATATTTAGGTAACAGCCAATCGCGCTTTCATGTTAAGAAATATGCAAACAAGGCAGTCTTATAAGAAGCCAGCTTTATGAAGGGTTACAGAAGTTGATTGTAAGTGCTGATGGAAGGTGTTTAAAACTTTCGTACAATCTGTTTTCAAGACACACGTGTTTCTATGACTTCCAGAAGACAAATGGAAGATTCTGAGCGCTGGCGTGCCGTGGGGCGCATTGAAGCAGGACAGTCGATCGCAGATGTTGCTCTTTTCTTCGGCGTTCATCATTCTGTAATTTCACGTTTATGAAAACAATTCCAAACCACACAGACAGTTGTTCGAAGGCCCGTAGCCCGTCGCTCAAGGGTTACAACCCCCGCGGAAGATCGATATATTGCTATTGTAGCCGAGAGGAATCGCAGAGCGACCTCCACAGGCGTGATATCTACGGTTGCAGCGTCCGTTGGTAAGGCGATATCTGCAGCTGCTGTACGCCGAAGATTACATATGAGTGGACTGTACGCCCCTGTACCTCGAGTTTGTGTTGCTCTATCCGTCCAAACAAGAAGGGCACGATCACAGTGGTGCCGGGAACATGTCAATTGGAATGTGTCTGATTGGGGCAATGTCATGTTTACTGATGAGTCAAGATTTGATCTGTCGTGAAGAACGAACACGCAATCAGTCCTAAAACATCACCGAACATCAGGCATTCCGAGGCGGAAGCATTATGGTGTGGGCAGGGATTTGTTTAGGATACCGCGCCGACCTGCACATCTTTAAACGGGGTTCTTTGACGGCTGTCCGGTATCGAGATGAAGTCCTAGAATCCATTGTGAGATTGTACGCTGCAGCAGTTGGCCCTGCTTTTGTTTTAATGGACGATAACAAACGTCCGAGCTGACACGTAGAGCTGACATCGTCGATGACTACCTGGAGAGTGAAGGGATTGCGCGTATGGCGTGGCCAGCATATTCGCCCGACCTTAATCCCATTGAAAATCTTCGGGATGCTCTCGGCCGTGCCGTATCTTCACGTTTCCCACCTCCGGCCACTCTTATTGAGCTGAAAACTGCTCTACAAGAAGAATGGCGATTGCTTAATTCTGCGGCGATTGACCATCTAATTGAAAGCATGGTCACAAAGTGTAAACTTTGTATACAGATGAGGGGGGGATCACATGCCCTATTCATTTCCTTTTTTTCATTTTATGCTGTTTATTTTCACTTTATACGTAATTCTGTTTAAGCCTGCAGTACGTCATTATCTGATAACTTACAAAAATTTAATATTGTTTTCATTTCTGTATATAATTATTGATTTTGTTTTAAGCATAAATATATATTCTACTCTTCTGCCGAATTTTGTGTCAATCAAAGCAGTATTTTGTGTCGCTCAAAGCAGTCAAGTACAGAGGAGAAGACAAAATATAACTATGTCGGAGCTTACTTACCAGCTAATATTGCCACTGTGGTTTACTATGAACCCGTGCGGGCGCAACAGTATCATTATAAAAATTATAAGCATATTATTATTTAATTGTAAGAAATTCACTGTAAGAAAACATTTATTTTATCGTACGTTCCGCGTGCATTTTATGTGAAATATTTTATATGAAACACTTATATATAAAATGGTCAATTTTGACTTAATTTTTTTGTCAATAATGAATTGTTATTTACAATTTATTATTAAAATGTTAATGGTACTTTAGAAACTTCTTCATATAGCCCCAAATACTTAACTTGCATACTGAAAATTTAAAATTTTCTTAAAAAGTAAAAGCGAAAGATTGATTAAAATGCACAATGCTCAATAGACACATTATTATCTTCTGACAATAATTTATTTTGGATTTTAGGAAAAATTTAGTTCGAGTAAAACTGTATTTACGAACAATGGAAATCACGATGTATGAGCATCAGCCGAAGTATGAGGTAATTGAAAAATCTTGTTTTTCTTTATTTCATTGCCAATAATTCTTGAATAACACGTGAAAACTGTAAGAAATATTAAAATTGTCTTAAATTAAGTTGCATATATCAATTTTTTATGTAAACTGTGTTAAGTATTTATATAAATAATTGTTTTCAACTTATAAACAAAAACATTTGTTTTTGATTTGTTTTATTTTAATATGGCAAAGCACTCGAGGGCTATCTGTGTAAGGAGAGGGAAGCCTTCCGAGAGGACTTTCTAAGGAAAACTAGCTCGTATATTTTTGGACAGAGAAGCAATTTTTTCCTCAACTGATAGTTTTACTCGGGTGTTTAATTGTAATAATTAAATTCGAAACGGGGAGGTTCTGCAGTGCTTCGTAATATCCCTCCTTTTACTGTAATCACAGGTACAGATAGAAGTGGGCAAAAACCAGAACAGAATTTTACCACTGGACATAGGTAGAACGGGCTGAACTCTAGATTTCTACCCTTAGTTGTAGGTAGAAGGGGGTGGAACAAAAGAATCTCGCCATTAATCGTATTCAGAGGGAGCGGTGCAGTAGAATTTCACTATTGGTCATACAGGTATAGTTCCAGTGCTCTAACTTGCAGTTTCAAGCTAGTTTTGCGAGAGAACACCCCAAGGAGGCTATCCGGGATCCCTTCCCTCATCCCCTACCATCAAGCTCTCGAGATGACTTCGGCTCGCAGTGTATTTCAAGTGCCCCCTTACCGCGCAGACACTATACGCTTACGAACATCCACGTCTTCTCTGGGATTCGAATCCGAGTCCATCGGTATGAGAGTCGGCGTCACTAACCACTATACTGGCTGGCGACAATCTAATCGCACCTATAATAAGTTCTAGCTTAAAATTGTCACACCAACCATGTGCGTCTTTAATACATCTTTCAATTTATATTGGGCCTACTAGCAGACGAACAGCAAAATTGCTGAATATTTATAATCAGATTCGGATTCGAATCCAGGAGAATGGGCTGGTTACATGGGAGGTTTTCTGGTTTTCCCCAAATGGTAAAGGGAATAGGATCTACTTTTCATTAAAATGTCCTCCACGAAAGCATCCCTTCTCTTCACCAGATAGCTCTGAAGTTCTTTACCGTAATCAAAATAATTCAAGCCATACCTCGTTTTAATAACATTTTTAATAAAACGAAGAAAAAATAATTTAGCAAAGTAGGTTTTGCTCTACCGCACTTGCTCTTTGCTGACCTAGGGGTTAACTGTATAGGTTAATGCATTGTGAAATTAAAGTCTATAGTATTTTGCCTGCATAGAAGCTCAAGCAATGTTTTTTCAGTTATTGCTAGACTGACAAGAGAATTATCGCTCTAGTCTGAAGCAAATGAAAAAGTCTAAAGAAGGTTAAAATAGCCTTTTTATTTAATTAATTTATAGTATAAATTAATGTAATGTCATGAGACTGCACACAAAATAGTCTACCTAAGCTGGCTCAAGTAATTAACTGGCGCGTTATTAACTTCGGCTAGCAAAATGGCTAAAGCCGGAATAAACTTTAGCCGAGCTGGAGATGTTACGCAACAGCAAGCGAGATTGCAACTCTGAAACATTGAAACCCTCTACTTAAATACTCGACAACTAATCTGTATTCTGGTGAGGACTACGGAAAGGAGAAGTTATACTAAAGTTTCAAATGATAATAACTGGCTCATTAACATAAAATCCTACAAATCTATGTTAAAACTTTCTTTCTTTTCTCTTTCAGTTGGTAGAGGTATTCAGCCACCTCGGTGGTTATCTGAGTCTTTGGTTAGGATTTTCCGTTCTGGCCTTCTGTGAGCTTCTTGAGATGGTATCTATGGTGCTCATACGAATAACTGACGTCAAGACGTCTGTGTTCCATCCTGGTTCTAGAAGGTACTCTAAGAAGAACAAAGTTCACGCTCGAAATATTAGAAATAACGTTTACTGATTGAATTTTACAATACGCGAATTTGTTTGCCAATAAATTTACAGTTTTCTCAAATTTGTTTGTAATGATGATAAATTTTCTTTCCCAAAACACAGATGCAAATTTGAAAAGAGAAATCATATTCAAATGGGGAATTTCTAAAAGATGTTTTAAGGTCTATACAATTAAAAAACTTGATGTGGATACAGCATGTCTTTCTTGTACGGCCTGTTAAATTATACACGTTTTTTGCTGCTCTTGATTTAAACTTACTTCCTTGAATTATTCTACCTTAATTAACCGATCTCTCAAGGTAAACATAAAAATATAAACACAATTATTAAACTTACTGGAGTTAACTGGCAACAGATCATAAAATTCATAGATTGTAATCAAACGCATCCCCGCTTCAAAGGATAAGCTTTGCTGAGTCACCGTGCCTCATGTTTCCTCACTCTTGCTCTGCAATATCTCTGCACTGCGATAACTGTAGCCCAATCGCTGCTCAAGATTAATGCAATGACTTTCTGGCTATAAATACGAACACAGTTAGTAAGCATTACATCGCTTGCTGTTGCCTGCGTAAGCAACTTCTCTCGCTTTGCCTTCTTATTCATTGTCTAGAATGTTAACTGCGTGGTATCGAAATTGTGGATATGTTTAGCATCCCTAGTGTTGTAGCAGTTTTAAGCAAAAACATATTTCTGAATGCATGCGTGCGCATGCGCACTCACGCTTTTGCAATAAAAGCGGGAAGTGCACAATTACATGTTATAGTAGTTCCATATAGAAAATTTCAACTTTCTACGGCTAATATTTTTTTTAGTTATGTGAGATACAATCACACATCCGTAGGTACACACATCACACACACAAAATGAATCCAATTTACAATCTATTTTGGAATAATAAACCGCATATTCTGTCTGCACGTACACACGTCGCACAAAAAAAAGAAGTCAAAATTGATATTTCGGATGAAAAGACGAAAGTTTTCGCGTTTACAATTCTTCCATTGCTTCTCACAAGGAAGTAAAAAGCAGCTGATTTTATTCCGATTAACACAAAAGATTTTTCTCAACAGCCTGTTAAATATTTTAATGTGTCTAGAGCTTCAGTAGCTGGAAAGTATCAGTTCAAGTATATCAGTTTTAAAATAGAGAAGTTTTTTAGCACATGAGTTAACGACGGCCGATGGGCCTAGAGTTAACGAAATTTGGAATATATGTTGATTTGAGAATAAAAAGTTGTTGCACCTGGCAGCAATTTTTGTCAAAAGTCTGTCTAGGCTTTTGTTAAAATTTAAATTCGAAACTTTTTAATCGGTTTTTCGCACATATTTTAGCATAACGAACAAAATAAAAAATCTCAAAATTTTATTATTTGCATATCCACATAAAGAGAAACATATAAGTGAAATTTATACCAATTTTTAATGTAATTTACTGATTTTCATAAAATTGCTCTGATTTTTTTCGATTATTTCACGTTCATTATTTTAATTTTCCGGCATCCGAAAAGAATGTTTCAAAGCTTTGAGATTTCGACATTTATAATATAAACTCTATACCCTCTTTTAAAATAATAATTACAAAGAGATGTTAATCAGGCAGTTTTCTAGAATTTATTTAAATGCTATAGTATAATTTTAATCGAAAGAGAGGAATTCTCCTACTTTTTCTTGGAGTTTCACTTGATTTTTTTCGGAAATATGGTTTCGCGGATGTGACGTCATTATGCGTAATGATATTTTGTCTCCTTTCTTATTGATTTCGTTTATTTATTCTTTTCCCTTGCTAGAAAGAAATATTTACAGAGAAATTAAACTTACTACAAAATTCTTATGCTATTTTTTTTTAAATTGTAACTTTTGCATTTAGCGTTCATTTTACCAATATTTTTCCTTTTCGATTTTTAGAAAACAATAGAGTTTTAAGAATTGACTGAATATATTTCCAAGGAAATCTGTCGTTTATTTGTCCCATTTTTATAAATAAATACTATATAAATTATTATACTATTAAATATACTATGCCCTTTTATAAATTTATATAAATTTTTCTCTGTATTTCCTTTTAAAACTGATTTTCCAAACTTTATTGTAGCATGATATATATATTTGATTTTTTTAGAGTTTAAAAATTCCAACATCTAAAAACATGTCTGTTACAAAGTTTTCAAATTTTCATATGTTACAAAAAAAATTAACTTCGCTCTCTGTTGAAACAAGAATAACAAAAATGATAACCAGGTATTTTATGATTTTTTTTTAAATTAGCTCTTTACCCGATCAACCTTCGTCTGGTATAACCGAATGCATGTACCGAAAGTTGTAAAGGAAGCGGCAGGTTTATTCAGATTTTGAATATCATAATATTTGTTTAATTATGCAAAACCGCAACCTTGTGTTTGGTGTAGATTTTAATAGAAGCTCTATCAATTTCGAGGGTTAACAGGTACAAGTCCTCTTCGTCAGGAACAAAAAAATTCTGCAAAGAAGAAAGAGAGCCACGATCGTATTTATACTAAAATACAAAAAGTGATGCGAAGCGAAAACGAGCGTAGCTCCGTCTGACCATGGAAATAGTAACGAAATATAAAAAATTAAGATACTAGAATTTCAAAAGTGTAGGTAGGATTGGATAGGAATTAAAAACTTTAATTAAACAAGATAAATTTTTGTGCGCGTGAAAAGCTTCAAAAAAATCCATTTCACCAAAGAAAGAAACTTTATGGATAATTTAAGCAAATCCAAAGTCAAAATTATGCTTTGTGTTTGGTATAAATACGATCGTCGGGCCTCGCTTCTCTGCAGAAGGTTTTTGCTCCTGAGGAAGAAATCCTGTACTTGTTCGCCCTCAAAATCGATAGAATTTCTATTAAGATTTACGTTAAACGCAAGGTTGTTATTTTGCCTAATTTTAAGTTTGACACTATTTTTACTTTACTTCTCTCTTGATCATATAATATCATTACGAATTTTGTACTAAGATAGGTAACTTGAGTAGAATTATAAGTAAAATTGTTCTATTTTTCTGTCTAATACAGCGCGAGATAAATTTTAAGAGAAAGCTATGCAGGAAAATTAAGAATACAGGACGAGTGCAATTAGCAGTGAGTAAATACGTATCTCAGTATTTTAACGAGATATCGCCAATCTGACAACGGTTTTAGCGACTTATTTTGTCGGGTTATTTTGGCGAAAAGTCGCCATATATCGTAAAATTTGGAGACATTTCGGTCCGGTCCCTGTATCACCGTAATATGCACTGAAATTGAATAAAAGTATTTGACCACTATGTTAGCTGTAACCGTAATTTCACCTTCGAATTGCTTTCCAGTAATTTCGAGATGCACAAAGTACAGAAATATCTCGTGACCGGTTGAAAACTACTTAAGGCTGAAGCGAGAGAGTTTGCTCTCAGTTGTTTAGTTAGCTGCTGTTGTTATCCCTGAGATCATATTAACATTCTCTTTAGATGCGCTTTGCATTGCGTTGTGTTTAATGTTATTAGTAGTTTGAAGTGTAAGTACTGATTATACTGTGTGATGCTGTGAACACTTGTACGTATATTTCTATGGAAAATTCCAGAGTTCTGAAATATTTCTTTTGATAAAAATAAATTTTATTAACCTATTATCGGACTTGCTGGTTCAATCTAGTACGAACCCGTACGCACACAACAATATCTACATCAGTTTGAGCTGAGAAAAGCACGAGATTTAATTTAATTCTCACAGTTTTCAATTTTAACCTAATAATTTCGTATAATAAACTACACGATAATTTTCTTTCTTCAACGCCAGTGTCTCTAAAAAAGAAACTTAAAGATACGTTTCATTCCCACTGATCACATGTCTAGCTGAAAAATTATAGTGTTCGAAAGAATGCATCTATCCGTATTGTGTTATAGAGCCATAGCCATTAGCGGTAACAGTGCGACTTCGCCCAAGTAGTAACTTTAGTAGTCAACAACAATGCCACTCAAGATATCTGAGAATCTCTTACCGCAAACAATCCGGTTTTACCTTACTGTTGCTATTAATAACTTCCTATCCTATTGCATATGGTATATTTTTATGAAAACACTCGAAGCAAGTTACTGCTCTGTGATATGCAGTGATTATTATTGGACTTCAGAAATGAAAAGAACCAAGAAGATGAAATTCGAAGTGAAATTGCAAGGAGGAAATGTACGCATGAAAAACAATTTTCAGAGAAAATTAGACTAATAAATAGACTTCTAAAAGTAGACTACAAATTACGTTTCGGAAATATTTTGCGAAACTGATAAACTAAACAAATAAAGGATTTGACAAAATGCTTTATGATGTACTCAAAACTAATGCTAAGTATTGCACATCCGTTCACTGCTATGCCTTTAATCGATAAATCGAATGCGATATTGGTTAATTAATTTGAAATAAATTTCCTAGAAATTGTGATAAAATATAGTAATTATTAGTCCAAAAGGGCTTTGTCGCTGAAGGACTATTGTTTTCGTTTTGCGATTTTGCGTCGGTTCACTCGGAATATCCGTTTCGTTTTTCAAACAATTGCCACCCAATATTATCGCTCTGTATTATATTTGAAGAAATTAAATAATAAAGAATCTGCGTAAATGTATGTATGTTTCTCGCACTGCGATAAAACCACGGTGCCTAGAGCCATCCAATTTTGAATAGCGTAATCCTCCTGCGAATATGTACATCTGGAAGCCCGAATTTGGAATTTATTTTATTATCTATTTCATATTTTGTAAAACTTTAACGAATTTTTGATGAACAAACTCAAACGATTTAAAAGCGAGCCATGGAAACGTTGTACAGTAAAAAAAATTTATCTCAAGCGCGTGAGACTGTGTATCGGAAATTATAAAGAGAGGCTCAGTTTAAAATTATTTTGCGATGTTGTTCTTGAACTGAATTTTATGGTTTTAGTGCGAAGAACGTGGTATTTAATAAATAAGGGTAACACATAAAATGTTAAAAAACGCCCCTTTGGATGTAATTTAAAATCGGAAACCTTTCAAGATTTTTTTTAGTCCAAAGGGTCTTGTCCCTGAAGGACTATTCTTTTCGTTTTGCGATTTTGCGTCGGTTCACTTGTGGGGTTTTACTATTTAATCCTAAAGTTCTTAGAATCCCACGAACAGTAAGAAGCGAATAATCGCTTAAGTGTTGGAACTTTACACAAAGCCGCCAGTCGAGCTATAACTAAATTAATAATAATTTAAACTAAAACTAGCTTAACTAAGCTGTTTGAAAGGTATAGCGGAAGCTATCAGAATCTAACTAGTTGGCCCCTAAGTATTAATTAAATCGGCGAAGCCAAGCGAGGGCCTAAGGTATGGCCGAGCGTAGTAACAGCTAAGAGAGACGTAGCCAAAAGGCCAGCGCGCGCTACTCGGGGAATCAGACTCTCTGTCTCGAAGTCGGTGAAGTCACGACTTAAATAGTACTCTTTCTCATTTCCATTAACTGCGTTTCTGAATTTACATTCTGGCAGAAAATTGTAAGCTGAAATTAGAATAAGATAAGAAAGATACAAAACTTAAAATAACTATTAACAAACTTAGCATAAACCCTACACACTATAAACGGCTGCATCACTTTTCAAATTGTTGCCACCAAATGTTACCGCCATGTATTATATTCAAAGAAATTAAATAATGAAGAATCTGGATAAATAAATGTATGTATATTTCTCCAAATGTGATAAGGCAACGGTACCTGAAGCCATCCAATTTTGAATAACGGACGTTTGCACCCGAATATACGCATCTCGAAGACCAAATTTGGAATTTGAGATTAGTTTTATTATCTATTTCATGTTTTGTAAACCTTTAACCAATTTTTGATGAACAAACTCAACGATTTAAAAGCAAGCAATGGCAACATTGCACGGGGGGAAAAAAACTTTTTTCTTCCAGCGAGCGGAACTGTGTATAGGAAATTCTAAAGATATGCTCATTTTAAAATGATTTTACGATCTTGCTGTTGAACTGAATTTTCTGGTTTAAGTACGAAGAACATCATATTTAATAAATAAAGGTAACACACAAAACGCTATAAAGGCGCCTCTTTGGACGTAATTTAAAATCTGAAACACTTCACGTTTTTTTCTTTTATTTTTGTTATGAATTAAAACGCTATTAAATTTTATCTAAAAATTTTCCATATAAAGTCCTAAAATTGTCTCTAATAATGTGCGATTTGCTTGGGTTTTGAAAGGAAAATCTTACTACGAAAAACGACTTTTGCGAATTAAGACAGAAAATAAAGTTATTACAGTAAAATAGTTGTTAAAGCAATTACAGAAAATAATCAGACAAAGAAGGAAATTTTAATATTGCCACCTTTAATTACATTAATATTAAAGGTCATAAGTGAATTCGCAATTACATTAATATTCGTTAACCTCGCTGTTGCCATAAGTGAAAGTAAGTTCTTGAAAGAGAAAATTGATTTTTAAATTACCTTCGTGGCTCATAAGATAGTTAAAGTTGAGATTATCTTGAAAAGCCGCTAAGAAACTAGAATGAAAGGAATTAATTTAAGAAAAATAAATAGAGTATTGCCTTATGACAAAAAGTGCCTAATTTTCAGCTGTCAGAGTGTCGATTCTAAAACAATCAAAGCGCAATTAACCTATTTTTGATTGCATCCAATTCAATTTCGGCAATCCATTGCCCTCGGTCTTCATTCTCTCTAAAGTATCAAGAGTGACGGATATTTAAATTACTTATATTAAAAAATGGCGAAACGATCTCATGATCTAATGAAAAACTTGTCAAACATTTCTGTAGCACATACTAAGAAACGTAGCTGTATTTAATCATTCGTTAACCCGCAAGTAACCTCAGTTCATTGGACAACATGGACATTAGAAGTGTCTGCCCTTACTTACACACTTAGTGATTCATACGTTGGATCAATGAGATTTTACTCATAACACATTGCACAAGTTATTTCCTTGTACGAAGTAAACGAAGGATTGTAATCGCGAAAAATTTCCGCTATCATATATCGACGAAAATAGCCATTTTAACCTCTCTCGAATCCATCTGAACGATTTTGTTGCATGGCATCTGTACATAAGGACATAATAAAATACTCTTCCCCCCTCAAATGGATAGTAAAATGGATTTAAAATGTTTCGTGACGTCTGTACATACTGCATTCATACCTATATATGTTGCATAACTCAAAAATAAGTAGCCGTAGAACATTGAAATTCTGCACATGGGACTTCTGTAACATGTAGTTGTGCACCTCCCTTTGCAATGGCCGGAACGAAAGTAAATGTATGTATATACATATATTGATTGTTGGGTGAGTATGAGTTTGAAATAGATTGAACGCATACAGGTCAGATGGTGGTTCATAATAAATTATTTTATTAAAAGAAACACTTCAGAGATCTGGAAATTTCCACAGAAATACTCATACAGGTGTTTACAGTATCACAGAGTATAACCACTTCAAATACTAAGCACGTTAAACATAACGCAGGTGCAAAGCGCTTCTAAACACGAATTAACTTGGAGATATCTCAGTACTCTAAACTCACAACAACATCAACTGAGGGCAGATGCTCTCCCCGACCTTGAATAGTTTTCACCTGGCCGCCGAGGTATTTCTAGTACTTTCTGCTTCTCTAAATTACTGGAAGGCATATGAGGGCTAGATACGATTACAGTTAATACAGTGACCAATTACATTTATTGAATTACAATACCTACTATGGAGCTGCAGAGACCGGCCAAAAGTCTTCAAATGATCCCTAAGTTTGGCTACTTTTGGCGACTTCCCTACAAATTTGGTGAAAAACATAGTTTCCAAAACCACTGCCAGCTTGGCGATAGCCATTTACTCCATGTTAGATAGACTTGCTCTTGTATTCTTATTTTTCCGGCAGAGCCGTCTTCTTTAGATTTTCGTGTTACATTATACAGGAAATACAAGTTTCACATAAAATTTCCTTAAAATTATCCGTATATGTGCAAAATTTGTAACAATATTTACACCCACTCTCTTAATCAGCCTGGTGAGCACAGTCTTTTTTTCTTTATATGTTGGTAAATTGTGCATTTTTTACTTTGAAAGTAATTGAATTATGCTGTTCTTGTGTTCCGATTAAAGTTTTTATGCCTTTCGTTAATCTGCATGCAACAGGTGTACAAATATCAATAATTTAAAAGTTTAAATGTCGCTAGACCTAACGAGGCTGTCATTTGTTTACGTCTGAAACTCTTAGTAAAATATTAAATTCAGTCAGTCGGTGCACCAGCCTCAGTGTCCTTTTGTACAGTGGAACCAACTACACATTTTCCCACTATCTTATTTAACTTTCAATTTTGTGCGCCGAAACGTTTGTCATTTGTATTATTTTTTTTATGTTCCTGCTAAGTTTTTTTGTGTGTTTAATTAATCTGCATGCAAGAGATATACAGTTATCATCACTTTAAAAGTTTAAGTGGCGTTAAGCCTAAGGAGGCCGCCATTTGTTTAAATTTGAAACTCTTTTTAGAATAGCGATTGAGTTAGTTGCTGCCCCATCTTTGGTGTTTCTTTTGCCCAATGGGACCAAAAGTTAACTTTTCGTTTTGTGCACCGAAAAATCTGCATTCCTGTCCGTTGGCCTAATTGCTGGTTTTTGCGTAGAAACACAAATTTTAATTGCAATTTTTTTAAGCTTTTTAAACTATTGTTGGTATTTTATTTTGAATTTTTATCCATTTTTGCTTTGCAGTGAGAACTGAATTTATTGAATGAGAAATATGTCTCTAACGAAATTTGAGGAAATAAGTTTAAATGAAATGCAGTGCAGCAGAGATACAATTGTTGGGAAACAAAACGCTAATAATATGCGGGTTGTTTATAAAGTCCCGGACCCATTTGGATGTTTAATAATTCATAAAATAATATAGATTAAAATTCATAACATAAATGGTTAGATAGACTCAAAAAGTTTCATGACCCTTGTCAACGAACCTCCACGTGTGCCCCCATTATAGCCATAACATATTTCTCTTTTGAATATCATACAAACCCCTGAAATGTCTCTTGAAGGTAACATTTCTTAACGATCTTCTGCATAAAGTTGACTAAGATTCTAAAGATTCAACGTTTTTAGTTAGTTTAGTAAATTTCCGATGATGATGTGTCGAAACAGCAACTCAGAAATAACATAAATCATAAATCATTCATGCATGCAAGTTTTTATGTACGTTTGCAGACACTTCTTGTTTTTGTAGATTGATTCAGCGCAGTAATACGAAATAATCACATAGTCTTCTTTTCGAAACTGAAAATTCGAGTTTATAGTGCATGGGAAATGATTCTATCTTTGAGCTGCACTCGCATCGAACAATTTATCTGTCTGCACTATCAGCATCGAAACAAAAGGAAATTATTTAAATTTCAAAACTAATCTAACTTTCTGTATTTTACTTACTCTCTTACAGATAAAACCTCTAGCTAAAAGTTTCTAAAAAAAAATTTATCCAAATCAAATTTAAAAATGTCCGACACCACATGACTTCCTTATACATACATTATGCACATTGTTTGCTGCATTTCATTTGAACTTATTTCTTAGAATTTCATTAGAGATATATTTCGCATTCAACTTATTAATCTTTCATTTCGTAGCAGAGAAACAACTAATTCAGTTTTCATTCAACGAATTCAACTAATTAAGCTTTTCGCGGAAGGGCAAAAATAACCTCAAAACATCTCCATTAAAAATTGTGAAATACGAAAGAACGTAAAATACCAAACACAGTTAAAAGCAGTTAAAGAAAAACGACTTTTGCTATTGAAATTAGGGTTCCTACAAAGAAACAAGCAATTCCGCCAGCGGGCAGAAAAATAAATCTTTCGGTGCAAAAACTTAAAAGCTTACTTTTGGTCCATCTGGGGAAAAGACACCAAAGTTGGTGCACCAACTGCCTTAATTCCCTCTTCCACTAAGAGCTCCAAATGTTAACAAGTGACAACTTCATTAGGCTTAGCGCCTACTGCATGCAGATTAACCAAAGGTATAAAAACCTTAATCGACATATAAGAACAACATAATTCAATCATTTTTAAAGCAAAAAATGCACATTTTACTATATAAGAATAAAAAAAACTGTGCCCATCGAGTAGATTAAAAGACTGGGTGTGTGTATATACACTTATGTCCATAAATTAAGAATAATGCAAATTCAGGCAAAGGAAGAGTTAGAAGCAAAACAAATTTGACATATTTGTAAAGCTCATTTATTAAACAAAAGGTAAAGAGCAAAAAAAGATGCTATATGTTTGATATTATTAAAAAAATTATCGATTTTTTCTCCCGGGAGCAAATTACAAAAAAAACTTATTTACAAAAAAACAATATTACATGGTTGGTATGATTGTTAATACATTGTATGTCTCCCAGACGATGCAATACAGTCCGTTCAACGCCTAGGCATGCTGAGTATCAAATTATCGATCTGATCTTAAGGAATATTACACCACTCAAAAAGCAATGCTCTCCGAATGTAGGAGAAGGTCGACGGCCTGCAACTCGTCGGCCAAGCATGTCCCACACGTGCTCTACTGGATTCGAGTCCGGTGAGAATGCTGGCCAGTCCATCCGATTGAAGGCATTCGCTTACGATGTTTGCACTGTGAGGACGGGCGTTGTCATCCATAAACACAAACTGTGCGCCCCGAAACAAACGTAAATGTTATTCCAGAATGACGTCCCCGATAGATTTGGGTTGTCATGGTTCCAGTTTGAACATGCAGGCCAGTTCTGGAACCCAGAATAATTCCACCCAAAACGAGCACTCCTGCACCACCGTAACGGTGTCGTTCAATGATGTTTTCTTGGTGGTAACGGGTACTTGGAGCTCTCCGTATGAAAGTCCGGCGAGAATCAGACAGCAAGCTAAACCCGGACTCGTCGGGAAACATCGCACAAGCCCACTGTTGCATTGTCCACAATGCATGCCCTCTACTCCAGGCTAACCGCAGGCGACAGTGAGTTGCAGTAAGTGGAACGCATCTGACAGGTCTACGAGCATATAGACCCATCTGCCCTAAGCGTCTGTACACGGTCTGCCTCGAAATTGTCGTACCAGTGGCTGAAGAAAGCTGACTAGACAGGTTTGAGGCTGTGCTCCGCCTGTTTCCTTGGCAGTAACTGCCAAATACCGGTCCTCATTCGGCGTTGTGACTCTGGGACGACCTGTGCTGTAACGTCTACTCTTGGAATCGTTGCCAAAGTCTTGAGATGACACTCTGGGCATTTCCAAGTTCGTCTGATACTTCCAGTTGGGTACGCCCCCATTCCAGACGGCCGATCATTCTACCACGTAAAAATGATCCAAATGAGTCCTTTTTGTCATAACTAAAATTTCACTTTTTGCCTGTATTCCTTATATCACTCTCTTACACTCTCGTCGTTGTGACGTACCATCGGTGTCATCTGGTTACTTCCTGAAATTTGCATATGATTCTTGAAGATGTGTGTAGTGATTTTACAGGTGATATATGTATTTTAGAGTTTGATTTCCGCGTGACTCCGAATTATCCTTAATTTATGGACATGAGTGTATATATATATACGTTTGGTGATGCCGATTGCGACCAAAAATGGAGTTGCACAGCTGAATATTCTAGCAGACCCATGTACAAAATTCTAACGTTCTAAGACTACTCGTTTTTGAATTATGCGAGATACAGGTATCACGAAAATTATCTTCTGAATCTATTTTAAATCCATTTTACAATCCGTTTTGGAAAAAATATCTGGGGAAAAAATATTTTGTCCGTGCGTACATATCTCACGCAAAAACATCGTTTGGATGCATTCGATAGCGGTCAAAATAGATATTCTCGTTGAAACACGGTACGCGAAGTTTTTCTAGATTACAATACTTCCTTTACTTCATACAAGAAAGTAAAAAGTATTAAAATTATTATGTACTTATTTAAAATGTTCAGATTAACAATATTTTTAATATAGAGCACTGAATGTACACTGTGCAAAAACTAACACTATTTTTTATATAACACTATTTTTATATAGAGCACTCGATGCAAAAAAAAGGGGGGACAGTTCTATATCTCCCGTTCTACTGGACCGATGGACAAAATTCAGACTGCGTTTTTCATGTCTCGAAAGCGCGACTTAGGATATGTATTAGATTTATATACAGACGTGTTCAAAAATCGGACTTTTTCTGAAATAACATGCCAATATTTTTCCATATTTCGATTCTGCGATTCAAATGATGCCAAACTCCAAATTTTGTAAAAATTGCAAGAGTACTGTTTAAAAAATTAGCTCTAAAAATTTTAGCTTCTCCATGCTAATTCAATTTAGTATGTATTTATTAATATCTCCTTTTTACGAAACTTATTTGATTCGTTCTTATACAACTCGAAATTTAGGTTCATTCCAAATAAAATTAACCCATTTTTTAAGATTGATTTTTAAAATTTGTATTTTTAAGTAGTTTTTATAAACTTTTCGAAAAATATTTTGAATTATAGCCTATAAAATGTTTACAATCATCCTAAAGTAGATCTATTTCTAAGCATACTTACAAAACATTAGAGCTTTTTATTCAAAATTTCCGAAGATATACGTGAATTCATATATTGCCTCGTTTGGAAATTTGGCATATTTTTTTAAAGCAATCATAGAGGAAATGTGATTTACGCACTTTGTTAAAATTATTTGAAAGTAAGAACGATGTGACTTTTTTTCCTGTTCATCTACAATGTAATAAGACAGGAGCGATGTGACTTTTCTTTCCTCTGCTACACTATAGAAGGGAAGGAAAATAGGTTGCCACATATTAAGATGTTCGCCAAGTGAATTATTCTTGGCTGAGACTGAAAAAAATTCGCTAAGTTAAATTTTTGAATTTCTCCGTGAATTTGGCACCAAATTTTACAAAATTTAATGTTTAGGCATTATTTGAGTCGTAGAATCGAAAATGGAAAAAGCATTGGTATGCCATTTCAGATAAAGTTTGATTTTGTGTCAAAGTACCTATATTAGAACAATGCTAACTATAAATCTAATATATATCCTAAGTCGCGCTTTCGAGACATGAAAAACGCAATTTGAATTTCGTCAATCGGCCCAGTAGAACGGGAGATGCAGAACTTCCCCCCTTTTTTTTTGCGCAATATACGTAAAGCAGTAATCAGAAATAATAGAAGATAAATAACAATTCAAATTTCCTGCTGTTAATGAATTTTTAAACGATGATCGTGAGTATTTAGTGAAGTCCTGAAAATTTTCTGTCCTACTCAAGAATAACGAAAGTTACAGCATTCCTCCTGCTATTTTGGGGAATAAAATTAATCAATCCCAACATAGAAATATTCATACAAACACACACATCCAAAATTTGTTTTATATTATTTATTTACTATATGTTACAAAAGATGATGAGATGATTATGATACGAAAATTAATTTGCTTATTCAAATATTCTTTAATTTTCCTTACTGCTGGGCTGGGTGAGAGCACTTCGTGGTTTATGTTCATGTACCTGAAAAAAAAAACAATGTCATTTACATTACTTGAAGAATCTTTGTACTCAAATTAATAATTTGTTGAAATCAGCATATAAATATTTGCATAATAAATGAGGTTTATATATATGAGTTGTTAACGAATATGTCAGTTCGTTTCTCATTACTGAAACATTAATCTTCACTGACATTGTGCATTTAACACATGCATTCTTTGTAATAAGTAAATTATTAAAGTGGTGTGATTTTATGCATATAACACACAACGTTTACAGTTCGCAGCGTAACCAAAATTTTGCAATTTCTAGTAAAATTCCGAACAGTCGAAGCTCCCAGAGTCTGGATAGCCGGTTCTCCTTTCCAAGCCAAACAAAGTAAGGGTATTTTTAATTTACTAAAATATTTTACATTTCTTCACTGTTATCCAACGATAATGTAACATATTGTTACGGATTTCATATTTATTTAGAACTGTAATTAAAACTGCTTTATTTTCCCCTGCAACGCAGACGATTTTTGAAGAGAAAGCTACGTAGGAAAAATAAAAAAAATAAAAGCACGTGTGCATTTAATATTTAATAAATAAATATCTCGTAATTACTGTTGCCATCCAGAAAAATCGAGATTGTTCTAGTGATAATTAAAAAGCTTATAAAAGCAGAATTTAAACACCTCATCTCAGTTGTAGTTGTACCTGTTTAAAAGCGAACTGCTGTTTGTTTACCTCATGCCGTAGCGATGTCGCTGGGAGATAGAATTAGTTTGCCTGTTTGGAATTGAGTTTTGCTAAACGTTTGAGATATTGTGACACTGTGCGAATATCACTGAAGAAATATTTCAACATTTTGATTTATTTCTTGTGGAAAGAATAAATTTTGTTAACTTTTTAACGTCTTCTGCATTCAATCCATAACGAACTCGTACGCACGCAAAAGTATTTTAAAGAAACTGTTAATTGTACATGGTACAATAACTCAATAAAATAGTACAATACTTATAAACAAAACTGAAAATGACTTTTAAGGTATCCGACTATTTCTGACACCCAGATTTTTAAAAATAGTAAAAATAAACCTGTTAATTGTGTTATTTAGCGGCATGTTACTTAAAAGGAGAGCAA
This sequence comes from Stegodyphus mimosarum, assembly GCA_000611955.2. Lineage (NCBI taxonomy): Eukaryota > Metazoa > Arthropoda > Arachnida > Araneae > Eresidae > Stegodyphus > Stegodyphus mimosarum. Next base: position 82,406 of record KK116926.1, read on the forward strand.
TAGTTGATAAGTATATTAATATTATTAAAGTATAATTTTTACTTTTTTCTTGCGTCTTGGATTAAAAATATGTTAAAATTTCAAGATCACTAGATATGTTTTCAAAAGAATTTGATCAATATTTTACTTTTATTTTTCTCAGTTACATTAAGGCATATGAAATTAAACGAACTGAAATCTAAGTGACGAAATAAAATGTCTATTAAAAATACTTCTTTCAGCACCTGCACTAGATATATTTCGAGAAATTTCCCTCTTTTCATTTACAAAATGGTGCGCAAAAATTTATGTACATAAATATAAGCATTTAATCCATTTAATTCACAATATTTTATAAAATATGGAAAATTTCATGAATTTTTTGTAGCAATATTTTTAATTATAGTTTTTTTCGTAACAGAAAAGTTGAAAAAAAATCGAGTTTTTCAAAAAATACGTAAAATATATAGGTAAACACGAGCAGAATGAAACGAAAGTGTTGAGAAATTTGAAAATGAAATTTCGAAGCTAATCTTGTTCCCGAGTATTTAAAAATAAAGAGAAAGTTTTAAAATCATCTTTTGAATGTCGCAAAAAGTGTTCAAATAAAAAATTCTTAGTTTAGCAAGTCTGTATCCTTTTCAACATCAACTTCCGGGCTATTTGAATGAAACCAAACAGCAACTTCTAGTTTACGATGTAGGACAAGAACAGCCGTAACTGAGCTTCTAATCACCGAGTAGAGAGAAAATAAAAGTAGTTTTGTGAAGCTAGAAGTGCAAGCTGCAAAATAAAGTAACAAGAAATGTTTGAAAAATTTCATAAAAGTTGACGATTAGAGCGTAGTTGGATATTATACAAAATTTATTGTGATTAGCAAAAGAAAAAATTTTAAAATACATTGTTGATGTTATTATTTTACATTAACTAAAAACCAATATCTTGGTTTCATTTTAGTTATAAATAAAATAAAAAAAATTATGCCCTTACATTTACTTAAGTTTTTTAAAATTTGTTTATTTAGTTCAATAAAAAATAAAAAAACCGGAAGATTTTCAGATTTTATATTACGTGCAAAGAGGCCTTTTCCTAAAGTATTGTGTGTATGTATTTATTAAATATCATGTTGTTTGCACTTAAACAATAAAATTCAATTCCATAGCAATATCGCAAAATAATTTAAAAAGAGCATATCTTTAGAATTTCCGATACACAGTCTCGCGCGTTCGAGATAAAAATGTTTTTTCCCCTCCGTACACTGTTCGCCATTGCTTGCCTTGAAATCGTTGAAATCAAACATTCTTTGATGTCTGGCAAAATATGAAATAGATGATAATGCGAATTCCGAATTTGGGTTTCCAAATGCCCATATTCGAGTGAAGGACTACGTTATTCAAAATTTCATGTCTCTAGGGACCGTTGATTTTTCGCAGTGCCAGAAACGTACATGCGTTCATGCAGATTCTATGTTATTAATTTCTTTAAATATAATAATTCTTTAAATATAATAATTCTTTAAATATAATAATTCTTTAAATATAATAATACTTGATGGCAATAATTTGAAAGTGATACTCTGTTTATAATGATTAGGCGCAAAATGCCGAAACGAAATTTATAGCTCTTTAGCTAAAAATAATCCGTTCTGCTGATTTTGTGATAAAGTTTTAATTATTTTGTGATTTAAAAATAAATAGAAATGAGCTGTTTATTTAGGTAAATGAAAAATAATTTTATTGTTTAATTTTGGAAAAACAAATAGTGTTTTGCATTTCGTTTTACTGGGGGGGGGGGAATATTTAAATTGAGGAATCGCATAATTTTCCTTAAAATTATAAGGTATTTCTCCCGCCTTCTTGTTGTAGTGGTCAGCACGTTCAACGCGTATTCGAGAGGTCAGTGGTTCAAATCCCGGCGAGGGTATTGCTCATTTTACATGACTTATGTTTCCAAATAACCTAATGTCTCTACAGTGGCGCCCGAACTAAAAAAGGTGGTGGATGATGATTCTCCACCACAGGGATTTGGCGATTGGGTTCCCTAATCTCCAGTCGCCTTAAAAAGGGGGTGTATATAAGGTATTTCTCACGTATATTTTGGGAAAGGTTTGTATAAAAAACTCTAATTTTTTTTGCAGGTATGCTTAGAAACACACCTTCTTTAAGATGAGGGTAAATTATGATGGTTATAATTCAAAAACTTTTGTTGGAATGAACCTAAATTTCGAAATGTGAAAGGAAGCATCAAATAAATTTAATAAAAAAAGATATATTTATAAATATATATCAGATTTAATTAACATTGAGGAGATAGCATTTTAAGAGCTAATTTTTAAAAACTACTCGTGCGATTTTTAGAAAATTTGGTAGTTTGGCATAGTTTGAGTTGTAGAATCAAAATATGGAAAAACATTGGCATGCCATTTCAGAAAAAGTCTGATTTTGTGTCAAAATACACATATTAGAACAACGCTATATATAAATCTAATACATATCATAAGTCGAGCTTTCGAGACATGAAAAACGCAATTTGAATTTTGTCAATCGGTCCAGTAGAACGGGAGATATAGAACTGCCTTTTTTTTGTGTGTGTGCAGTGTACGTAGCAAAATGTCTACATCAGCGGTCGCGATGGCTTTTTGTGTGTGATTATGCTGTCTCTGTTAAGATTTTTAAGAAAGAGTGAAATATTCACAAGAGTCCACAACGTATTGTCATCGTAAAAAAGTCAGTGTGTAATATTAGCAATCACAGAGTAAAACATGTAATCACAGAATACGATCTTAGTGTCCAGTTTGGAGATCTTAATCCATTGACGACATCAAGATCACACAATACTTCAACCTGATTTCTTTTGTGAAGACGTATATGTCCAATTTCAATGTCCACCGAAGATCTTCTAGAGCTGTGTTATAAACTCAAGATTTAACAGAATAATAATGTATTGAAAAACTATGCAATTCGAGATTATCCACATGAGTGTGCTACAAGGCTAGACATGTATTACTAGACAAAAGAACACGCTAAAGTGGAGCAAATGGTTTAACCTCAAATCTTACGTAAAATTTCGATAATTATCTTATCCTTCAATGATTTCTCTGTCAAAAATAATTACTTTTTTGCCAAGCGCACAAATTAGTTTCATTTTAGCCGAATTTTCATGAGAAAGACATGCGGATAAACACATTCGGTTAGACAAGCAACATTTGTGTGTTTCTGACTCTGCCACAAAGCCAGTTATATTTTCGTCTGAAAAGTAATTTTGCTGGTAAAGTCTTCGTGCTTAAATTAGCTTACGGTCCAATGATAATTCTTGTTATCCTCATTTGCCCATTCCAAATTTTCAATCACACTTCTTAAATGCTGCAATAAATACTTATGGATTGTATATTTTATGAGCTCTAAGCCCAACTGAAATGGTGTAAAAAACTCGAAAACATATCGGTATATAGGAATGCCATATTTTTCTACACGCAAACAAATCTTTATTTTATAAGAAAATGAAAGTAGATCTTACCTTTCGTATTATCACTCGAGTTAATTTTGTTGCCAAGATTATGAGAATTGCTAAATGTAGAAATATCTAGAAGAAGAAAACGCAAATGGATTAAATTTATCAGTTGCTTTCTTTCGTAATAAAAAAACACATTCATGAAATTTTCATATACTGCTTATTTAGCATATAATCTTGATCTGAATTCTTCACACATGTACAAAAAAAAAAGGAAAAGCTAAAAGTAGTCCTAAGAAACGTTGCGCAGAACGAATGTTAAAAATCTTGTGCATAAATTTATAAACGTCAAAAATCAATGAAATTTGATTTATATCATATCTGGAACTTTTCTAAGCTTCAAAGACATTTAATTCAATAAATGAAGACATTTTAAAGACAGTTCTGTTAGAAAAAGACACTAATTGCAATAGAGTAACAACAGTGGTCATTCAAGGCTGATATATATATATATATAGGATGTTTGTTTTAAAACTGACACTATTGGGAGCCATCTGCTGTTCGATATATCAGCTGGAATGCCATCCAGTTTGGTAGGGAGACTAATAACGATATGGGAAAAAAGATACCATGAAAAAACGCAGTTCCGAAAGTTGTCGATTAGGAAATATGTGACACCGTTCTAGTCAACACAGCTGAGAATAATACAATTCGGAAACAACGAGGAAATTTCAGTGTAACATCCCATCAGCTCTACAAATGAGCTGCAGTGAAACGTAACACTTTATTCAGTAAAAGCGTTACCTCGACGAGAGCATAGACCTCCAACAGTGTGCCCATCTTGTCGTGGGACCAGCATTGCATCCTGTTCACAACAGTGTCGACGGCCAAACGCAACATGTCACCAGGAATTCTGGGCACAGCCCTGGACCTGTTAATGTCGGCGAGTTTGGGACCCCACCAAGATAGCCCTTGAACTTCAAGTAATCCCACAGAGGTCACTTAAAGTTAGATCCAGGAAGCGTAGAAGTATAGAACAGCGACTTTATGGCCTTTCTTCTGTAAATTGATGGCGCAATCGCCGTTGTACGGATAGACCAATGTGCAGTAATGCTCCTTCTTGCATAAAAAATATCTGATGCAGCAAATGGTTCTACATACGACACACATAGATCATCACAGAAACAGGCCACCGTCGCTATACATTAGAGCAAGAGCAACGGAGCTACAGTCTTGCTTTTGAAATGATGACTTATTCAAAAAATGATGAACAGGCTTGCTGAGCATAACGTTTGTTCGCGTGGCAGAGTATGGTATTATCTAAATACCGCTGATGAAAGCATTGAAAATAATAATTTTCATGTCTTTTATGTACTCATGATGGCTGCTCTGGATTGTCTCAAGGACTCGACTTGTTTTTTAATTCCTGTAAGCCGCTTTTCTTGTACGAATGGAACTGAAGAACTTTGCGCGAGATTCGCCGTACTTCAAATCCGTACTGAGAGCTTCAAATCCGATTGTCACGTTATTCCATGAGCACTGCAATATCTCATATATGGCGTCAACAAATGCCGTGACGATATCATTCACTGTCTGATCCGACACCGGTTTACGCCAAGCCGAACTGCTAATGGCACTGTTTCTTCAAAATTCGGAATCACGTCTTTCATTGAATTAATTAATAGAGGACCTTTACGTATGTTGCTACGACTTCTAAACACAGCATGCTGAGATAATGTGAGATACTGACGCGGCTGTTGTTTGCGTAAAGGAGTATCTGTCATTTTAAAATTTTAGCTACATTTCTTTCAAATTTTCCGTTATGCAACCTAGAATAACGCCACATTTTTTCCCTATCGGCAGCTTCGAACAATATTTTTAATGGAATCCTCTTTGCTATGTTGTCGTTAGTTCCATCTATAAATTTTGAAGGCATTCTAGCTGATAGATGGAGCTACAAATTTCTCTGAGTAGTATCAATTTAAAAAAAACCCTTGTACGTATATCTTGTTGAGTATGGTATTGCATGTTCCTAAATACAGTTCAGGACTCTACTAATCTAAGATCCTACTCGGCGACTAAATTTCGAACCGTTTTTAAAAAAGTAGTAAGCATCGGAGCAAGCACGTACTATCAAAACTGTTAAGTAAAGAACGCAGAAGCTTTTGGAATACCTCAATTTTTTTTTTCAGTAAGGAAATCAAAATCACAGTTGCACAGAATATTTTTAATTTAGCCTTTACATTTAGGGAAAATTTAATAAACGAAAGGGGTTTAATTGCTGTTGTTGTTATTATTACACTGAAGAAAAAAGCCATTTTTAACAAAAGTTCAGAAAAATAAGAATGCATTTTTGTGGAAATAAATAAATAAATGACAGGTATCCTTCAACTTCAAAGAAAAAAGCTAAGTTTAATGCAAAATAATCATAACTCGATGAAATACAAGGTGTCCCACTCCAAACTGGCTCCAAAAAAGTGTGATTAAAATCTTATAATAAGAGGAAATGAAACCAAAATTTTACATGACTTTTGTGTGAGAACTGAAAGTGCATCACAAGGGTCTAGAAGTGATCTCCTTCCTACCATAACATTTCAACACGGCGTTGCACTTCCGTGTATGTTGCTGACGGAGCGGTATTTGGTATAGTGATGAAGCGCGGTTGCATTTGTCAGGATACGTAAACTAACAAAACACGTTTATGGAGTAGAGACAACCAGCATGTAATCATCGAGGAGCCCCTTCATTCACAAAAGATGAGCGTGTTCTGTGCGTTGTCACAGCGACGCATCATCGAGCCAATTTTTTACACACTATTGTCAGCAGTGAAGTGTACCAGGCACTGTTTCATGCATTTGTGAACCAGCTGGATGATGAACTGGCACTTGGCTGGTACCAGCAAGGTGGAACAACATGCCACACGGCTATAGAGGTATAACTGCGGTTTGTAGAGTAGGACTGCGGTGGAATCGTTTTTCCTCACTTGACACCCCTGACGTTTTTCTGTGAGGTCGCCTTAAAGGCAATGCGTACAAACCACGCGCCATCGACACCATCGAAGTATTAGGAGTAAATGGCACTGTAATAAGAATTAGGAGTAAAATCTGGTAGCCACTTACCATTGTCCACGAACTGCAACAAGTTTCCGTTATGTATCGTATAATAATATTTTCAAGTAGATACTGGCGCAAACTCTGCACTGTCCGTTCGTAAAATGTCGGCGGAGGCTTGCAAACGACTCCTGGAACTTCGCAGTAAAGAGGGCCAAAAAATTCTTTCATTGATTCTAAATATGAAGAAATAATTTTGATGAAGGTAATCTTCATATAATTCAAAATACAAGTTCATTACAAGGATAATTAAAAAATTATCCGAATTTTCAATTGTAAGGTATCATTAGATTTATCATCTGTGCCATAGGTGCTTAGAGTTGGTACTACCTTGGTTACGTGATCAAAGTTTGATCTTGATCACATTATTTTCGTTGCAACTTTAATACAGTGGAACCTCGAGATGCGAGCACCTCTACGTACAGGAAATTCGTCTCTAAATACGAGCATTGACTCGAGCAATGAGCCAAACTGTTAGTATGCGTGTGCCATTTCCCGATCCGGCTTGACTCGGGAAATCCCCTCGTCAGATCACTCAGTGTTCTTTGTGCGCTTGTGAGTTAATTGCTTTTTACATTTAATGTGAACATAATTATTTCACTATGCCTCTCAAGAAGATTGTTGCCTCAGTTAGCGCTGCAAAGAAAAAGAAGGAAGCCATGGCCGTTGAAATTGTATCTCTGCGGAAACGTATGGGTCTGGATGTGGATGGGGCTGATCACATGAGATTGTGGAGGAACATAATGAAGAACTTAAAAAACTTCACAAGGAGCAGCAGGAAGAGGTGGTAGAACAGCTTTCGTTAGGAAAGGAGGGAACAGGAGATGAAGTCCTCTCTTCCAGTAAGATTAAAGAAGCTTTGGCAAAGTGGAAAGAACTGAAAACTTTCTCTGAAGAAAATCGTCCTAATAAAGCAGTGTATGAGTGCACCATGAACTTGTGTAATGACAATGTAGTGTTACATTTTAGAGGCATCTTAAAAAGGAGACTGAATCCAGTGTTATGAGATAAGTTTTCGGTAAAGCAACCTTCGATTAAAAGAAAGTTAAGGGATCTGCCCCAGAACGTGCTTCCAGTAGGGTAAGATTTCCAAGAAGAAACTGCCTTCCTTAATCAGAGGGGTACCCATTGTTGTGTAGATTTTTAAGTATTATTTTACAGTGCTTATTAATTTTATTAATTTACAGTGAGTTATAGTAAAATTTTAATGTTCATGTTAGAGATGTAATTTTTAAATTATACTGTCGCTAAATTATTTCTTTTGATTTGGGTAAAATTTCTTAAGTTAGCAAACAGCGATAGCCTGTTTTTGCGTTCTCACGGGAGGAGAATTTTGGGGTCAAGGGTCAGCGACCAGCTGCATTTTTATGTCCCCTTTTCTTGCGGGGACGAAGTTTTCTTGTGTTTTTTTTTTTTTTGTTCAAAGGCGATCCGCTTAGCGGCGCCGATTCTTGATAGAATTATGAGGGTGCAAAAATTTGGGATCTGTCTGAAGAGTCGCAGCGTCAACAGATTTATTATTTTGTTTTTGTGCTTGAAAGTAAGGGGCTTGTCATTGTGAAAGGATAGAACTGATTTTCTTAGAATTTTGTTGGGTATTTATTGGTCTGTTTCTAATGGTTGGAGAGGGTTACTGTTTTGTGTAGCATTGGTGAGTTTTAATTTTATGGATTTTTTTTAACCAATAGTAATTATAGAGGCGGTGCACTTTTTGAGCGTCACGAGGTTTTAAATTTGGTCGCTCCCGTGGCGAGCGGACTTTTTCAAGATTTTGTCAGATTTTAAGAGTCCTTTTTGAGGGGAGAGAGAGGGCCCGGCGGCCCCTTCTCGGGGTTGTCCGTGCGAGAATTGGCCCGAGAACGATGCGGGCTCCCATCGTATCGTCGTCGGCGAATCCTTTCTGAAGGTCTGCGGCTATGTCCTATTCTCACTGATGTTTTTTCCTTGAGGAAAAATAATGTGTTTTAAATGCAGATTACTGTGACTTGCACTTATCTTCAGCGAGAACATCATTCAGAAGTCGGTGGGCTTTTACATACAGATTACTGCGGCTTCCATTTTTCTTTGTTGAGGACATCATCGAAATGTTGGTGGACACTCATGTTAAGTTGGACCTCATTGCATGCAGAAGAACTGTATCCATGAGGAAGATTTTCCCAACGGCTGAGTTCGCAAATTGGTACAGCATTGATGAAGAGAAATTTTTGAACTTCTTTTACGTGCGTTGCGTAGACAATTAGGGAGACGAAATCTGGACAGGAATTTTTCTCCACCCATTGATGAAGAGAAATTTTTGAACTTCTTTTACGTGCGTTGCGTAGACAATTAGGGAGACGAAGTCTGGACAGGAATTTTTCTCCACCGTGAGTTGATTATTTTTTTGATTTTGTATTTAATTCTATATGTGTCCTCAAACTTATTGCCGTTAACTGATTTAGGATTTTGTGGAATCGATTATTAGGAAAAACTTCATCTTTTACTTTACGAAAATTGATTTAAAATATTTGTATATGTAGTGTGAGTTTAAATGCTTGAGTAACCTTCTAAGATTAATAGAAAGTGTAAATTGTTTCATTAAGATTTTGGTAAGATTTGGAAATATTTAAAGAAATAAAAAATGTTTCAGACTACTTAAGTATGGTTCAGTGATAATTACGAAATTATTGTAAGATACGTAATTAATAATTTTGAATACAATATTGATTATGGTTTAGATTGTCGCATGAAGAATTGTGAGTAATTTTTAGTAAATGTTTGTAGGGGTAGTCTGGCCAGCTATTCTGAATGGATAATCTTTTGGAATATTAAATAAATGTTTTTATTTGATTTACTATTGTATGTTTTTTTTGTGTTTTATCTTGTGGTCTACTGTAGGTCACCCATGTGATCCTTTCGGAAAACATGGTTAAACTTCCATTCGAACCTGGGTAGTTTATTGCGAGCGTAGGAGAATTTAATGTTATTTGTGACTATACGATCAGATATATTAATTTAACTGGTGTTTTGACTTCTAAGTGTGTGAGATTTATTTCTCCCTGGTGTTTTGAACTGTTCTGTGTTTTACTTTTACGTGTTTGCGGCTATCTCTAAGGATGTATTGAAATTTATGTGTTT